>BSBK01004060.1:137500-737500 GCA_027943335.1 Chamaecyparis obtusa | reverse complement strand
GGAGAAACTAGATCTTGGATGCTTGCCTTCAAATCTTGAATCCAATTCCTGAATCGCTCTTGATTTCTTGATACTGTTTTCTCATGAACTTGAACTTAATTATGGTTTAAGTATATAATAGATGCCAAAATGAGGTGATCTAGGGTGTTTATATACCTCATTATACATGTCAGGATTCACAAATAAGCCAAGCTAACTATGAGATGTAATTTCCCTCCAAAATAGTGACATAAGGCTCTGAGCCAAATTCGTATTCAATGTTTGGGGTATAGGGCATTTTAAATGTTCTATACCTCATAAAAACAAGCCAAATTTAAATAAGGTGACAGGATGGTGGAAAATATGTAGGAAAAGAGGAATTTGGTTGCTAGGATTTGTAATCACCTAAAATTTGTCTAGTAGAACCTAAGCCCCTAATTTGATTAAATTTTCTTACAATAAATTCTAAATCTCAAAGGCATAATTACTAGACATAATTATGCAAGTAACCCCGATAATCCCTCCTTGCATAATTAAATCAAATCATTTCTAAACTTGAAAAATCATTTAATATAAAGTCCTAACACTTTTTATTAAAAAGAGCACTTTGTGTAACATAATCTTGATTAGTTGAAATTTAAAAGGGGATTTGTTATTTTGTCTTATTATTAAATCAAGATTGGCCAATCAAAAATCCTTGAATACTCTCACATGGATCGATCTTTCTCACCACTCTTATTTACCTAAACTCTTTTGCCTCTTAATCTTCACCCTTCATTCTTGAGGCAATTCTTTTAAAAGGAAGCTCTTCCTTAGCTCAAGGGTTCCGTCTAGATAATCTTGATCTTTTGCATCCTAGTAATTTTCTTTCCCTTGTTCTTGCATTCTAGATTAATCTTTCTATTTTGAATTCCTAGTCTTAGCTTCTCAATAGCTATCTTGCATTGTTAGCTTAGTTCATCTCTTAGCATAATATTGCATTGTTATCTAGTTACTTTCATATTATACTCCTTGTTGTTAGATTAATCTTTCATTCTAGTTTCATTTCTAGTTTTGCATTGCATTTGAATCTTCCATTTCAGATTAGTCAAGTCACTAATCCTTTATGCCAAACTGATGAGCATCATAAAAGGATTAAACTTGCTTCAACTAGGAAGAAATAAGCCACTTTTGAGGGTTTAGTTGGTTCATTTGATATGGAATCCTATATCTAAATTCTTAAGTTGATAGTTTATTTAGTGTTGGTTGCATTCCAATTGAGTACCAATATTTAACCACATATTTTTGGTGTCCACTGTGGGGGCCAAATTAGTTTTTGGTCCCATTTCTTGTAGGATATTTTTATTCATTTTCTGAAACTTCAATGAATATTGCACCTAATAACACAAATTATTATACGACACCTTCTTTTATCACATGTTGTTGCATGTTTTATCATACAATAATATGGTTTAAGGTGATTTATCACATGCAATTTTGGATTTCATCATATGACATAAGAACTTTGGTTTTCATCGCATGGCTTTATGAATTTATCATATGATAATATGGTGTTGATTATTTTTTATCATATCAAAAATAGAGAGAATTTTTAGGGGTCTAGTTTCTTGAATTTTTGAATTTTAATGCTTGATTTGGATTCATCTTGGCTTTAACATTCTATTTTGCAGAGAATAACAAGTTTTTACAGGGCATTTGAGGGAGAAATCACTTTCCAAAGTTGTCAACATGGCCCTATTTGGAGACTACTAAAGGTTTGTGGTTGTAGGATGCTTTCCAAAGACATATTTTGGAGACAACTAAAACTATTTGTGTTGTAGGTTGTCTTGGAGATACAAATCAACATTGTGCCTTCATAAATTTGATTTTCTAAGCATCTAGCTTAAGGAAAGGATTTTTTTCTTGTGACTAGTTGAGTAGTAGGATAGTATTCTCTTCACCTTCTAGAGGTTGAATCAATAATCTTGACCTACTTGGTTTTTGTCATGTCCCATTTTCAAATAATTAAAAATAATAACTTTTGCTAAGGCTGGCAGGCTCAAAAAGTGAAGTTTCGGGAAAAGGGGCTAATCTTTGGAAACCAATGGATTAATAAATGATAATTATTATTAAAATATGTATTATTGACCCCTCTTGGTCGTGATTTAGGGTTATGCCCTCTTTTAAAGGGGTTTGGAGGCATTTCGGGCTCATTCTAGAACTTGATTTTTGCTCATTACTTTGTTGTTCTTCAGAGGCTGCCAAACCTATGGAGAAGAAGACCCAAAGATAGGAGTTTTCAGGTTTCTAGGAAGGATAATGATGGGATTTTGAGGCCATTACATGTGCAAGCTCATGCAGAGTTTGCCCTTGTGTTGAACAATGCAAATTTGTGAGTTTTTGGGTGTGTTTCTTGTAAGAGTTTGGTGTTTCCGGTTGAGTATTTCATATTAGTTTGGTTTGATGCTGTATTATATAAATTTTGATTTTAAAATAGAGTTTAATATATGTATTAGGTCATGGTTATACTTCTGTGATAGATTATTAGTGTTTTATGGTGTTTTCGGGCTATTTTGTGTTATTTTCGGGAGCCCGATGAGCATTGTTTTTGTCCTCCATTTGGGAGCTGTTGTGTAAACTCTATATAGATCTAGAAATGTCATTTTTTAGGCCTTTATAATGGAAAAATTTCTATAAAAATTTCTACTTTCAGATTTATCAATAACATGAAGCTGTGAAGTTTTTGGCACTATTTTGGGCATACCCGATTTGGGTTTTATTAAGAAATTGCATAATCTTTCAAAGTGTTGATTGTTTGATTTAATAATATGATTAGAGGACTTAAATATGATATAAAAATCATAAAGGGGACATTTCAATGGTATCAAAGCTATGATCTTTCCAGCCTGAGGGTTTGTAGAAGTTTGTATGCAACTAAGTGAAAGAGAAAAGAGATATTTGCAGTGAGAAAGAAATAAAGAAATTCTGATCAAACCTCCAGTTGAAAATAAAAGTAAAAAATCCAAGGAAGGGACAAGTATGGCTGACCTAGATGAGATGGAAAAAAAATTCTTCCAGGACATCTAGAACACTCAAAAGCAAATAGTGGATAGTTTGGCATAAACTAGAGAGGCTTTGCGGTTATTGACAGAAAAACTCGAAGGAGTTGTATCTATTAATGAGAGAGGGAGCACTTCAAAGGAGCCAAGAAATATGAAACCCACACCCTCTAAATCAACAAAAACTATTTTCTTTCCTACAGATGAGCCACCAGTACAAAATCCAGCCCTTAGTCCTATGGAAGAGGTTATAGGTAACTTGATTGCATTAAGAGCTACTTACAATGGCTTAGATGATGACTTTCGCAGTTCGGTTCCTTTTAGAGAATATGTGGATATGATGAACACTTTGATGCCCAAGAAAGAGTACAAGAGGGAGTAGGACATAAGTGGAAGAGAGCTCAAAAATAAAATAAGCAATTTTATAGCACCTACTTTTGCTGGAACAAATAAAATTTCAACTAGAGCATGGCTACAAAAATTACAGACCTTCTTCACACTTAACCCCATGAAGGAGAGTGATGTCATTCAATTCACAAGTCTACACTTGGAAGATGTAGCCTATGATTGGTGGTATCATGGAATGACTAATCAAGGTCATGATCAGGTAACTACATTTGATGATTTTAATCAAAGAGTGATAGATAGATTTGATCTCAAGGATGATGAAGAGTATTTTAAAGAATTGTCAAAGTTGAGGCAAACCAAATTAGTTAATGAGTATGTAGAAGAGTTTCAAAAAGTGGCTATTATGGTACCTGATATGAGTGAAAAGAGGATTGTTTATCTTTTTCTTGATAGTTTGGAAGATTCTGTTAAGGGTTTGGTTAAGGCTTTCACACCCTCAACCTTACAGGAAGCTATCAAAAGAAGCTTGCAACTTGAAACTTGTGTGCCTATGAAACCAGTCACTATTCAAAAAACTCCAAATCTTTGGCAACATAAGGGGAATTTTTAGAAAAAGACTTTTCCAGCACCACCACCAAAGAATGTGATAAATATAGCAAAAAAGAAGGTAGATGAAGAGACTAGGAGTGAATTACGAAGGGAAAAGCTTTGTTTCACTTGTAGAGAACCATGGGTTCTAGGACACAAATGTTTGGGGAAAGGTCAAGTGCACTATATTGAAGTTGCTTTAGAATCTGATTTAGATGAGCATGAGGAATTTCATGACACTAAGGAGGAAGAAGAAGAAGAGAAAGAAAAAGAAATCAGCAAGGATGGCACTTTAGCAGCATTATCAGGAGTCTCAAGATACCGTCCCCTTCAAATTTGAGGGGTACTAATAGGGAAAAGGTTGACAGATCTTCTTGATAGTGGGGTAACTCACAATTTTATTAATAAGGGATTTTTCATGAAAAGAGGGCTTAAAGCAGAATATTTTGAGGGATTCAATGTTACTGTAGCTGATGGATTCACTATGCCTTGCACACAGGTGGTGAAACAACTCAAGATGACCTTAGGAGATTATGAGTTATGTGATGACTTCTATGTTGTTGGCATTGGGGAGACAGATCTTGTATTGGGTGTTCAATGGTTGCACTCTATTGGAGGTATTACATGAACCATCAAACTATGGAATTTAAATTTCATTCCAATGGGAAAGAAGTCTTATTGAGAGGCTTATCGAATGGAGCACCTAAGGTGGTCATTGCAAAGAGGATGGAGAGGACTTTTTGAAGAGGACAAGTAGCATGGGCAGCAATAGTCATAATCCATCCAACAAGCTCTCCAAAGAATCAAGGTAATTTCCATTTTGAAATTAAAAATATTCTTGATAAGCATAGTATAATTTTCAATGATTGGCCTCTGAGATTACCACTAGATAGAGGTTTTGAGCATGTTATAGAGTTATAATAGGGTGCCAAACTAGTTATAACAACTCCATACTGCCATCCAAGAGGTTATAAGGAAGAAATAGAAAAAACTATTAAGGAACTCCTAGACATGGGATTCATAAGGCCTAGCTCTAGTCCATTTGCATCATCTATGGTACTTGTCAAGAAAAAGGATGGTACAATGAGAGTGTGTATAGACTACAGGGCTCTAAACAAGAAGACCATAAAAAATAGGTATCCCATACCACGCATAGATGAACTCATTGATGAGTTACATGGTATTGTATACTTCTCAAAAATTGACTTAAGATCAGGGTACCATCAAATCCGCATGAGGAGGGAAGATGTGGAAAAGACTGCTTTCAAATGTCACTATGGGCACTTTTAATTTCTTGTTATGCCATTTGGCCTCACTAATGCACCAGCAACATTCCAATCTTGTATGAATAAGGTATTCAACAAGCATCTTTGAAAATTTGTTTTGGTATTTTTTGATGATATCTTGATTTACAGTAAAACATGGAAAGAGCATCTAAAGCACATAGACACTATTTTGGGAATCTTGGAGCAGCAATCCTTCTATGCTAAGCTATCTAAATGTGAGTTTGGTTTGACGGAGATCCTATATTTGGGACATATTATAAGTTCTAAAGGAGTACAAGCTGATCAACAAAAAATTCAGGCAATTTTGGATTGGCCTCCACCCACTAATCTTACACAATTGAGAGGTTTCTTCAGGTTGTGTAGCTACTATAGGAGATTTGTCAAGGGATTTTCTCAGCTTGCTTCCCCCTTGACTGATTTGACAAAGAAAGGAGCTCTTATTTGGACAGAAGAGGCACAAAAAACATTTGATAAGCTTAAGGAGGTAATGAGTTCATGCCCTGTCCTTGCAATTCCATATTTCTCTTTACCTTTTGTTGTTGAATGTGATGCTTTTGGAGAAGGTATAGGGGCTGTCCTAACTCAAAGGGGACATCCAATAGCATTTGAGAGTAGAAAATTAAATCAATCAGAGAAAGGTTACTCCATCTATGATAAGGAAATGTTGGCAATCATGCATGTGTTTCATAAGTTTAGACAATATTTGGTATGTGGGAGATTCATTGTAAAGACAGACCATAATAGCCTCAAGTTCTTCTTGAACCAAAGGGATTTGAATGATCATCAACAAAAATGGGTAAGCAAATTGCAAGCTTATGATTTTGATATTGAATACATGAAAGGAAAGAATAATGTGGTTGTTGATGCTCCTTAACATCTATCTCTGTTGATTGGAAAGTCTCCATAATTTTAGAGTATGCTAAAGATTCCTTTTCCACCAAGATTTTGGATAAGTTAGTGGATGATAACAGGTACAAGGTTGTTGATGAATTGATTTATTACAAGAATAGGATCTTCTTAGTGCCAGGATCAAAAACTAAGGAGAGGATATTGAGGGCTTTTCATGACACACCTTTAGCTGGTCATCAAGGACACTTCAAGACATACAGGCAACTTTGAGAGAGGTTTGCATGGAAGGGTATGAAGGAGGATTTCCTTAAACACATTAAGGAATGTATGGTATGCCAACAAAACAAGAGTGAGCAAATTTTTCTTGTAGGGTTGTTGTAGCCACTTCCTATTCCTGAACAAAAATGGAAAAGTATTTCCATGGACTTCATCACTGGGTTGCCCTAGGTTCAAGGTAAGGATTGCATATATGTGGTGGTAGATAGACTAACTAAGTATGCACATTTCTTTCCCATCACATCTGATTTCAAGGCATCACAAGTGGTAGAATTGTTCTTCAAGGAAATTTTCAGGTTACATGGCTTGCCTAGAAACATTGTTAGTGACCAGGATAGTAGATTCCTCAACTCTTTTTGGAAGGAGATCTTTCATTTGGTAGGAACTGAACTCACTCCCAGTACTAGCTATCACCCTCAAACAAATGGACAAACAGAGATGTAATACCCTAAAATTGGCACCTAATAAATTCGATTAATTTTGGTGCATTATCTTTAATTTTACATCTCTAAAGTCCTAGTTTCTTAGGCAATTTTCTCTCTCCTACCTGACTTAATTTGACTTGATGTCAATTGAAAAGACCATAAAATGCATTAATTAAATATCAAAATTAATTCCTAAAGTCCTTGACTTTAATTAGCTAAATTACCCCTATGATAATTTAATTTAATCCTAAAGTCTTAAGTGCTTAGAATTAAATTAAATCCACCCCATTTGGCTAATTACCCATAAAAAGGAATTAATAATTGCTTGATATTCAAATGGACACACCTTTTTGAATTAATAATTCAAGATATTTGAAAGGCCACCTGTGTGGCATTTTCCATTCTTTTTATTAAGCAATTCTTGCATTTTTGTCTCAAATGGAAATGAAGGGTCAGGAGTTTCAAATCAAGAAACTCTTCATTCCTCTTCTGGCTTTTCTATTTAATGGACCTCTTTTTCTCATTCAAGAGAGGCAATTTTTTAGAGTATCCAAACTATAGGCTTTTTTAGTCTCATTTATTTCATTGTTTCCAAAGCTTTTATTGCATCAATTAGATTAGTATCTCATTATTAGTATAATCTTGCATCTCATCTTAGATTAAATTTGCTTAATTGTTCTTAGACTAATATCATATTTGTTTCAAGCTCTTAGATTAAATTGCATTTCATCTTTACTTTCAAGTTTTTTTAGATTAATTGCATCTCATTCTAGCTTGATTTCATCAAATTTCCCATCTTTTCATATTTTCAAATCCTCCATTGTAGAGATGTTCTTATGGTTGTTGGCTCTCCAATCTGAGAGTAATTAAATGACCCACCTACATAGGAGGCAACAAGTCGCTTCACAATGAATTTCAGATTGAGTAATTCATACTCTCTCTTGTAATTTGATCATGTGAGTAATGACTATGTTGTGTTTGTGTCTGATTTAGAGGTCCACATTCAGACACACACATTTTGGCACCCACCGTGGGGTAGAAAATCTGATTTCTAGCCTCATTCTCATCTTTTTTTCATAAAAATTCATGCTTTATCGTGCATCCGTACTTCCTGTGTACGGATCTTTGCATGAGAATTTGGAGTGTCCCACATAAGATTTTGCTCCTTGTATAACTTCCTCATGTGAGAGTGTGCGGTCTCGCACGGTAGCCTATGTTTCCTCACACGTCATGGAGTACTTCCTCGCGCGAGATTCTAGGACAGTGACCTAAATTTTCCTGCTTTCTATCTTTCTATTTTGGATTCCTAATGGTTTTCTATTTATTGTTGCTTAGTATTTTCTATCATTTTCATAGCATAAAAGTTTTTTGCAAAACATTTGACCAAGATCTAAAACATGCTAATGGTTTGATTGCAAGCCAATAGTCAAAGATTGCTAAAAAAATTGTGTTTGTTTCCTGCTTTTATTCACATAGTCTAAATAGGGCTCTATTAAAATTTCTTGAGGATTTTGATAGTGAGTAGGGACTTTGGCTCTTCATTACATGGAGGTGATGACCATGAATGAACCTAAAATCCTAATGATCTTACTAATATGACAAATTCTTGGGGAAGCGGAGAAAGGTAGTGAATCTTTATGCTTGTATTAGCTAGGGGATTATGCTCTTCTCTCTTTGAGAGAAATAGAAACCCAAAAGCTTGTAGTTGTGGTGGAGTGAAGCTAACTCAGTGATGAATCTTCTTGATGTGTTTGGGTGAGGAAACAGGATAGAGAAGTATACTCTTCTCCCTTTGGGAGAACCAAAAAATTTGACCCCCGAATCTAAACCAAGTCCAGTGTCACCTTTAGAGGGCCTACCGGTATTGAACCTCTGGGAATGACCCAAGTGAGTATGCACCTATCACCAGTGATTCCACCTCACTCTAATAAAGAATATTTTATTGAGTCTAAAGACTCCAAAACCATGTTAGCTTCCTTCTCAAGACTTTGACTATCATCTTGAGAAGGCTCCATCTGTTGTACCGAGCGGCACTACTCCTAGCCCTGCTTGCGGGGGTGTATGACTTTTGGGTGTTGGTGTGGCCACGAGGCCTCAACCTTGTATCAAGGGCACCAAAGGTTAGCATGAACAAAAGCCTACTAAAAACTTGTCATAGCTAGTGGCCTACCTGGTTCACCTCTGAAAGGAGTCATAATATTTGCACAAGGAGGGGGAAGAATCTCTCCCATAGATTCCCATCATAGGCATACACCTAGATGTTTGGAGGTGGTTGTGACACTAGCCCCTACTACAAGGGTAACCTTTGAACATACACTATTGAGTCCTTGGAAACACCAAAAACATGGGTGCCCTCTAGGGGCTGACATGGCTATGTGAGGTACACATATGCATTCAAGCAATGGGGCAAAGGTTTTGGCTTCTCACCATTTTTTTGTAGGACTAAGCTATGTGTTTGTTATTGAGTCTTAAACATTGTCCAATCATTATCAAACAAAGACTCCTCTGATCCTATCAATTTGCTTTGTCCTTGATAGGTCTGTTAATGACTACTACTTGTTTCACAACTGCTTGATTTGAACCTTTGTGTCTTTAAATGAATGCTTGAAATCCTAAAATGAGATTGTTGATTAAACTGCTCTTCAAACCTGTCAGGAAACTAGATTTTCTATCAGACATCAATTCAGGTTGTACCTCAAAATTCAACGTTAACCTCGAAAATTATGTTAGATTATCAGATTTTGCACTTTTCCCACGTGAGGTTTCACACTTCAGAGCACTTTCTCGCATGAGACTTTGTTTTCTCACACGAAGTCTAGTGTTCTCTCACACGACCTGGCACTTTCTTGCGTAGCCTAGTACTTTCTCGTGCGAGACTGTAGCCCAATTTGCAAAAATAGAGACCTCTTTGCCATTGAATGTTTGACTTTTTATCTGATCTACTTTTTGTCTGATGTTTGTTTTTCTTCTTTCCTATTGTTCACTATCAGAAACTGGTTGTTTTGAGTTAGGAATCGATCGATCTTCACTTTGACTCATGTCATCTCTTGTTGGTTTACCTTATCTCTTTATGACTTTTGTATCTCATGTTGCGATAGTCTTATCTTGGTTGTTCTAGCCACCTCTTTTGATGATTTGTACCAGATCCATCTCGCATCTTGGCTATTCTAGCCTTCTTTATCTCCTTTGCATTGTTTTTTTTTAGAGACCGAGTCTAGCTTTGTCCCAAATCCTCTCTCATTTCATCTTTGTCTATGACTTTCATGACTAGAAGTGGAAAGACTTATCCTATTCAGAATCCTGATCAAGGTAGAAGTGAACTTCCTAATCAAGAGATAGATCTTCCTGAATTCATTGCGAAATCTAAACTTTGTGAGACATCCTCATTTTCCTCATTGAGAAATTTGAAAAGTAGTATGTCTCAACCGTCACCTCCGGTGTTTCAAGAGTGCTTCAACCCATTGTTTGAAGCTCAACCTAGTTTTTTGTTTCAAGACCAAGATAACTCATACTTCCAAGATGAATCATTGTTCCACAACTTTGGAAGATCTCTTAAACAAACTAGTCCTATTATTGTGCCAATTAATCCTACTGAGAATAGTCCTATCATTGAACCTAGTGGTACTGTCGAAGATATTTTTCCACTAGAATTTGTTAAATCTTTTGATCTTATTCATTCACCAAAGGTTACCTTGGCTGCACCTTTTCAATCTTGTTCACATCACTTTGTCAAGTCTCCAGATACTGTACAAGTCTATGACACGATGGTAGATTCGTTTGATTTCCAATCGGGCAAGTATTGTCAAAACTCTGATCAATCTCAAAACAATCAATATCATGGTCAATCTTCTAATGAACCATGTCATGCTCCACCTCAGAATGGGAAACCTCATGGTCAATCTCAACATAACCAAAATCCATTCCATAATGATGATCAATCTTGAAGCAAACCTCAAGGCGGTCAACAACCCACCTACTTCTATCATCCTCCTCCATTTGATCAAAACCAAGATGATCAACAACAAGATCGGGCTCAAAGTATTTATGAGATCCTTGGGACTGAATCTGAAGTGATAACCTAGCAAGATATAGACACTGCCAAAACTAATAAAGGTCTCATTAAGATGATGGAGATTCTTCTCTTAGAGGATAAAGAAAAGCACTTCCCTGAGCTAGCTAAACAAGGGGCCAAGTTACCTAGAGACTATCAAGTTGAAACACTCGTAGCTAAGGAAGAAGAAACTGAGACTGCAAAGTTGCAAAAGATGGTCTGAGAAATGCAAGATCAGATTAGTCAACTTGTGAGGAATAGAGGTCAACCCCCTCAACAATTTACGATAGAGAGTATTTGTCCTTTCCCTTTTGATAGAAGCATTCATATGCCACCTTTTCCTAGAGGTGTGGAACTCCCTAAATATGAAAAATACTTGGGTACAACCGATCCCCAAGATCACTTAAGGGATTTTGGTGCATTTTCTATGGAATTCATGCATGATTAGACATATCTTATGCGCTTGTTCCCTTGAAGTTTGGGCAGAGCTACTATGGAATAGTTCTCTAGATTGCCTATTGGTGTTAAAACTTTTGATGAAATAGTTAATCTTTTTCTCTAGCACTACTCACATAACATTCAACACCTAGTCAACATCCGGGATCTCTGCAACTTAAGATAGTGACAAGGAGAACCTTTCCTAACTTTTCTCCAGAGGTGGAGACAATTGTGTATGAAGTATCCTCATAAACTACCAGAGTTTGAAAGACTTGATATTTTCTTAGACAATCTTGTCCCCAATTTTGGATACCAAGTGCAATTGCAAGGTCCTCTTACTTTTGATAGCATGATTAGACAAGTAGTGCAAATAGAGGCCTTCATGATCAAGAAGGGAGAGCAACTTTGAATAAGGACAATAAACAAGGATTCTCCACAAACAAGGATAAAGGAAAGACTGTCAATAAGAACTGAGATGTGGTAAATGATGGAGTGGTGGATAATGTTACTGTGAAACCTTCAAAGCCTATTTTTAATCTTACTTCTAGTATACAAGCAACTAAGGCTGTCGAAAAGACCACAACTAATAATTAGCAACCTTCAAGGTTTTCTAAGAACAAACCTTGGTCCAAATGACCCAAGTGTGATTTCACCCCTTTGGGAGAGCCTCTTGATGTGGTCTACAAGACTCTTATACAAAATCAAGTTCTTACTCCTTTGGAAAAGTGTACTTATGACCCACAACCATGACCTTACTGGTGGAATGATAATGATTATTGTGAGTATCATCAGAATATTGGTCATAAAACTTCTACTTGTCTCCAACTAAGGCATAAAGTGCAAGATCTCATTGATAATGGTGACATCATTATGGAGAACCATAATAAGAATTTGGACCACCAAGCTTTCAAGGATCCTTTTCCTCCTCATGAGAAGGGAGAGTCTTCAAACACTAAGAATACCAATGCTAAAGTCAATTACACATACACTAATAATGACAATGTCATTGGTATGATTGAACCTGTTGAGATGGAATATTATGATATGATCACTTCTAAAGGGAGTGATGACACTCCAAAATCTAAGACACCTTTTTTTTTGTGTAGTTCTACATCTCATTCATTTGAATCTAAACAATCCCAAGGTTGTGCTAATGTTGTCACTCGATCGCGAGGAAGAGTTGTGTTGAAAGGTCCTAATGCTTCTACATCCACTCCTAAGAAAATATCAGATAAGAGAATAGATATTCCTACATCCACTCCTAAGCAAAGCATGGATAAAACTATTGTTGGCCCTGCCAACAAGAATATGAAAACTGTTCCTACAGCTAGCTCGGCTAATTATAGTATTTTAGACCAACTTTAGTGAACTAACGCTCAGATTATCATTTTTGAATTGCTGAAGATCTCGCCTACTCACAGGTAGATTTTGGACAAGGCCCTTGCTGAGGCAAACATTCCCAAGGATCTTGATCTCAACCGGTTCCAATCTATGGTGGGTCATTTGATTTCACTTCATTATCTATCTTTTTCTGAAGAAGATGACCATTCTTTCAGTCACCCGCATAATGCTCCCTTGCATATAGAGGTCATGATAGGTCCTAAGCACGTCCGCTGAGTGCTCATAGATAACGGTGTTGGCCTTAATATTTGTTCCACTAAAATACTCACTTAGCTAGGATATGATGAGAATTGCATAGATCCTCACAAAAAGATTACCATAAAAGCTTATGATGAGGAAGAATGCAAGTCCCAGGGCTTAGTCGTGCTACCTATCTGCGTAGGTCCTATTGAGAGAGATGTTACTTTCCAAGTGCTTGATATTCCTCTCACCTACAACATCTTGTTGGTGAGGCCTTGGATTCATGAGATGCAGGCTATTCCATCCACATACCATCAATGCATTAAGTTCCCATTTCATGGGGTGAAAGTCACTGTACCTACAAATACCAACTTCTCTTACAATACTCTTACGCAAACTGCAGATAGTTTTGTTCCAGCAAATAGGGAATCCACTGAGTTTTATGATGCTAAGCTAAAAGAGATGGAACAAAATTTGAGACTTGAGGATATAGGCATGGGAGAATACTGAATGGAACCTTTTCTATCTCTTTCTGCTCTACCTTTGTCTCCACATTCTTATGGGAGACCTTCTGAAGACAATAAAGTTCCTAATGAAGAAAGAGTTGTCAGAGCTTGGATCTACAAAGGAAAAGAAACAGCTAAAACAACCACTCTAGATTTAGAGCAAGAACCATACAGTGAACCTTTCAAGATCATCAAGCGCTTTGGTTATAAGGGGAGTGGTCCCATAGGAAAAAATGATAATGGCTTACTAAAACCTATTGAAGCTATAGGCTGTCGCACAAAAGATACTAGTGGCTTAGGCTTTAAGAGGACTCCCTTTCATTTGGGGACCAAGAAATTTGTGTCGGCTCCTGAACTTGATCCTAAGCCTAAACCTAAACTTGAACAAGAAATTGAAGATACCACTCCAGAAGTGAATCCAGAGAATAGCTCTGATGAGGATACATTTCCATATCCTATCCTCTGGATCTTGCGGCACTCCTTGCTGAACCTGATGAGCCTATCATACCTGTTCATATGGTAGAGTCTGATACTGATACTTGTTCTAAAGTCGATTCTGATAAAACCTCTTCAGTGCATCAAGTTACATATGAGGAATGGAAAGCATCACTAAATGAAAATCCTAATTTTCAAGGTGAACGATATAGGCCACCTCATTTTCAAAAGTACTATGAACAAGAACAACTTCAGCAAGCTATCAATGCCACAAGGGATAATAATGAGACTGATGATGTTGCTAATGAAATTTCTACATCAAGTATGGACTCACATGAATATGAGTTTGACTCTTTGTCTGATGCCACTTATGATGTAGACATAGATACTATTCACGTGTATGAAAGACTCCTCAAAGTAGGTGAAGGGTCTAGCACTAGGCCACATGAATTAGACACCACTAATGTTAACATGTCCCCTACCTCTGATGTAAGGTCTTATAGGGATTCAAACGTTCCTTTGGATGAGATTTCTTTAGGCCTTGACTTGCTCGTTAGCACTTTTGAGGGTTATACTATGAACGCAATTGAACTAGTCACTACTTCCCTTTCACTCCATCGTCTCGATCTGATAAAAAGGAACTCCCCTCTTGAATCCAATGAAGTCCTAACATTCCAGACTAATTATGATCTAGCATGTTACCTCCATGCTATTGAGCCTATGATTTCCTCCACCAGTGAGAGTAGTGTCAGCATGACAGAGGTGGATATCAAGTATCTCAGTCAAAAAATTAAAAGAAGAAAAAATAGATGCTCTAATGGTGAAAACCACTTTGTGGCAGTATCAAAGCCAAAAATAGTAAAAATAAAAGACGTATCCATGGGTGAAAACCTCTCTGAGGCACCCAAGGATGAGATACTTGATGCTCTTCTGAGCCACTTCCAAGAGAGGTCATCAGTATTGATTGAGCCAACACAGCCAGTCAATTTGGGTACAGAAACTACTCCACAGATCATTCACCTAGCACAATCATTGTCTGTTGAGGAAAAAGAAGAGTTCACAAGATTCTTTCAGAGAAAGAAAATAAACTTTGCATGGACCTATTCTGACATGCCTGGATTAGATCCCAATCTAATCATGCATCATTTGGCCATTGCACCAAGTATCAAACCTGTTAAACAGAAGCTAAGAAAAATGCATCCACATGTAGCGCTTTTGGTTAAATTAGAGCTAGAAAAGCTTCTTAAGGCTGGCTTCATAAGAACTATTGATTATGTAGAATGAATTTCAAACATTGTTCCTATCACTAAACATGATAAATCCATTTGTGTGTGTACGGATTTCAGAGATTTGAATAAGGCGTGTCTGAAAGATGACTTCCCACTGCCTAATATTGATATGATAATTGACATGACAGCAGGATATGAAATGTATTCCTTGATGGATGGATTTACTGGCTATAATCAAATCAAAATTGTGCCAAAAGATCAAGAAAAGACTAGTTTTACATGTGCCTGGGGAACACTTTTCTGGAATTTCATGCCTTTTGGGCTTAAGAATGTAGGAGCAACATACCAGAGAGCTATTACTACTATCTTTCATGATATGATGCATAAAACAATGGAGGATTATGTAGATGATACTTTACCCAAAAGCATGTAGTGAAGAACTCACCTCATAGACTTAGGTCCCATCCTTGACTGTATGGGACAATTTAGTCTCAGGCTTAATCTGAAGAAATGTGCTTTTGGTGTTACTTCTGGGAAACTCTTGGGTTATATCATTTCAGCTAAAGGCATAGAAGTTGATCCTAAAAAGGTACAAGCTATTATGGACATGCCTCCACCCAAGAATATCAGTCAAATGAGAGGACTATAAGAAAGGCTACAATCTATCAGGCATTTTATTTCACAACTAGCTGACAAGTCACAACCATTCACTAAAACTTTGCATAAGAATGTGACTTATGAATGGAATGAGGAATGCGATAAGGGGCTTACTCAAATAAAGCAGTATCTTGCTAATCCACCTATACTAATGCCTCCTATTCATGGGAAGCTACTTATCCTGTACATCTCAGCAAAAAACACGTCCTTGGGTGCTCTCTTAGCTCAAGAAGATTAGAACAATAAAGAAAGGTCCATATACTATATCAGCAGAACATTGGTTGCCTATGAAATGAACTACTCCGTCATTGAGAAGGCTTGTTTAGCAGTGGTATTTGCTTCTCAAAAATTATGACATTATATGCTAGCTCATACCACCAAGCTTATTGCAAAAATTAATCCATTGAAGTACTTCTTGAGCAAGGCTTCCCTCACGGGTAGATTAGTGAAATGGGTAATGATCCTTAGTGAATTTGACATTGAATATGTGGAAAGAAAAGCCATTAAGGGACAAGAAATTGTTGATCAACTAGCGGAGGCTCCTTTGAAAGATCACCAACCTTTGAGTATTGAGTTTCCAGATGAATCCATCATGCTTCTCACACATAAATCTTGGAGCATGTTCTTTGATGGATCTTTCACTCAACAAGGGTCTGGTGCGGGCATTCTATTTGTTACACCTCAAAGATACTCATTGCCAAAGGCATATAAAATGTTGTTTCCCTACACAAACAACATAATTGAATATGAAGCTCTTATTAATGGAATAAAGATATCCCTTGAATGGCATGTTGATGAGCTCAAGGTCTTTGGGGATTCTCAGTTAATCATTAATCAAGTCAATGATGTCTACCAAAAAAAAGATGACAAGGTAATACCTTAAAAAAGAATGGTAGATGATCTCAAGCAATACTTTGCACATATTTCTTTCTAGCAGGTTCCAAGGACAGATAATAAAGTAGCTGATGCTATGGCCACTCTAGCCTCAATGTTACAAATGCTAGAAAATGATTTCAGACATGAGTTCCTGGTGGAGACATTACACTACCCTGCTTATGATAATCCTAAATCCAAGATGATCTATTCAATCATTGGACATGATTCATCCCGCTACCACCATATCTTTTTCTACCTTCATGACTAGATCATTCTCGACACTTATACCCGAAATGAGAAGCGTCACCTCATTCATACTGCTTCATGGTATGTTCTCATAGAAAATGACTTGTATAGATGAGGTTTAGACGGTACTCTTCTTAGGTGCTTAGAACCCGATGAGTCCAAATGTGTGTTGGTGGAGGTACATGAAGGTATTTGTGGGTCTCATTCTAGTGGTCTGATGTTAGCCCAAAAACTTATTAGAGTCGGCTATTACTGGCTGGACATGGAAAAAGAAGTTGTTCAATATGCTACAACTTGCAAGCAATGCCAATTTCATGGGAACCTGATTCATGCTCCTGCTCATGAACTTAGTCCTCTCATTAGTTTCTGGCCATTTTAGCAATGGGCCTTTGACTTGGTCAGTTAGATACATCCTTCATCTTCAAGAGGGCACAAGTTCATCATCACGACTACTGATTATTTTACCAAGTGGGTTGAGGCAGTGCCTCTCGCTATAGCTGACGGCAAGACCATTGCTATGTTCATATTGAACTATATCATGTGTAGATATGGCATACCCTCATCTATTATCACTGACAATGGGGGACAATTCAAAAATAAGGACCTGACAAACTTATGCACTAAATTCAGAATTATTTAGCATTGGTCATCTATCTATTATCCTCAGGGTAATGGACAAGTAGAGGCTTCTAATAAGACAATTCTAAAAATCTTGCACTGAACAGTCCATAAATTTGGTAGAGATTGGCATCTCTAGATCAATCCGTCCTTGTGGGCCTACAGGACAAGTATCCAAACACCAACGGGGGACACTCCTTTCACCCTGGTTTATGGAGCAGAGGTAGTATTACCTATTGAGGTTGAGATTTTGACATTGTGAATCTCTCTGAGGGGCCTCATCACTGATGAAGATAACAGAATATCCGAGCTTCAAGAGCTTGAGTTACTTGATGAACGTTGGAAGGTGGCATTCGATCATCTCTGAGCATATCAAAAGAGAATGTCAAAATCCTATAATAAGAAATTTAGACAAAGAGAATTCCAAGTGGGTGATCTTGTCTTGAGAGATAACCCCAAAAATCAGCAGCAACGAGTTCAGAAAGGAAAATTTGAACCAAACTGGCTTGGTCCATACGTCATTACTGCAGCATTTGGTTCTGGCGCTTATCGACTCTCCACCAATGAAGGAGAGCAACTCAAAGAGCCTATCAACGCTCTTCATCTAAAGAAGTTCTATAGTTGAGACATTCTCAGCATGCTCATGTACATATTCATTGGTCCTGAAAAAATCCAAAAAAATGGTATATTGCAAAAAATCCTAAAAATTGCAAAATGTCCTAAAAAAATGATCATCTTAGTGAAAACCTGGTAAACAGGCGCTTTGATGTATCTATTATCTTGGTGAAAACCTAGTAAACAGGTGCCTTGGTAATAATTAAAAAAATACAAAATTGAAAAAATACAAAAAAATCAAAAATGCAAAAATACAAAAAAATAGAAAATTGAAAAAATACAAAAAAAATCAAAAGATCAAAAATACAAAAAAATGAAATATTCAAAAAATACAAAAAAAATAAAAAAAAGAGAAAAGAACAAAAAAATTGAAAAAGAAGAAAATGTGCCATTGATGAAAATCTGGTAAACAGGCGTCATGGTAGCAAAAATAGAATCTCTGCCAAGATGGTGAAAACCTGGTAAACAGACACCTCTTGTTTCCTGAGGCTACATCTCATCTCAGCGTCACTTGGCTCTTAGTTTCCTGATTTAGTCTCTTTACTTTCCTGCTTTAGTCTGCTTTCCTGCTTTCCTGCTTTAGTTGGTTTCTTGCTTTTAGTTTGTTTCCTGCTTTAGTTTGCCAGCTCATGCACTTGCCTTCAGTTGTCTTCAAGATTTTCCTTGACTTTTCATGGACTGGAACTGGTTCACACTTGGGGGCATTTTCCTAGCCTAGGGGGGCATTGTCCTATCGCTTTTGAAAGTTTTGTTCATGCATCAGTCACCAACAGTTCTCGCTGCGTTTGCCTACTGATGCCTAGCTACTTTTGAGATTTCCCTCCTTGAGGATCTCTCATGTATTAGTCGCCAGTGGTTCTTATTGTGCCTGCCTACTGATACCTAGCTTTCATTTGACTCCTCTCTTTTGGGATCTCTTCCTTACATCAGTCACCAGTGGTTCTCACTGCGTCTGCTTGCTGATGTTTCGCTCGTGCTTTATTCTCTCTTTTGAGAATCTTCCTTATATTGGTCACTAGTGGTTCTCACTGTGTTCACCTGCTGATACTTGGTCTGCACTCTGATATCTTCTTGAGACTTTGTCTCTCACGATGGTCACCAGTGGTTCTCACTGCGTCTGCCTGTTGTCGCTATCCCGTCGAGACTTCGAATGTTGTTTGCTTCCGATTCGACTTCAATCCACTTGAACACAAACTAAAACTAAAACTAAAAATTGATGTTGTGTTCCTTTGAAGCATGTTGAGCTTTTCCTTTTCTTGTTTGTTTGTTTTCTTTATCATTTCCCCTCGAGTGAATCTAAGATGTCTTTCTTGACTAAGAAACGCGAAGACTGGGGGCATGATCTTTTCTTTGCTTTCTGTTTGCTGGTTTAGTTCCAATGATCCAAAGAATCTATCTAAGAGGGGTGTCCATCTGTAAGAGCCTTCATCTCACATTGGATGGCCATGCATACCTTGACTCCTTTTATGTGGACGCTTTGGTGAGGTTGGTTCTTCTCCTTGTCTGTTTTGAGTGACTTCTTTCTGCTGCAAGTAAAATTGCTAACGCTCATCCTCCTAAGTGAACGTAAGGGTCATTGCGAGCACTCTTTGGCAAAAGAAGGAACTCTTACATGTCTGGTGTGTTTTTTCACAAGAAACATTCAGCTCATTCTAGCAATTATGATTTGATGCTTATGTTAACTTGCTAAATCAAAAGGAATAGGTGTTTAGGTCATTCTGGCTTCTTGTGCCTTAATGCTTACACCTCATTCTGACAAATCTAAGACTTATGTCATATTCATA
Organism: Chamaecyparis obtusa; assembly: GCA_027943335.1. Classification (NCBI taxonomy): domain Eukaryota; kingdom Viridiplantae; phylum Streptophyta; class Pinopsida; order Cupressales; family Cupressaceae; genus Chamaecyparis; species Chamaecyparis obtusa. The sequence goes on along the minus strand of BSBK01004060.1, from coordinate 717,675 downwards.
TTCTCATAATTGAAATTTTAGTGAGGATTGTATGACATCTTATGATCGTCCTATGCTTAAACGAACTTGATGATGATAAATACAATGAGTCCAACAACCAAGTCCTAGGGTTTTCATTTTCATTCTAGGCTTGCATTTGCATGTTAAGCTTGGATTTGAGACAATATCTTGTTACTCTCTTGATTGCTTTCTATTCATCACAGGTTCTCATCTTTTGTCCTAGTTTCATCATGATTGCACAAGTCTTTGGGATCAAAATCAAAATCTGACATCTCTAGATAGCTTGAAATTGTGTTTTAAATTCTGAGACCCTTTTGGGATCGGACACTTATGTAATCAGCCTTCTGGCATCACCTTCCTACCAAACCTTCATCTTCGCATCATGTTCTCAAGATCTTTTCTCTTTTCATCAAAGTCAATTCAAAGTCAACTCTAGTCAACCATGGTCAAACTTGGTCAATGGGACCTCTACTCTGCTCCGATTTGCTTCTGCAACTTCTCGAATCTAGTCTAATTGCTTCTACTCTACAACCTCTTGTTGTCAAATCATCCTAATATGTCATCTTTTGATTTCTCTCCCGAGGGGGTAGGATGATTGCATCATTTGAATCTTGTCAAATCAATTCTTGAATTAGTCTAATCTGAATCATCAGTTCTCATTGCTAGGGGCATCTCGGTGCCTTGCATCTTGCTATCTTTTCATCTATCTTTTAGGTATCTAAGCAATCTAACTTGGATCCTCAGGAATCAAGCTTCGTTTTGGAGATGGTTCTCAAAATCTTTTAGGTATTAGGGAAATCTAACCCTAATTCCTAGGATTCAAGCTTCATTCTGGAGATGGCTCTCAAAATCTCTCTTAGACCGTTATCTGGGCAATCTAACCTAGGTCTCGAAGGGCTAAGCTTCGTATTGGGGCAATCTAACCCTAATTCTGAAGACAGTCCTAAGTTTGCATCTGAACCTTATTTTGGGCATTGGGGCAACCTAACCTCGATTCTCATCTTCTCTCAAGACCATTGTCTTCGCAATCTAACTTGGACTTCGGAAAATCATGCTTTGATCTATTCGGTGTCTTGGCAACCTAACCTAGACTTCTGAATCTCTTGTCATCTGTCACTTTAGACTATTCTTTAAATCAACGCATTGTTCGCACATCAATTAAAAGAGGGGCAAATGTAATACCCTAAAATTGGCACCTAATAAATTCAATTAATTTAAGTGCATTATCTTCAATTTTACATCTCCAAAGTCCTAGTTTCCTAGGCAATTTTCTCTCTCCTACCTAACTTAATTTGACTTGATGTCAATTGCAAAGACCATAAATTGCATTAATTAAATATCAAAATTAATTCCTAAAGTCCTTGACTTTAATTAGCTAAATTACCCCTATGATAATTTAATTTAATCATAAAGTCTTAAGTGCTTAGAATCAAATTAAATCCACCCCATTTGGCTAATTACCCATAAAAAGGAATTAATAATTGCTTGATATTCAAATGGACACACCTTTTTGAATTAATAATTCAAGATATTCGAAAGGCCACCTCTGTGGCATTTTCCATTCTTTTTATTAAGTAATTCTTGCATTTTTGTCTCAAATGGAAATGAAGGGTCAAGAGTTTCAAATCAAGAAACTCTTCATTCCTGTTATGGCTTTTCTATTTAATGGACCTCTTTTTCTCATTCAAGAGAGGCAATTTTTGAGAGTATCCAAACTATAGGCTTTTTTAGTCTCATTTATTTCATTATTTCCAAAGCTTTTATTGCATCAATTAGATTAATATCTCATTATTAGTATAATCTTGCATCTCATCTTAGATTAAATTTGCTTAATTATTCTTAGACTAATATCATATTTGTTTCAAGCTCTTAGATTAAATTGCATTTCATCTTTACTTTCAAGTTTTTTAGATTAATTGCATCTCATTCTAGCTTGATTTCATCAAATTTCCCATCTTTTCATATTTTCAAATCCTCCATTGTAGAGATGGTCTTATGGTTGTTGGCTCTCCAATCTGAGAGTAATTAAACACCCCACCTACATAGGAGGCAACAAGTCACTTCACAATGAATTTTAGATTGAGTAATTCATACTCTCTCTTGTAATTTGATCATGTGAGTAATGACTATGTTGTGTTCGTGTCTGATTTAGAGGTCCACATTCAGACACACACAAGAGATAGTTAATAAATGGATAGAGGGATATTTGAGGAACTATGTTTCAAATCAACAACATGCTTGGGTGAAATGGTTGCACCTGGGGGAGTATTGTTACAATACATCTCATCACATGTCTATTGGTATGCCTCCTTTTCATGCTCTTTATTGTTATGATGCCCTTTCCTTTATTGATCTAGTACTTTTAGATAGCAGAGTACCTATAGCAAGTGATTTCATTAAGCAAAGCCAAGACATAATAAGGTCCCTCAAGGATAATCTACAACATGCACAGAACCAACAGAAGTTGTACACTGATAGGAAAAGGACTGAAAGATCTTTTGAGGTGGGAGATTTGGTATTTTTTAGGTTGTAGCCATATAAGCAAAGCACCTTGAAGAGGAGTGGGGCAAAGAAGCTCAAGCCAAGGTTCTATGGGCCTTATAAGATCATCAGGAAGGTAGGAGAGATAGCTTATGAATTGGAGCTCCCACCAAATAGCAAAATACATAATGTTTTCCGTGTCTCTTGCCTGAAGAAGGTTCTAGGCCAAAAAACCATATTATCTATAGAATTACCACCTCTTGATGATGAAGGGAAATTAGTCTTAATACCAAAAGAGGTTTTGGATACAAGAGAGAAAGGATTGAGAAATAGGAGCATCACAGAGCATTTGGCCAAATGGAAAGGATTACCATTGGAGGATGCAACTTGGGAAGGAGCACATATTCTTGAGCATCCCAACCTTCATTTCTTGAGGACAAGAAATATTTGGGAGGGAGGACTTGTCATGTCCCCTTTTCAAATAATTAAAAATAATAACTTTTGCTAAGGCTGGCAGGCTCAAAAAGTGAAGTTTCAGGAAAAGGGGATAATATTTGGAAACCAATGGATTACTAAATGATAATTATTATTAAAATATGTATTATTTAACCCTCTTGGTCATGAGTTAGGGTTATTCCCTCTTTTAAAGGGGTTTGGAGGCATTTCAGGCTCATTCTAGAACTTGATTTTTGCTCATTGCTTTGTTGTTCTTCAGAGACTGCCAAACCTGTGGAGAAGGAGACCCAAAGATAGGAGTTTTTAGGTTTATAGGAAGGCTAAGGATGGGAGTTTGAGGTCATTCCATGTGCAAGCTCATGCAAAGTTTTCCCTTGTGCTGAATAGTGCAAATTTGTGAGTTTTCGAGTGTGTTTCTTGTAAGAGTTTGGTGTTTCCGGTTGAGTATTTCATATCAGTTTGGTTTTCTACTATATTGTAGAAATTTTGATGTTAAAATAGAGCTGAATATATTTCTTGGGTCGTTGCTATACTTCTATGATATATTATTAGTGTTTTATGGTGTTTCTGGGCTATTTTGTGTTGTTTTCGAGAGCCCAATGAGCATTGTTTTTGTCCTCCGTTTGGGAGCTGTTGTGTAAACTCTATATAGATATGGAAATTTCATTTTTTAGGCCATTATGTTGGTGAAATTTCTATAAACATTTCTACTTTCAGATTTATCAATAATATGTGAAGCTGTGAAGTTTTTGGCACTATTTCGGGCATACCTGATTTGGGTTTTATTGAGAAATTGCATAATCTTTCAAAGTGTTGATTTTTTGATTTAATAATCTAATTAGAGGACTTAAATATGATGTAAAAATCACAAAGGGGACATTTCATTTTTTCACTTGCAAAGAGTCTTTGGTAAATGAATATGTGCTTGATGTGCTTGGGGGAAGCTATGGAGTAGGAAAGTATTCTCTTTTCCCTTGTGGAAAATCATAAATTTTGACCTCCATTAGCCTATCTACTTCTCTTTTAATTTTACCTTTAGAGGGCATGGCGTTGAGGTGAAAATCTTGTGGTAATGACCCAAGTGGGACAAAGCAAAGCTAGCTCATCGAACCCACTATAAAATTTATGCCTTATTGGCCAAAAACCACAAGGACATAGCTATTAACTATGTTGGGTCACTTGTTTGACTAGGATAACACACATGAGAGTGTTGTGTAGGGCCGCAAGGTCTCAATCTTGCTTGCAAGACTACCTTTACTTGAAGTTCTTGTAGGCATATAGGACGCAATTTCGCTAAGAGAAACTATAGGGGATAGTTGCAAATGGATACCCTTACTAGACACCATTCGTTAGAAGCTACCCAACTCACCTCTAAAAGTATCATAATCTTTGTGCAAGGATTTATCCAAGTAGACTTTACCCAGATCACCTCAAGACTGCTAACCATATGTATTCCCTTGGATGGTATCCTCCAAAAGCCAACATTACTTTGTGTGAGGTGAAGGAATATCAAGTTGTGCGAAAATATTTTGATACTAGCCTTGACCTTAGGTACTCTTTTCTTGATGTGTCTCCAAATGTGTTGAGACCCATGAAAATCATTATTTAACATACACTTGACGCTCTTGGAATATTGCAACACTCCCTTTAGACCTCACGTGTGCTTGTGTCTCCAAAGTTACTTTTTCCTTTAATGGATTATTTATAGACTCCTATTTGATCACAGTATTGCTTTCTTGAAAACATTTAGACCTAATCTAGGGACACTCAGATTCATTATGAATTCCAAACCAAGCCAATCTAGATTGGTCAAAATTCTAAAAAATAGTGGTAAATTATCCATTTTCCAGCATACTATCATTTTCTCCAACATTGTATTGTATGATACAAGTGCTTCATCACACCCAATGTTGTGTTCCATCATATGACAAGATTGAGCTTCACCATATTATTGCACCTAGTGTCATATTTCATCGTATCTAGTGTTGATTTTTATCGTATGATTCTCTACTTGACTGACCACAAAAATTGCATTAGGTTCTTAAAATTCCATTATCTTCACTTTTTGAGTTCCTTTTGGCTTTTTTATTGTCGTGATTAGTAGTTTCTCACTTAAAAACTAGTATCCTCAATAGATTGAGTCCTTTCTAGTGATTTGATCTATCTTTTCTCTTGGTTTAAGATCTTGGAAAGTGCTCTAGTTATTGTCTCAAAATACCTCATTTAAAATTCAACCTCGCTCAAACTTTGTCACAAGTTCCACTTAGCAAGCATTCAGACCTCCTTCTTGGTACCTTTTACTTAGTGTTCTCAACTACATCAACTTGGTCGCAAGTATCACCCAGCAAGCATCCAGGCCTCATTCTCAATACCTTGCACCTTCTTTTAGATACCTCTTTAATTTTTTTACTAAACCCTTGAGACAAGAGCTATCATTACCTTGATCTTCCTACACTAGCTTAGTAATCTTATTACTATTAGTTTCTCAATCTCATCTTCCATGACAATTAGAACTCACAATCATTCATATAAAACTATAGTTTATCCCCAAGGAAAATCCATTTATGATACTATTGGACCATACTTTCTTGAAAAACCTTTACATCAAGCTTTTGATTATCAGTCAGTACCCTTTTCTTAGACTGAGAACTTTGATCACATCAACATGTCAAACTCTGATTGGGATGCCCACTGAAGGCATGATTTTGATTCCTCTAAGGATGAAGAACCCACACAAGAGGAAATTCAAAAATTCCAAGAAGAAAAACATTTCCACAAGGTGATGCAATCCATCATGAGTTAGGATAAAGATCATTATTTCATTCATCTTGCCTCTATGGGTATGAAGCTACCACCTGAATTTGATTTGGACGGCTTAATACAAAAAGAGGAAGAGTCTCCTCTCACTCTTCTTACCAAACAACTTCAAGCCCTATGCTATGAATTTCACAACTTAAAAAGGATAAGGACCATCCCTTTAACAAATATTCACTTGAATCGATTTGTACTTTCCCCTTTGACATGAATGTCTACATGTCACCTTTCCCATCCAAGGTGGAGATCCCTAAATATGACAAGTATGATGGTAACAAAGGTCCTCAAAATCACATGTGGGAATTTTGTACCCTGAGCATGGAGTTTATGAATGAACAAACCTATCTAATGATACTCTTTCCTTTAAATCTTAGTAGCCAATCTATGGGTTGGTTCACCTCACTTTCCCTAGCATTAAAAATTTTGATGAGCTAGTTCATAAATTTATCCAACAATACTCCTAAAACATCTCTCATGATCTTACCATGCTTGACTTGTGTAATACAAATAAACATGTGGGATAACCCTTCATTACATTCCTTCAATTATGGTGAAGAATGTTTGCTAGATACCCATGAAAAATTCCTAAGACTAAAAAAATTGATATATTTATAAACACTTTGGTTCATGAAATGAACTATACGCTGCAAATGCAATCACATGCCTCATTTGACAAATTAGTTGAAACATCTATTCACATAGAAGATGTCCTTGTTCAAAAAGGAGAGATTACCCTACAAAATAAAGAGCACAAATCTTCTTCCATCAATCAGTATGACAAGGACAAGCTTAAGTTATGGACTGAATCCAAGGATGTTGTTAATCATGTAATTGTGGGAATGACCTCTACCTCTACATATAGAAAGACAAAGGAGCCATATTTCAACTTATCCATTGGAATTAAAGAAACAAAAGCTAATAAGAGCACTCAACTAGGCTCTAAAATTGAGACTAACAGAGACAAGGCATGGATTCCTAGGCCTAAGAGAGACTTCACTCCTCTTGGAAAATCTCTTGAGAATTCCCTGAAGATGCTTCTAATGAACAAGATCATCACTTTGAATGAAAAATCTAAACCATACAATCCTAAGATAAATCCTAATTTGTGGAATGATAACCACTATTGTAATTATCATCACAACAAAGGCCACAAGACCCATGATTACATGAAGCTTAAACATCTCATCCAAGATCTAATCGATAATGAGACAATTGTGATTGATGCTCTACAAGTGAACAATGATCATAAGGCTTTCAAGGAAACTTTTCCTAAATATGAAAAAGGGGAGTCATCTAAGTTGAAGGATAACAATATGGGTTACACATACTCTGAGAATGAGAAAGTGATCCACATGCTTGAGTCCTCTGACCACACTGTCAATGTCATCAAGGTCCAAGGTAAGACTCAAGCTGAATCATCCAACACAGTAACTTAATCTCAAGAAAAATTTTCTCTGTGAGGGGTAGGTTCATCCTCCTCTTCCTCTTCCAAAAAAATAGTAACTCAAACATCCAAGCCAACTACTTCATCTACAAAACATGATTATAATATGGTTGATCATCTTCAACACACATCAGCTTAGATATCAATCCTTGAACTGATTAAAATCTCTCCTGTGCATAGGGAGATTCTAGATCAAGCCCTCTTGGTAGCCAATGTGCCTAAGGACCTAGGTATAGATAAGTTCCAGTCCATGGTCGATCCTCTTGCTTCCCCTCATTACTTTAATTTTTCAAAGGAAGATGAAAAAATATGTCAGTCATCCACATAATCAACCTCTCCATATCAAAGTCTTCATACACAAGCATAGAGTGAAGCGCATTTTGATAGATGGAGGCACAGGTTTGAATATCTGCATGTTTAACTTGGTTAAATCTCTTGGTTTTTTAGAGAATACTATTGATCCTCAATGAAAAATAGTAGTTAAAGCATATGATGAAGAGGAACGCTCCTCTAAATCATGGTGGTTTTTCCCATTTGGGTAGGTCATGTTAAAAGAGACATCATCTATTAGGTCTTGGACCTTGCTCTAGCATACAACATACATATAGGTCATCCATGGGTCCATGAAATACATGTAGTACGTTCAACATATCATTAATGCATTAAATTCCCTCACAACAAAATTGAGGTTACTATTCCTATAGATTCAACATACACTTGTAAAAATATTAAAAAGGTTGGAAGCATGGTTCCACACAAGGAATCCCTACAGAACCAAGAGACTAAGAGTTCTATACAAGCAATGCTGGATGCCTTTCATAATAAGCTGGGTATAAATGAAGAAGAATGAGAAAATACAAACTGGATACTTCATGCTCAATATTTATCTTGCCCATCTCACCTAGATTTTATGGAAAACCATCTTCATCCTTTTGACCTACTACCACTCTTGCCCTAATAATTCATGAAGGAACTAGCATGGTCAAAGCAAAGGTCCCTCTTGAATAATAAATTGAGGAGAAAGTTATCCTACAATGGCTCTACAAAGGAGAAGAAGTTGAACAAGAGGTGAAGTATGCCAAAATTTCTCCTGAGAAATATGGTATAGGCTACCAACTCATGAAAAAAATGGGGTATGATGGAAAAATTCCCCTTTGAAAAGGTAAAAGTCTTGTTGAACCCATGCATGTTGAATTATATAATCCAAGAGATAAAACTAGGGTACGATATCATGAACAAATATTTGCACCATCATTTGCAAGTGGTTCATTTTTTGACAAAATTGGGGATTCTGATGATGAAGATGAATATTTCATCCCTAGAGCTTATGAAAGTTTGTTACATATCCCTACAAATCAAGAGGAGATACATGAAGGCTAGCTTAGTAGATAAGAGACAAACACATCACCAACAACTAAACTGGCTCTAGAATGTCCTGGAGAGGAAAGACATCCTAACTAGGGGAAACTTGTTAGCATTGCACATATCCTTGACTTTCCTTGATTCATTGACTCATCTAGAGAATATAGACAAACTATATTACCATGCTTACCTATACTGGACTATGGAGATTGTTCCCAAGCTTTGAATGCTCATACAACCAAACTAGCAGTTGATACTCAAGAAAGCCAATCTAATACAATAGACCTCAACCTAGACAAGATTGAAAGGTAGACTCTCAACCAAGAGATCCATGGTGTAGAATCTCCCATGACCCTATCTCAATACCTAGGATGATCCATCAATAGTAGAACTGACTCGCATGAATATGAATGAGACCAATTGTTTGATGCTACAATTGACATAGAGGTTGATGTGATCCATAGATATGCTCATATTTCCACTTTTTAGGTTGGTGGAAGATCTAACATACAACATGATTCAGATCTCATTCAACACTATCTAGCTATTGAACCTATTGTGGTTCCCCCTATTCAGGTTGTCTTTGAAAAAGAGGATTCTCCTCGAAAAATTCTTCCTACGGTTCTTCCTCAAAATCCCAACTGGAACTTTAGTTCACGCTCCAGGATTATGATGGTTCCTTTGCAAAGATTTTTGCACTGAAGGGAAGAATTAGAATGGGATCTTGATCATCATTTCAAACCTCGATGGGTAGATTTGCAAAATACTTCTCATAATTCCTCTAGCAATCCTTCAATGAGTCATGCTTGAGACAATTCTAGGGAAGATAACTTTCTTGACTTATCCTCAGCAATTATGAATGATGATGATGATGATACTAGAGTCTTTTCTCTTGATCCCATTGGTTCCTTACCCCTCATTCACCCTAAGTTAATTAACTAGAATACTTATTGTCCTTTTCCAATGACCATACCCTATCCTATTATCTCAATGCTATTATGCCTTTCCCCTCTTCTAATACTGCAATGAGTGATAGAATGTTGGTGGAAGCTATCAAGTATCTTAGTCACCAAAGAAAAATTAAAAAGAATAGGTAGTCTAATGGTGAAAACCACTGTATGGCAATGTCATACCCTAAAATAATAAAAATAAATGATGTATCAAATGGTGAAAACCTCTATGAGGTTCCTGTAGATGAGATACATTATATCCTCCCTCAGCATTCCTAGGAATGATCATCAATTCTTATAGAGCCCATGTTGCAGGTAAATTTAGGTATAATAGAAAATCCACAAATCATACATCTTGCACAATATTTTTCTAAAGAAGAGAAGCAAACATTCATCCAATTATTCACAGAAAAAAAGATTAATTTTGCATGGTCTTATTCTGATATGCCAAGATTAGATATGAATCTCATCATGCATCATCTATCTATTGCATTGGGCATAAAACCAATTAAACAAAAAATGACAAAAATGCATCCTCATATTACATTACTGGTTAAGACAAAGCTCGAGAACCTACTCAAAGCCACATTTATTCGATTCATTGATTATGATGACTAGATCTCAAACATTGTGCCTATCTAAAAAGATGATAAATCAATACACATATACACATATTTCAGAGATCTATATAAGGCTTTCCCTAAAGATAACTTTCCGCTACCAAACATAGACATGATTATGGATCTCACTGCTAGATTCCAAATGCATTTTTTAATGGATGGATCCTCATGATACAATCAAATCTACATTGCACCTAAAGATCAAGAGAAGACAACATTTACTTATGCATGGGAAAATTTTTGCTAGAATGTAATGCCCTTTGGTTTAAAAAATGTTGGTGCAACATACCAACGTACAATGACAACCATATTTCATGATATGATGCATAAAACCATTGAGGAATATGTGGATGGCACATTAGCTAAATCTGCTACTAGAGATATGCACATTGCTTATTTGGAAAGGATCTTCACCAAAATAGAACAATTCAAGTTAAGGCTCAATCCAAAGAAGTGCACTTTTGGGGTCACTTATGGAAAACTTCTTGGCTACATAGTCTTGGCACGGGGAATTGAAATAGATCCAACCAAGGTAAAATAAATAATAGAAATGAAACCCCCATGAAATATTATTCAAATGAGGACATTGAAAGGAAAAATACAATCCATCAGGAGATTTATCTCACAACTAGCTGACAAGGAACAACCCTTCACTAAAACTTTGCATAAGGGTGTGGAATTCAAATGGAATGAGGATTGTGAGAATCACCTTCAATAGATTAAAGAGTACCTGGATAACCCTCCTATGCTCATGGCTCCTATTCCTATAAAACCCCTTATTGTTATTCATATCAGCTACTACATCTTCTTTGGGAGCATTGCTCGCACAACATGATGATCTAGGATGAGAATGAGCAATTTATTATATTAGCAGAACTTTTGTGTCTTATGAACTAAACTACATAGTGATTGAAAAGGATTTCATGGTAGTGGTGTTTGCTTCTCAGAAGTTCAGACACTATATGTTATCTTACTCTACATAGCTAATAGATAAAATTGATCCTCTCAAGTACTTATTGAGCAAGGAAACACTAACTAGAAAATTGGCTAAATGGGTCATGATGCTTAGTGAATTTGATATCACATATGTTGATCGCAAGGAAATCAAAGGACAAGTATTGGTCGATTAACTAGCAGAGACACCATTACAAGATACACAACCTGTTGTGGTGAATTTCCCTAACGAATTTGTTCTACACTTAACGTAACATCCTTGGAAAATGTACTTTGATGTTTCATTCATGCAATAGGGTGTAAGTGTTGGTGTCTTTTTCATCTTTTTGCAAGGTTACATAATTCCTAAGACTTACAAAATGATCTTCCCATGCACTAACAATGTGGCAGAATATGAAGGATTACCTAATGGACTCCAACTGGCCATCAAATGGAAAATTGAATAACTTCATGTCTATGGTGACTCTCAACTTGTGATCAACCAGGTCATTGATCAATATCAAACTCGATACAAAAATATCTTGACATACAAATGCCTGGTTGATGACTTAAAGAAATACTCTATGTTCATTACCTTCCAGCAATTACCACGTGCAGAGAATAGAGTAGCAAATGTCATGGCTACCTTATCCTCAATGCTACAACTAGAAGAGAACCATTTTTTCTATAACTTCCTAGTAGAAGAGCTCCCTTTCCCTACTTATGAAACACCAAATTCCCAGATAGTCTGCACCATCATTGATTATGATACTTCCCGCTATAGCCAAATCTATGCTTACCTTAAAGAACAAACTATACCTGACTCTCTATCTTGGAATGAAAAATGAAACCTCATCTGAAATGCCTCCTAATATCTCATCATCACAAATGATTTATTTAGGAGAAGTCTTGACGGTACTCTTCTTAGGTGTTTAGAGAGTGAGGATTCTAAGAGAACACTTAGAGAAGGTCATGAAGGTATATGTGGATAGCACTCAAATGATTTGTCTTTTGTAAAAAAGATCCTTAGAGTGGGTGACTACTAGCCTACCATGGAAAAGGATGCTATCCAATTTGCTAAGACCTGTTAGAAATGTCAATTCTATGGGAACATGATTCACGCTCATGTCTGAGACCTATTACCTTTCATTACTCATTGGTCATTTCAGCAATGGGATTTTAATCTTGTGTGTCAAATTTATCCTTCATCTTCCAATGGAGATAAGTTCATCATTACAGCTCTACTAAATACTTTACCAAATGGTTTGAAGTGGTACCCCTTATCAAATCAATAGGAAAATAGGTGGTTGTTCATCCTCAACTACATCATCTATAGATATGGAATCCCCTCCTCGACTATTATACACAATGAAGGACAATTCAAGAATAGTGATATCAACAATCTTGGCACTAAGTTCCACATAATGCATCATTCCTCTTCTATTTACTATCTACATGGGAATTGATGGGTACAAGCCTTGAACAAAATAATCCTAAAGATCCTACATAGAATGGTTAACAAATTAGGAAAGGATTGGCACTTGTAGATCAATCCAGCTCTATGGGCTTATAGAACAAGCATCACAATGCCTATAGGGGCTACATCATTCTCATTGGTCTATGGTTCTGAAGCAATCCTACCAATCAAATTCGAGATACCTTCAGTACTTAGGGTATCACTACATGGGCATGTCACAGATGATGATTACAAAATTTCCCAAATTCAAGAGCTAGAATTACTGGATGAACACAGAAAAGAAGCATTTAACCATCTGAGGATCTATCAAAAGTGAATGTCAAAAGGCTACAACAAGAAGGTTTATCAGTGTGAATTTTAGGTCAGTGATCTTATTTTGAGGGAGAACCCAAAGAATCAACAACATAGAGAACAAAAAGGTAAATTGAACTTAACTAGATGGGTCCCTTTGTCATTATTGCAACATTCAATTCTGGAACTTATCAGCTGGCTACTCCAGAAGGTGATTTTCTCAAAGAGCCTCTCAATTATCTTCACCTAAAATGAATCTACGGAGAGACATTTTGCATCCTGTACAATAATTTATGATCATGAAAAAAATCTAAAAAGCATTTAAAGTCCTAAAAAAACTTTAAAAATCATATAAAGTCCTAAAAAAATGATCATCCTAGTGAAAACCTAGAAAAAGGCACCTTGATGTATCCCAAAAAAATCAAAATATCAAAAATACAAAAAATACAAAAAAAAATCAGAAAAAGAGAAAAAGTGCCTTGGTGAAAACCTCGAATAGGCACCTTGGTAGCAAAAATAAAATACTTCCAAGTGGTGAAAACCTAGCAAACAAGAATCACTTGTAATCAGCACTCCATCTATCAATGTGTGGTTGAGCTCTCATATCATCTCTCTCTTTTTATCTCCCTTATGTCATCATGGACTAGAGTTAGCCTTAGTTTGGTCCTCAGTTTTCATCTTTCCCTTAGGATAAATCTCATGTTACCACTCTAAGCTGTTAGCGCTTCATCACTTGGTCAATCTCTTGAACTTACCCTGAGTCAATTTATCAGTCCTTCCTGAAGGATAATTTACCATTGACACTACTTGGTGTTTCTCAACACCCCAATTCTATAGAGTTTCTTAACACTACCAATCTAGACATCATTGTGTTTCTTAACACATATTTGATCTTGCACTTTCACACACATGGACTTTGACACAAACACAAAGGTGTTTCCTTAACACACATCATAGACTACAACTTAGATATTTTGAACTATTTTCTTGTGTGATGCATGTTATCATTGATTTTCTCATGGTATGTCTTCTAAGGTCGCTCAATGATGTCTACTTGATCATAGATTCACAATTGGGGTCATAACATATTTTCTTTGATTTTTATATTGTGGTGTGGTTTCAATAATCCTAAATGGTCTACTAAACTAGGTGTCTATGGTAAGAGCCTCCACCATGATTGGAATTTCACACATACCTTGACCCTCTTTATTTGGACACTTAGATGAGGTTGGGATTATCTCCTTGTTTATTACTTGTGTATGACACGTATGTCGACACTCATGGTTATCTTGGTTTCTTTTTCTTTGATATGGGCGTTATCTTATAAACATTAAATGGGAAACCATGTTTAGGTCATCTTAGCACTCATGCCTTGATGCTTATGTATGTTTCCTATATTTTATCCAATAAGGTTGTATTCATATCTCCATGGTCTCTCTTGCACCAGTGAAGGTTGTGTTGACCCCTGATGTTCCAAACGCTCAAATGATGATAAATGAATGACTACATGATCAATGAATTGACTCATGTCTTAGGCTTCATTTCATTCTAGGTCTACATTTTAGTTTTGCATTCTTTTTAATCCATTTGAGCCATCCTTCTTTTTCTCTCCATCGAGGTGATCAACTGCAACTATCTCTCATTGACTAAATTGAGAACCTGTAAAGTACTCAAAATACTGCAAAAATTGTACCCTTAGCTAATTTTGACATCTTGAATCTATTTTTAGGATCGAAAACAAAATCAAGATAGTTTATCTACTCAAATTTCAAAGTCAACCCTTTTTGGTCAAACATAGTTGACCATTAACTCTATCATTTCTCACTTGCTAATGCCTTCATTTCTCAAACCTCTGAGGTCAATCTCATGCAAATCTATCAAATCCAAGTGATTTCATAGTAGTCAAACTTAGTCAAAATTTAGTTAAATTTGGTCAACAAGACCTCAAAATAGCTCCAAACACATTGATAACCTATTTCAAGTTTTCACTTCTCTGGCTCATTTTGATTTTGATCTTGAGGGGGCATGACAATATAGAAAATCTTCTTCTACAATTAATCTTAATTAGAAAATCAATTCAAGCTTCATGGCTTGGGGCATCTCATCTTCATCAGGAACCATATCAAGTTGTTCTTTGCATCTCTCTAAAAGAGTGATCTCATCGCTTCATATCAGGTCACTTGGACAAACATCTATTTGATCTCTTGGGGCATGTCAGGTTCATCAGGATCCATATCAATCTGACATTGTTCCTAGGGTAGATCAAGTTTATCAGGACTCATATCAATATGGTATTGTCTCTCAATTAGGTGATTGGATTCCTCAAAATCCTTTTTGAGGTAGCTATCTCAAGCTCTTTGACATATATTTAGTCTCATCACTTCATATCAAGTTGGATAATCTAGTCTCGCTCATCATTCTTCGCTCAATCAAGTCTAGAGATGATATATTTTTATCGATCAATTTTGGAGTCGATTCTCCTTGTTAGAAATAGTCTCATCACTTCACATCAAGCTATTCTCTAATTTATCTTCAATCTATTCTTTGAATCAACATGTTTCTGGCACATCAATTTAAAGAGGGGCAAATGTAATCACCTAAAAAAATTCTAGTACAACCTAAGCCCCTAATTTGATTAAATTTCCTTACAACAAATTCTAAATCTCAAAGGCATAATTACTAGACATAATTATGTAAGTAACCCTGATAATCCCCCTTGCATAATTAAATCAAATCATTTCTAAACTTGAAAAAACATTTAATATAAAGTCCTAGCACTTTTATTAAAAAGAGCATTTTGTGCAACATATTCTTGACTAGTTGACAATTAAAAGGGGATTTTATATTTTCTCTTATTCTCCAATCAAGCTTGGCCAATCAAAAATCCTTGAATCCTCTCACATGGATTTATCTTTCTCACCACTCATCTCTACGTAACATCTTTTTCCTCTTAATCTCCACCCTTGATTTTTGAGGCAATTCCTTTAAAAGGAAGTTCTTCCTTAGCTCAAGGGTTCCATATAGATAATCTTGATCATTTTCATCCTAGTAATTTGCATTCTTATGTTCTTGCATTCTAGATTAATCTTTCTATTTTGAATTCCTATTTCTTAGCTTCTCAATAGCTCTCTTGCATTGTTAGCTTAGTTCATCTCTTAGCATAATCTTGCATTGTTATCTAGTTTTCTTTCATAGTATCATCCTTGTTATTAGATTAATCTTTCATTCTAGTTTCATTTCTAGTTTTGCATTGCATTTGAATCTTCCATTTTGAAGTAGTCAAGCCAATAATCCTTTATGCCAAACTGATGAGTATCACAAAAGGATTAAACTCAGTTCAACTAGGAAGAAATAAGACACTTTTGATGGTTTAGTTGGTTCATTTGATAAGGACTCCTATAGCTAAATTCTTAATTTAATGGTTTATTGAGTGTTGGTTTCATTCCAATTGAGTACCAATATTTAACCACGTGGGATCAAGTATAACAAACATCTGATCTTGAAATAACTAAAATGGGCCCTAATAGAGCATCCAATCATGGGTGCTAACTTTTTAGGATTGTACAATAGTTATAATATATAAGACCATGATGTAGAGCATTTCCACTTCTTATCACATTATATTTATAACCATGAGGCTTGTTCCCAAACATATTACATGTGTAACAATAACATTTAAAGGGTTGAGTATTTCTAGTATTATTCATATTCATGAGACCATTCCCCATCATTCTACTTCTAAATTCATTATCCTTATAAAAAAAAATTGTAATTATGGTATTGACTATTTAATGGTTGAGGTCTTGAGTGCTATTTCATGTTACTTTGAAATTTATTCCTCTTGCTTCAGCCTAGAGTTAGTTTTTTATGATGTTCTTCCATCCTTTTAGATTCATCTTGATTCTCCTTTTTACCCTTCATGCCAAATTTTTTCTCTGAACTTTCCTTCTTTTCAAAACAAAGGCCACTTTTGTTCTTACACAATTTCTGAAAACTAAGCATATCACCAAGTAAATTAGTACCACCTTTGAGTTTCAAACCAATTTCAATTTTTTCCTTTAAATCTTCCAAATCCTTTTTCATAATAATAAATTCTTCCTCAAGTTAGGTCCATTCAGTAGACTTGATATCAATATTTGAGTTCAGATAGTCAAAAATCCTCTTACCATCTTTAACTTGTATTTTTAAATTGATTATCTCTTCTTATGCCTTTTTAAGTTTTCCTTCATATTCTTTATTTTCTTCTAATTTGGATTTCAATTTTATGATTTTATTTTTTGCCTTATTAATCTTGATCTTATATTATATGCATTCTACCTCTGTAGCATCCATATCATTAAAAGAAATCTTTATTTCTCCTTCAAGATCTACTTCACAGTCATCATGATTGATATCCCCTCCTTCTAGCTCCATGGTTTCAAGATATTTTTCCAAACATATTATCTTTTTTTTATTAGAGCTTTATACGCCATATGTTCAAAAGAAAGATCTACCTTCACCTGATGAACTATTTCCTTAAAAAAAATTCTCTGGTACCTATTTTTAAACACAAATAAATGTTGATAAGGGGGGTGTGAATCAACATAAACCAAAATATGACTATTCATTAATTTTTTAAAACATCAAATTAGATAAGGAGAAGTAAAGATAAAATGCATAACATGCACCACACAAGAACACCAATATTTTTATGAGGACAAGCCAAGGAGGGAAAAATCATGGTGAGGATCAACTCACAATATATTAAACAAGTATTGCATGAGGCTCACTCTTAGACTTTTATCCAAGACTCACTATCTTAGGTGAATATATATTAGACTTTGAAATTAAATATCAATTCTTCAAAGAAAGATACAATTAGGTTATAATGAAATATACATGATATAAAATATTGTAGAAGAAACATTTGAGTAATGTTGATAGTGCAATCCTCTTTGTATCTTACTTTTTCTATTACACTAACTCTACAAACACATCATCTAATTATATATCAGTTTTATACATTACTAAAATTCACATCAACTCATACACCTCCACAAATGATTTATTCTTCCTTATATATCCTCTACATAGGTCAACCTTAACTTCCATTAACATTATCAAGAATAGGTTATAAATCAAGCAAGACTTAATATAAACACAAAATGTTTCATACCACATCCTCCAAAGAAAATTAAATAGGAAAGGATCAACAATAATTGAAGGAACATTCCTCATCAACTCAAATATCTACATGTAGTAAAAAATATCAATTATTTATCTTCTTATTGCTAAAGAGAAATTGAAAACATAGTGTGGACCACCATACAAGATATTTAAATAGTCTTTATTTCAATGCACATTCCCCAACATCTTTCTAAAACTACAAGGCCAAACCAATTAGCATGGTAGAATGTAGAGCATTCTAGTGTGCCAACTAGAAAGCCTTAAACTAACAGAAAGCCTTAAAGAAAATATATTGTGACTTGAAACCTTGATACTAGGTACTTAGCACCTATCTCATTCAAAATCCTAAATTGCACAACCATTGGATGTAATGTGGTGAAATGTGGAGAAAAATACTAGCATAAAGTCATAAAGAAATGTGTTGATTTAACAACTAGGCAAATTTTTCAACCATTATATCATGGGTTTGAGTAAAAAATTCATCCCCATAATATCTAGACCATGTGTATGACAATCAAAGTGATTGTATCATGTAACCAAAAAAAAACCAAAGTGAACTAATATATACCATAACTCCAAACTCATATTCTATCATTTGATGAGCCTTCAAATTCCCTTCTATGTCTAATTATATTGACATGGCACAACTAATCTCAAATATATCTTAGCAAACACCATCTAAACTGACATAGCTTCTCTTCAAAATACATTATCTATATCATCAAATTGAACCACAAATTCATCTAACTTAACGATAGCACATCTTGTTAAACATCATGTTGACATCAATGAGAACATAAATTGCCTATACTTTGCCTCTTTTTATTTTTGGAGAAATTTTCTTTTAATGGGCAATAATTTTCACCGATGGTATCTATTTTTCTAACTTTTAGTAGTCATTCAAAATATCTCTTTGATTACTATGCATTGGTACATGTTTAGTACATTTTTTGATATTTTTTCATGCCATCAATCTAGGTATTTCTTAAGAATAGTTATTTGAGCAAAATTTTTAAATAAAATATATTTTTTTATTTTAGATAGTCAATGGAGATAATTTATTGTGTACTTGAATGAGTAGAGAGAGTATTCAAGAGTACTCTATATTGTACTTCTTTGATCACCAGTAGGACATTGGGATTTAGGGTATGATTATGCGAACATTCAGATGATTCAAGAGTTAAAAATATAACAGAGTGCATGTTTATATGAGATGTAGTTGTTGATATGAGAGAATATTAAATTTTTTTCTCGTTATTATAATTTTATAGGTGTTTTTAAAGTTTGGGATTTGATGAAAATAGGTGCATATGTTTTCTTTTGGTTTGAGGAAATGGTTTGACATGTGTAGAGACTTGGAGACTTGGTTTTGTGTTCATTAATTCTGGTATAATGATGGTGATGATAACAAATTTTTTTTAACATAATCAGATGCTATAGGGGGGTTGAATCAACATAAACTAAAACTTAATCAATAATTAAATTTTAAACCATTAAATTATGTGTAGTAGCAAGAGTGAAAACACAACATGAACCACAAAAATACCAATATTTTCATGTAGAAAACACAATGAGGAAAAAACAATAGTGATGATAAAATCACAATTTATGAATCAAGTTTTTACAAGGTTTCTTTTAGGCTCACTTCTTAGGAAGGTGATTTCTCCTTGAATGGATTTTCAAGATAAGACACACTTCCCTAGGATAAGATACAATGGACTTGCAAACTAAAGATCACTTCTCCAAAGAAAGATACAATAAGATTGAAATAAAAACAAAATGTGAATTATTATAGAAGAAGTATCTAACTATTGCTCATAATGTGGTCCTCTTTGTAGCCCAAATATTTTTTCACGCTAATTCCAAACACTTCATAATCATTTGATACGAAACTAATTTATTTTTTACACTACAAAAATTCACATCAACTCTCACATCTCCACTAGTTATTTATTTTTCCTTATATATCATCCCCAATATCCCAAAACATTAGTTAGATCAACTCAAATAGTGTAATGCCCCACCAAGGAACCCTCATAGCATAGGGTTAAATATGCATTAAACAATTTTTTATTTTGGAAGAAAATATATACATCAAGTACAAAAGAGTAATCATACCAAGATGCATAAACAAAGATATAAATCAACTATGATCAAATAATGATCACACTCAAGTAGAAGACTTAAATACTTCCAAGGGCTCTATAAAAGCCAAAATCCACACTTGAAATGAAGTACATACATCCATGAGATTGCTAAACATAGAGGGAATAAAAGCATCATCATAGTCCATCCAAACAAAGATTCCTTTTAATTCCAAAGGAATTGTTCCTATGGTGATTATACATACAATTTTATTACCATTTAACCAATAAGAATCCACCATAAAAGCATTAATAGATTAACCAACATTCAAGCTCAAATGGAAGACCAAATAGAACATACATGCTAGAGTAGTCAGAGACATCAACCTGTGTAGGTATTGGTTCATCATAAATGCTAATTTAATTCACTAGAAACCATCTCAGATAGAAAAGTCTTAGACCAATAATTTAGAAATTATTTGTTTAGAGGACAAACACCAATTAGTGTAGGAACTGGTTTAGGCACAAGTGCTAATCTAGAATTTTTTACAGAACAAAAAAATTAAAATTACAATGCCTAGGATGACAACAATGTACATATGGTAAACACCTAGCTCCGCATTGGGGAGTACCAGATCCACATGATCGAGGCCATAATCACTCGATTAATATAATTAATAACATAAGGAAGAAAAATATACTTGGCATACAAACAAATAAGCATAGATTACTAAAATTAATACAAGGGATAGAAATGAACACACTATGCTCAAGCTCTATGTTTGGAAGAAGGCTACCACTTGTAAATTAGTACCCAATAGTGACATGCAACACCACCCTACCATGTGGAACCCTCGGGCCCACCCCATTGTGCTCATGTAGATAGTTACCCAACCACACATACAAGTTAAGTATACACACCAATAATGGCTACACACATTCCAATCATATTTAGAACTCATAGGATGGTACAGTGATCCAATACAAACACATAGATGTTGAATATAATTCAACACATGGAGAAAACTCAACATGTGAGCCAACTCCCAAGGTACAACCATGATATGACACAACCATAGTTCATTAGGGTAATACTCATTACTACTAGACCTAGATGCTAGAGTAACAACCATAGGGAGTATCCATGCCACTTGAGTCAATCCTGACATCTAGGGCTCAAGTATCATATAGCTCATGTATGGGTCAATCTTGACATCTAGGGATTTAATTATTTCCACAATACCACATAGGTCAATCATAACATCTAAGGTTTCTAATTAATCTTATTTAATGTTATACCCAATTCATTTTATCAAGTTATCACTTTTTAAGAACTCCTTAACATGTCCTATACCAACACTTACAAGTTGGGATCCACATAAGGAGCTACTTCCATGCCTATTCAACACGCCTAGTCCAAAGGCTCAACATTCAAAAGAAGGATATAAAAAATAAGATTATCCACTTAGTTTACACTGATGACATGAATAGAAGACTTTTTCCACTTGTTCTTCACCAAGGATGTGAATAAAACACACTATTTACTTGGTCTACACCAAGGACGTAGATCATTTAACATGAATAAGAAACCAAGTAGTTACTAGAGGATGAATCAACACCCAAATACTCAAGACATGCAAGACAAGAAAATTCAATACAAGGTGCAAACAAAAAGTTTCTCAATTGGCCACAAAATACACCAAAGATCCAAAATTTGACAAAAACTAGCAAAGTACAAAAAACATCATTTTAGCATCAAATGGGTGAATTCTAATCGCAATAGCTATTAACTAGAATGTTCTTGATCCATTTTGATAGCATGATCCTACCACAATCATGGGATACTACTAAATCCAACATTTAAATCATGCCAAATAAGGTGATCAACAATTTTGGGTAGCATGGAAATCGAGGCAAACTAAAAAATACCTAAGAAAGAATCTCAAAATCAAGCTATGAAATTTAAACCCATTTACTCTAATGTACCCAACGACACATTTATCTAACAAAATTCCCATTTTGGGTACTCATAGAAAAATAGGCAACGTAACACCACAAAATCCACAAATTCCAATTCTACAATAATGAAATGCTTGTAAAAATCTAAATGGACAATGAAATACAAAGAGATTGTGGGGGAATGCCAATTCTCAACCCATGGAAATAAATCATTTTAGTTTGAATCAAAAGATGAAGTGAATCAAAAGATATGAAAAGCCCTACCTCACACCAAATTAAAACATGAAAATGAGTGGAAGAAAATAAATGGGAACAATGGCGACCCAAATCCATTGAGCCACTACCCACAAAAAATTGATGAACAGATCAAACCCAACAAGAAAGATAGTGATTTTCTTCAAAATAATTTGGAGCAAAATCCTAATTTCACCCTAAAACAAAAGTTGAGGAAATGAACCTTTTTCTACAATTTAAAGCCACTTTTGCCAAAAAGGCCAAAAAGACTCAAAATAAAATAACTTAAATAAATTATTTCAAATTGAAGACTTCCCAGAAACCCCCTAGGAATAAAAAAATCAATTCTAGTTAAATGGAATTCAACTACAACAAATTAGCCAATAAATAAAAATAAGCTTCCCCAAATAATTAAATCAGCATTAATATTATAACTCAATCATGACAATTACGGAACTCTAAATGCATAGACACATATACTTGTCTATCAAAATATACAAATAAAGTCCAAATTTACCAACACATACCAGAGGTATAATATATTTCAAATAATGATACATCGTCCATATAGGGATAATATTGGCTAAATATGAATGGTGGGTGAAACTATCTCTTATGACACTACCAAAAATAAGATATCCTCAAATGTACAACTCAGGTGGAACAATTTTTAGTACTTGTTCACTAAAACATACACACATCAAGTGCAACTACCCACAGTATAAATAGCTGAAGTAAAATACTAGATAACCATAGTGACCCTAATGAAAGGAAGCTCAACACGGGTAATAATTCATATGTATATGAATGTTTTTTATCATGATAATAGCAGGTTTTGAAGGGGCCCTGAAACCCTTTAACAAATTTTTGAAAAGAAAAGCATGGAGAAATAGAAAGACAATAGACTACCCCAAAAAAGGATAATCTCCAGTAGGGACACTTCCCAGATTTACAATAAGCACAACCTCAAAAAGACAAAAAATGACAAAAGCTAGAAACCCCCAGTAGGACAAGGCCAAAAAAAGCCTTCAGCATCAAAATCATACCAGTGTCTTTAGGAAGCCCTCTGAATCCACTAGCTGACTCTGCATGGTCTTAATAGAATATTTTACATTAATTATTTCCTGGTCCTTAGCCTTTATCTTCTTCTAGGTGTTCGATCTAGTTCTAGTGCCCGGTCCCAGTTGCTGGCTGGATTCGGTCCCTTCATTTTTATCTTTCATTGTGTCATTATTGTTTCCTTCCAGCACACTGCATAGAGTCTTCAAATTTTCCATAGTAGCTTTCATTCCAACATTAGACAGAGGAAGAAAATTCATAAGCATGGCTTCGTTGCTACTGATCTTGTCATTTAAAGGAATCATGGCTTTCTCCAAAACTTTGTTGATTTTTTCCTCCAGCATAGTGGAATCATCCGTTACCTTATCAAAAACCTCTTCATTTCTTTTATTCAAAGAAGCATCCTTCCTAAGCTTATCAATGGTGTCCTCCAGCATCTCATTCCTAGTTTTCAGCCTTATGCACTTGTTTTTCAATTCCACAAGGTCATTTTGAACCCATTCGTCAAGATTGTAGCCTTAAATTGCCCTATTTTTAGCAAGTTGAAGTGCAGTCATGGTAGTAGCTCTCTTCACATGGAAGTCTCTTTCTCTTAGATCTTCCTCAAGGGAGCGATGGTAGATATTCCCTTCAGAAATATTCTCATAGTCTTCATTTTCTTTATCCTTCCCAGAGATAGGGGATTCATAGTTAGCAGGGATATCCTCCTCCATAGTCCTGATATCCTCTTTTTTGGAGTCATCATCTGCAATATTAGCAGCCTCTAAGCTAGTCTCCTTGTCATAATTATCCCATGTTTTGCAATATTGTTCTTTATTTCCCACTTCCTCAACATCATGTTTTCTATCGACACCAGCAACTGAGATATCAGGATTATCCTTCTCCCTATTATGAGATTCATCCTCCTTATCATCAGTATTGTTGGTGACATCCTTAGTTAGATTAGGATTCTCCTAGTTGGTCCCAAAATACCCTTCCACCATGTTGATAATATTTTTGTGACATTAGGATTTTCTATAGCCACCTCCTAAGTATCTTGAATGTAGGAAGTGGTCATATCAACATGACCCTTGACAGAATCGACTATATCCATAGATTCCTTCTCTGAAATGACCATGTTCTCATCATTTTCCTTTACAGTCTTGACTTTTTCCATCTCATCAACCATAACCTCCTGACAATCTGATGAAGGGTGCTCCCCTTAATACCACAAACACATAACAGAAATAGAGAAACAACAACAATATGCAAGAACAAAAAATTGGCTTCTTATTATCTCCACAAATGTGGAATTATAAACTTTTAGAATTACAATATGCAAAGCCACATGGGCATTCCCTTACAATATTCTATAGGACAAAGCCTCGAATCAATACCCAGATCTACCTAGAACTTCCCTAGACAACACTACGGGCCTTCTTTATATAGGCATTTTCCACCGCCCGAGAAGGTTCCAGAAATTTAGCCCTTAGGGCCGACCAAACTTAGAATTATTTTATTTTTCAATTTATTACATCAGAGTCGGCTCAAAATAACTTTTGAAACATGAATAGAAATTTTGAAGGAAAATTATTTTCCACCACTTCAGGTGACCCGACTTCTGGAGACCATAAGTCATCACCAGTTGACCCAATTGACTATTATAACCCCATTTCAGAAAGGCCACAAAGTGCTCTATAGGTTTGACTCACGCAAGTGCTTGTCACCCAAATTCTTGACCTCATCTGGGGCCTCTAAAGCCTTCAAAACTAAGTTCAAAGTTTATGTACCCTGCTGCCAATACTAAAAATCTTCAATATCTTAAAAACTAGACCTGATCTAGCCATGAAACTTTACTAGCAGGCTGATATGACTGAGATGAACCTCCACATGTAAAGTCAGAACATTCCAAGATTGTATGACCAACTTACTAGAAATAGCAAGTTTCCATAAATAGCAGCTTTGCACAAGATAGCCCTTATTGAATACAAAAATAGAAATATTTTTGGGTGATGCAAGATTGCTCTTACACCAAGGATGCTTCTACATCAGACACCCGGGGTAACTTGAGAAGTGACCCCATCATGTCTCAGGTGTGTAGAGGAAAACCAAGATGGTTAACCTCCTCCTTTGTCAGCCATGATGAATCTTCAACAAGTCATCCTTTCCACTTGACCAGATATTCTTCATATGTCATGTTCCTTGTGCTTCTGCCAACACGACTATCTAGTATATCCTCAATCTCTTTGGTATCTGAACTAGTTGCTGGAATACTCCACTGTGCTATTGTGATCTCATCTTCAACACCTCCCTCATGATACTCTATCAGATCTGAAATATTAAACACTAGTGAAATATTCATCTCAATAGGCAATTCTACTTCATATGCATTTCCTGAATCATGCTTCTTTAGTATTTTACATGGCCCAAAATTCTTCATTTTCAATTTGTTATATGTACCAATTGGAAATTGCTCCTTCCACAAATGAACCATGACTTCATCTCCAACCTGAAATTCCTTATGCCTCCTTTTCACATCTGCCTTAGCCTTATACTAGGCATTCATCTTGGGAATATGCTTCCTCACCTCCTCATGGATGTTCTTCAAGTGTTCTACAAAATCCTCAGCTTCAGCACTACTTATTTCTCCTTTATCTATCTTTCTCAACTCAGATGCATTTCTTGGACTACTCCTATATACAATCTAGAATGGTGATTTACCAGTGCTCCTATTGACGGAATTATTATATGCAAATTCTGCCTATGGTAAAATCAAATCCCATCCTGTTGGCTTATCTCCAACCAAACATCTCAGCAAATTTCCCAAACTCCTATTCACCACCTCTGTCTGTCCATCAGTTTGTGGATGATGTGATTAACTAAACTTCAAATCTATCTTCAACTTCTTCCACAATGTATGCTAGAAATATCCAACAAACTTAGTGTCCCTATCTGAAACTATACTCTTTGGCAAACCATGTAGTCTCACCACTTCTCTAAAAAATAATTCTGCTTCATGAACAACATCATTAGTCTTCTTGCAGGGAATAAAATGTGCCATCTTTGAAAATCTATCAACTACCACAAAAATTGAATCATGTCCCTATTGTGTCCTTGGTAAACCAAGAACAAAGTCCATACTAATATCCTCCCAAGGCTTCTCTGGTATAGGTAATGGCTGATACAACCCTATATTCTACTTCACTCCTTTTGCCATCTGACATATTCTGCAACTCTGTGCAAACTTCTTGACATCTTGCTGCAACTGTGGCCAATAATAATTCTCACTAACCAAACCAAGGGTTTTATCACGACCAAAATGTCCATCCAATCCTCTGCTATGCTTCTCCTTGATGAGATTCTCCCTCATAAAACTTCTTGGAATGCACAACTGAATCCCTCTGAATAGCATATCATCTTGAATGATGAAATCCAGCCACTTCATCCTATCTAGAGTAACAGGTTCTTTACAAGCTTTCCAAGCTTCACCAAAATTAGGATCCTTTGGATACAAATTCTTGAGTTCCTTGAACCCAACCACCTCAATCTGCATCTATGTCAGCAATAGTTGCCTTCAACTAAGAGCATCTGCAACCCTGTTAGACTTTCCACTCCTGTGTTTCAAAACAAATGTATAACTCTACAAAAACTCAACCCATTTCAAATGCCTTTGATTCAACTTTCCTTGACTATTCAAATATTGCAAAGCTTGATGATCAGTATAAAAAACAAACTCCTTAGGAAGCAGATAGTGTCTCCACTTCTTCAATGCCTAAACTATAGCATAAAATTCCTGATCATAAACAAAATATTTTCTCTTGGCATCATTTAACTTCTCACTAAAATAAGCAATAGGTTTACCTTCTTGGCTCATAACAGCTCCTATTGCAGTACCACTAGCATCACAATCTACTTGAAACACCTTATTAAAATTAGGAAGTGAAAAAATAAGTTATTCTATAACCTTTTGTTTCAATAGTTTAAAACTCTTATCCACCCCATTAATCCACTTGAACTCTTTTCTATCCCCTCTCATTGTTTCAGTCAAGGGTCCACAAATACTACTAAAATTTCTGATAAAATTTCTGTAAAAACTAGCCAAACCATGAAAAGATCTTACCTCAGTAGCACTCCTTGGAGTAGGCCATTCAAGAATAGCTTTTACTTTCTCTGGATCCATTTTCAGACCTTCTACTGAAACTACAAATCCCAAATACACTAATTCCTTCTTCACAAAACTGCACTTCTTCAAATTAATCAACAATTTCTCATCTCTTAACTTCTCAAACACCATACAAATATGCATCATATGCTCTTCCAATGTCTTACTAAAGATCAAAATATCATCTAGGTACACAATGACAAACTTACCCAAAAATTCTTTCAGAACCTCGTTCATGAGCCGCATGAAAGTGCTTGGTGCATTGGTTAGCCCAAAAGGCATGACTAACCACTCATACAGTCCTTCCTTTGTCTTGAAGGTAGTCTTCCATTCATCTCCTTCTCTGATCTAAATCTGGTGATATCCACTCTTCAGATCTATCTTTGAGAAATGCATAGCTCCACTCAAACAATCCATAATATCATCCATTCGTGGCAATGGAAACTTGTACTTGATTGTGATCTTGTTTATTGCCCTAGAGTCTGTACACATCCTCCATTCTCCATTCATCTTTGGTGCTAATACTTCTGGTATAGCACATGGACTCAGGCTCTCCTGAATCAACCCCTTCTGCAATAACTCATGTACTTGTCTGGTCAACTCTTCACTTTCTGTTGGTGCCACTTAATGAAGGGTGCTCCCCTTAATACCACAAACACATAACAGAAACAGAGAAACAACAACAATATGCAAGAATAGAAAATTGGCTTCTTATTATCTCCATAAATGTGGAATTGCAAACTCTTAGAATTACAATATGCAAAGCCACATGGGCATTCCCTTACAATATTCTGTAGGACAAAGCCTCGAATCAATACCTAGATCTACCCAAAATTGCCCTAGACAACACTAAGGGCCTTCTTTATATAGGCATTTTCCATCGCCCGAGAAGGTTCCAAAAATTTAGCCCTTAGGGCCGACCAAACTTAGAATTATTTTATTTTTCAATTTATTACATCAAAGTCGGCTCAAAATAACTTTTGAAACACAAACAAAAATTTTGAAGGAAAATTATTTTTTGCCACTTCAGGTGACCCGACTTTCGAAGACCATAAGTCATCACTAGTTGACCTGATTGACTATTATAACCCCATTTCAGAAAGGCCACGAAGTGCTCTACAGGATTGACTCATGCAAGCACCTGTCACCCAAATTCTAGACCTCATCCAGGGCCTCTAAAGCCTTCAAAACTAAGTTCAAAGTTTCTATACCCTACTGCCAATACCGAAAATCTTCAATATCTTCAAAACTAGACCTGATCTAGCCATGAAACTTTACTAGCAGGCTGATATGAATGAGATGAACCTCCACATGTATAGTCAAAACATTCTGAGATCGTATGACCAACTTACTAAAAATAGAAAGTTTCCATAAATAGCAGCTCTGCATAAGATAGCCCTTGTTGAATACAAAAATGGAAATATTTTTGGGTGATGCAAGATTGCTCTTACACCCAGGATGCTCCTGCATCACAATCCTTCATTCTAGAATCCTCATTGATAGCAAAACTATCATCTTTTATCCCAAAATTTTCTTTACTCGGAGAATCCTTCTCGGCCTCCTGACCATCCTTCAACCCAGAAGTATCAATGACAATTATAGAAGAAGAAAGGGATTTTTTCCTAGTAGAGGTTTTCTTCCTCAGGGAAGGACCAGCAAGATTATTCCTCTTTTTATTCCTGATTTGAGAAGGAATGGGCTCAGGGATGTGGTCCCTGGCATACTCAGCAATTAGAAGAATGAGCCCAACATGAACGATGGGAGAATTCCTCATTCTATGTTCAATGATACTTTGGTTCAGCGAGCTCAATAGAAAGAAAGGGAAAGAAACCCTATTTTCATGTCTGAAATGATTTACCAAAACAAAGTGGTAATTATAAACTCTAGAGAATCGACCCTCTAAGGTGAAGTATTCCATAATAACCCTAATGACAGAGCCCCAAATATTCTTAATATTGTCCATTTCTACAAAATATTTATTACCTTTGATCAAAAGGGCACGTTCTTCATCAGTGATAGGGAAATCCTTTTACACTTTGTTGCCCACTTTAATCTCTTTGGAATACTACATTCTCTCAAGAGGGATGCCAGTGATTTCTGCAAGTAGCTCTAGGGTTAGACTGAAGGACTTCGCAGCTAGATTGACAATATCCTTATCCCAACCAACAGCAAACACTTTTGAAACCTCTTTGTCATTCCCATGTAAACGCTTAAGGAACTTGTGGAATTTTCCTTTTTTAAGCTCATTCCAAACATCCTTATCCTACCTCTATTTGCAATCAGCAGGTTCCTCCCTCCTTAATTTGCCTCCCATTGTAAAAAATTTACCCAGATCCTCAATCTCAAGAAAAGAGTCATCCTTAAGTTGCAGAATTAAAAATATACAATCACTCAAGACTCGCTTAAGAGAATGGAGGTGATGCTTGTGTTTTGTAACCCATAAAGTGTTTGAAATCAGGAGGAAGTGAAATGTGATAATTACTTGGTGCATCACTTTCTGAACTATCATTGTGTGGAGTGGTTTTTAAAGTGTGTTCATTGATTTGTACTTCTCTAAATGCCACATCACCTCTAGCTTGCTCAAATACTATATTACGTCATTTTGTGTACTCATTATTAACAATGCTTATCACTCCTTTTTGCCTTATTCTGTCATAATTTATACGAGAATTTATCTCATCATTAATTTTAGCAACACCATACCATTTTAGATTTATGTCACTTCTAGCCCCAAGATTGGCGAGCCCATTAGCTACCTGATTTATCTCATGAAAAGTATGAGAGACATGGAATGACTCAAAGGACTGGGAGATATTTTTAATTTTAGAAATTATGTGCTCTATAGTCTGGGAGGGGGGGTTGATACCTTTGATGTTGTTGACTATGTTAAGTGAGTCTCCTTCCAACCAAACATTTTTACACCCTAATTCTTCCACTAGCATAATAACATTAAGAGCTTCCATAGCCTCAGCTTTGTGATTTGATTACAACCCCAAGGGAGCTGCTATAGCTCCCACACAATTGCCATTCAGGTCTCTGATAACACCTCCACTCCCAGAGATTCCCAAATTTCCTTTTGAAGCGCCATCAAAGTTAGCTTTGATCCAACCATTGGGAGGGGCAAACCAAACCAAATTGGCTCTTGAAATATTAGGCTGATGATTGGTAGGAGGGAAATTCCAATTTCTGATATCATCTTTAGACAAGCTATCCTTGAGCTTCTTCTTACTATTAAGAATAGCATTGATAAAGTTTTCTTCCAACCCTCTGCAAATATTGTTCCCAATGATCTCAGGTTTAGAAAATTTCTCCCTAAATATTATGTTATTTCTTTCCTTCCAATTACACCCGCAAAGGTGAGGTGGGATACATTTCCAAAACTCTCTAGCCAGCTCATTAGAAAAAGGGCAGCTCCATTTCATAACAAATTCCTGCCAAGAGTTAAAAAAAATCCAACACAAATTCCACTTTTTGAAAATAAGTTCCCACACCCTATGGGTGTAGTTACAATGAAGCATAATATGGTCACAAGATTCTCCATCTTCCATACAAAAAAAAAATCTATTAACCAAAAGAAATCCCCTTTTAGACAAATTATCTAGAGTAAGGGGCTTATTCTGAACAAGGATCCAAAAGAAAAAATCAATTTTAGGGGTTAAGAACTTATACCAAATAGTTACACACATAGGTTTGATTTCCCTTGAAAAAAATAGAGGGCTAGCTGAGGCAACTGAGAATTCTCCATTAGAGGTAGGGGGCCATATAACTTTGTCTTGAAAGTTGTCCCTAATAAACCAAGACTGTAATTCATTCATAAGAGGGTGGAAGCATCTATCAATAATGCCAATGTCCTTCCATTTATTATCTTGTCTGTAGATAGAAACTTTTAATCCAAAGATGTCTTTGGCTTGAATGATTACTTCCTTCCACTCTTGCTTATTGGATAGAGGCTCTTTATGGATCCAAGTGTCATCCCAAAAATCAATTTTTACCACATCACCTAGCTTCCATCTTCTCCCCTCAAGAATGATATCTTTTGAGGAATTTATACTATTCTAGATATAAGAACCATTAACTTTGTCTTCATTTTTAATGTAATCCTCCAAATTTCTTGAATCAAACAGATACTTGTTTCTTATAATTTCATTCCATTGCTTTCTATCCCCATAAATTCTCCAAATTTGCTTAGCCAGGAGGACTTTATTAACAAGTTTAATTGGTCTTAGCCCACGACCCCCTTTTCTCTTAGGTTTGCAAACCTTCTCCCAAGCTATCAGACTTAATATTTTTTTATCTTCAACTCTAGACCATAAGAATCTTTTTTGGATATTCTCTATAACAATAGCAAATTTATGGGGAATCTTGAAGAGACTCAGCGCATAAACAGGGAGATTTTGCAAAGAAGATTTGAGAAGTTGAAGTTTACCAAAGTTACTCAATAGGGATCCTTTCCAACCAGTAAGCTTATTATTAAACCTATCCACAATAAGATTCCAAAAGCTTTCAAGGGGCTTAGACCAATGGGGAAGACCCAAATAGGAGGAAGGAAGTTTTTCGATGCTACAACCCAAGATATTAGAAATCTTTTTCTGTCTATCAAGAGGAGCATTAATGAAAAACATAAAGCTCTTATTCCAATTTATAAGTTGACCTGAAGAAAAGGTATAGATAGTCAAAGATTTTTTGAGGTTTCTTACTTCTTTTACAGTAGCCTCCCTCACAATAAGAGTATCATCAACAAATTGCTCGTGAGAGAAACCAGATCTAACTGAAGAAGGCTAGAGACCCAATATGCTTCCCTCATTGACAATTTTATTGATATATCTTCCAAGGCACTCAACCATAATAGCAAACAAGATCAGAGATATGAGATCTCCTTGCCTGAGTCCTCTAAAGGGTTTACAAAAACTAGAAGATCCACCATTAATAATAACAGAGGAAGAAATAGTAGAGACTAATTAAGAAATGAGTTTTAAGACCCCGGAGTTAAAGCCAAAGAGAATTAGAACTTTTTGGAGGAATTTCCAATCCACCCTATCATAGGCTTTGGACAAATCAATTTTCATAAGGAATCCTTGATTCTTTGATGCTTCAAGGGAATGAATATTTTCATGGGCCACCATAATAGAATCCAAAATTTGCCTTCCTAGAATGAAGCCATTCTGCTGGGGGGAAATTATGGAAGGCAATATGACAAGTAGCCTAGAATTCAAAACTTTCGTAATAATCTTGTAGACAACATTGTAGAGACTAATCGGTCTAAAGGCTTCAACCGTATTAGCCCCTATCTTTTTGGGAATTAGGACCAAAAAAGTAGCATTTAATTCCCTTAGAAGAACTCTAGTACTAAAGAATTCTTTGAGTGTATCCTGCACATCTTTACCAGTTATGTCTCAAAACTGTTGAAAGAAGAAAAGGGGGAAACCGTCTGGACCCAGAGATTTTTCCCCATCAAAAGAGAACATTGCATCTTTGATTTCCTTATCATTGGGGATGGCCTTGAGCTTAACATTTTTCCTCTGATCAATCAGATTAGGGATGGCAGAAACGATCTCTTTTTGACTTTGCATATCAATATTTTCCTCTTTGGATAAAAGAGAGGAGAAGAAAAGGAGCATTTCCTTTCTAATATCCTCTTCCTTATTCAAGGTTTTGTCATTAGAAGCAAGGGAATAAATCCTATTGATAGCTTTGTGTTTCATATCTATCATATGAAAGAATCTTGTATTTTTGTCCCCATCTTTTAGCCAAAGGGCTCTTGATCTCTGTCTCCAAAAAGATTCCTCCTTAGAATTGATGTTGTGGAAATCAGCCAATAGAAAATTTTCAGTTTTTTTAAGCTCCTCAAATAGTCCCTCTCTCTGAATTTGATCCTCTATGACCTTTAATTCATTATGTTTACTATTTTTAGCCAAAAAAATATCTCCAAAAATTTCCTTATTCCATATTCTTACTTTCCTTTTGACAATGCTCAGCTTTATAGAAATCCTATACATAGCACCACCATCCTGGTTATAATTCCCCCATTTTGTAATACACTCTTTCAAGCTTGGGTGAGCCATCCACATTTTTTCAAAATGAAAAGGAATATTCTTTTTCCCATTTAAAAGGTTGGCATTAAAAACTATGGGGAAATGATCAGAACCAATTCTCAGAGAGGAAGATAAAGAGTAAGAGAACTTAGAAATGTAGTCAAAAGATAAAAGAGTTCTATCTAATTTAACTTGAATGAGATCATCTCCAGTTCTATTTTTCCAAGTGTAGGATATTCCTTCCATCTCCATGTCCATAAAAGATTGGTCATTGATGTAATCTATAAGATCCAATCTATTGTCAATTTGAGATGGGACACCGCCCATTTTATCATCAGAATTAAGGGGAGTGTTGAAATCTCCCATAACCATCCAGCTATCCTCTTGGTACTTACTTTTGATTTCTTTAAGCCTTTTCCAAAATTTCAATTTGCCATTTTTAGTATTAGGGGCATAGATATTCATCAAGTTCAAGGAAAAATCATCTTTAAGATGTTTAACTTTGACTAGAATTATATTTTTTTCCACAAGCAAAACCATACAATTAACAGTGATATTATTCCAGAAAATAACAACTCCTCCAAAAACTCTGTCAGAGTCACTTCCTATACTTTTACCATTCTCAAAAGGATGATTTTTTTCCACTTTAATACTTGACATCTTAGTTTCTTGGATTCACAAAATATCAGGTTTGCTATCTCTCACTATATTCGTCAATACATCTTTCTTATGAGGACTATTCAGTCCTCTGATATTCCAAGACAGGATCTTCATTTAAAGGGTTGGAGAGCAGATCTCTGGGATGGTAGATTGTTTACCATCCACTATATTCTTTTTTTATTCTTGTTCCTTGGTTATTTTGTGAGTAGGTCTTCCTCTTTTATCCCTTAATGGAGATCCAACATTAGCTTTCTGATACCTTCTAGTTTGAACTCCTCCCTAGGGGGTACTTTCTAATTTCTTACCTGACTTTGTCATCCTTTGACTCCCCCCATTTTTTTTTGAATTCTTTTCGAGCTTCTTTTTATCAATGACTTGTGACCAGGGAGTCTCATGACGCTCCATAGAAAGATGGTCATCAGCCAAGATCTCCTTTTGACTATCTTCCTCAATGACTTCAGACCAGCTCCTATTGTTGCTAGCTAAAATAGGGGAATTTTCAAGCCCATTAATTGGGAACAAATCTGAGTTTGAGTTTCCTATTTTAGTTCCTCCAGAACCCATAGGGGAAAGGATATTTCCATTTTTATCTTTATCTTCTTTATTAGGACTTGGGAAATCCCGCTAAACATGCTCTTTTGATTTCTCAATAGTTGATTGTATTCCTTCTTTATCTTTATCTACTTTGTTAGATCTTGGAGATTCCAACTGAGCTATCTCTACAGCTTTATCCTCAACTCTTTTTGGCTATGTAGAGGCTTCAGCTCCTATCAGGTTCTCAACTTCTATTTTATTTTCCATAGCATGTTTGTTATTATCTCCACCAGCTTGTTGATCATCTTTTTCTGCTCTTCCTCATTAGGAATATTAGGTTTGATATGGGTCTCTATTTCCCCATTCTTTTCTCTCCATTTAGTTCTTGTCTCTTTATTTTTAATTTGATGTACTTTCTCCTTTGGTTTAACCAGGCATTGTTTTGCCCAATGCCCACTTTTTTTACATGTGAAGCAGGCAAAGGGAAGAGATTCATAATCCACCATTTGGATATGTTTTCCCAGGTTAGAATTAATTGTAATAACCTCTGGTAGGTCTTCCTTATGGTGGATGTTGACATAGATTCTAGCATAGAAAAGTCTTGTCTTTGCAGCTGTCATCGAGTCAATAGAAAGAAGCTCCTCAAAAGAACCAGCTAGACCCGCAAAAATATCATCATGCCAATCTTCCAAAGGAAGAACCTAGAATCAAACCCATACTGGGGCTACTTCAAACATATCTACATTAAGGTCAAGTCTAGTTCCCCATTTCTAAAGAGCCAAAGATGATTTTTTGAAAATCCAAGGGCCCCCATAAAGGACATTAGAGAGGTCTTCTGCACTTGAGAAAACAAAAGAGAAGAAGCCCTTTGGAAAATCTGCTATGTCTACTTGGTCCTTTAGTTTCCATTTTCTAGCTATGAAAAGTCTCACAGCGTCAATGTTAGGTCTAGGTCCAGTGAATTTTCCCACCAGCATATTTTTCATTGAAGACACTATATGGTATACCGGTGAATCAGGGAGGGATATACTGAAGACTCCCTTTTCTAGATCAGAATTTTTATCAACACAAGGAAATGAAGACTTTCCTGTTGGTTTGACCCCAAACAAGGATGACCAACTACCTTTTTTCAAACTTTCAAAAAAAAATTGACCAGCATTTCTAGTTAAGGGAGATTACCGACATCTGTACCTAGTTTTGAGCCACCATCTGGAGAGAGCTTTTAGTCTAAATCTATGTCCCCTTTATGCTCCTTGGTGGAACCCTCCTCTGATTCACCCCTAGCCTTCTACTGGTCACCTACCTCGAAGATTCCCTGAATGCTTCTAGGTGTTGGTTTCCCACCCGAGGCAGTGTTTGAAAATGCATGTTTATCTTTAACATTTCCACCATCTCAAGAATGATTGATGTTTGGGTCTTTGTCCCCTTTTGATTCCTTATCTCCCCCATTCTTCTGTAGTTCACCTACCACTGTAGATGCTTGATTTCTTCCTTTTGCAGGTTTCCCGCCTGGTGAAATTTTTGAATTTTCTCCCTCCAGTCATCACCTTCCCTCTCCGCTCACCATGGATATATGTACATGAATGTTATGAGGTTATTCCATTCCATATTTAATCTTCAATGTACATAAAAATAATATTTCATTTAAATTAAATTATTAAAATAATCATTTAATAGTATGTAAAGCATAAAGCAATGAAAACTCCAAATCAGATATGCATCAACATAACAGATAAATAATAAGGAGATGAGTGATAATCATCATAAAAACATAATCCAATATTCTCAGATACAAAATACACCAAATATCATCATAAATAATCATGCCCTATTATAATAGAATCATCATGTAGACATGATCAAAATAGTAAATAACTTTATAATCTAATATCTAATTCAACAATGATAATGGTAAAACCAAAATAGTGTACTATAATCAAATGCACCACACAATACAAGTATCTAATTACATCATATGAATGGTCATGACATAACAATAATCTATCTTGGATCAAAATAACATGGGATAGAATGCAACCATGAGATGCACTACATCCTTCTCCTATGGATAGTCTTACTCCTAGAAGCCAACAAAAAGATAGGGGTACAAATCTATCAACCGTGAAGCATCCTCCCAAGTAGCTAAAGTATCATCACTTGAGTCCCATTGAACCCTTTCCTTTTTGATGTCTCAACCTCTAAGAGTTAGCCTCTGATGCTGAAGATTGTAGATGGGCTCAAAAAAAATTTGTACGTCCTCTACTTGTAAAGCACCCCAATCAAGAACATAGGTCACATCAAGAATATACTAGCTCAAAAAAGAAACATGAAACACATCATGGATGCATGATAGGCTAGGTGGAAATTCCAAGAAATGGGTAACATGAACAATCCTCTCAAAAATCTCAAAAGGTCCAAAAAAATATGGTGCTAACTTAGAGCCTTTCTGATAACAGATGGGGATCTTCTATAGTCGAACTAAAAAAACACATGATCACCCACCAAGAATTGATGATCTAACCTATAGGCATCAAGATACTTCTACCAATCCTGGGTAGTAACCAAATATTATCTAATATGATCCACCTATTGCTCCATATTCTGAAGCATCTCAGGACCTAATCCTCCATGGTCCTCCAAATGATCCTAACTCAAAGGTATATGACATGGTAGATCATACAATTCCTAAAAAGGATACATGCCAAGAGAGCTATGTTACTCATTATTATAAAAAAACTCAACCAAGTAAAAATAGTCCTCTATCCTTGGTTTTTGATCCATCACATACATTCAAAGCATTTCTTGAAGAACCCGATTCACCCACTTTGTCTGATGACCGGTCTCACGGTGATACATTGAACTAAAATTATGTATAAGAATCTATCATAGTAGAAAAGTGAGCCACCTTGGACAACTTGTCCATAGTAACCATGATAGCATCATGATGACATGATGAAATAGGTAGCCTAGTAATGAAATCAGTAGATATAGTGTCCCACTTATACTCAAGAATGAAATGTGGCTGCAAAAGACCTACTAGATGTTGATGTTTTACCTTCACTCTCTGAAAATCAAGACATCTAGCTACAAAATTGGTAACATCATACCTCATCCCTTCCTAAAAGTACAACTATCTAATATCAACATGCATATTCTTGATGCCAGGATGTACAAAATACGACACATAATGTGCCTTAGAAAAAACTAAGGAACAAAGATCTCCTATAATTGACACATAAATGCATTCATGGAACCTCAAAATTCTATTTGACTCCAAAAAGTAACCTCAAAATTGACCTGCAAGGGTACATTTGGCCTCAATATTTTCTCTAACTTCCTAATACCAAGTGTCACTAGGTAAGGCCCCAAGAATACAACCATGCAAATCTACACCAAGAGACAAAACAAAGATCTCATGCCTTCTCCTACTCAAAGAATCTACAATAATGTTCTCTTTCCCCTTGATGTAATGAACATCAAAATTGTGCTCACAAAGGAACTCCATCCAATGATGTTGACGTGTATTCAAGTTCAATTGAGAAAATATATAATACAAGCTACAATGATCACTATGCAACTCAAACATGTGGCCCAAAAGAAAATACCTCTAGAAAACTAGCACAATCACTGCTAACTCTAAATCGTGGGTGGGGTAGTTTATCTTGTGACCCTTGAGAATCTAGAACTCATATGAAATCACTCATCCCTCTTGCATGAGAAATGCCCTGACATCCTCCAATGATGTGTTAGTGTACACCATGAACTCACTTGTAGGATCTAGCACTACTAAGATAGGTGCATTGGTCAAAAACTCCTTAAGACCCTAAAAAAGTTGTCTCACACTGAACAAACCAAACAAACTTCTTCCATTTTCTCTAAATAAAAGTGATAGGGTGTGCCAACCAAAACAAGTCCTTCACAAATTGGTAATAGTAACCCACCAATTCCATCAAAATATGAACCTCAGGAATATTGGTTGATGTTATCTAATCCATAATAACCAAGATCTTCAAAGAATCCATGTAAATACCCTCTCCATAGATGATATGGCCCAAATACCTTACCTTAGTCTGGAAGAGCTCACATTTTTCTATTTTACCAAATAACTGATGGTCACAAAGACAGTGCAAAACTCGATGCAAATGACCCTCATATTCCTCCATAGTCCTCAAATACACCCAAATGCCATCCAAAAATAGTCAAGATAGGTGCAGAACACACCATTCATCAAACTTATGAACATCGATGATGCATTGGTCAACCCAAAGGGTATAACCATAAAATCATAGTGCCCATATCAGGTGTGAAAATTTTCTCAATGAATTTCAAGCTCATGGATGCAAAGTTGATGGTATCTCGACTTAAGGTCTATCTTTGAGAACACTCTAGCTCCATTTATCTAATCAAAAAAAATCATCGATCCTCAATAAGGGATATTGATTCCTCATTGTCACCTTATTCAACTACAAGTAATCAATATACAAATGTAAGGATCCATCCTTCTTCTTCACAAAGATGACTGGTGCTCCCCAAACGGAAACACTAGGATGAATATGTCCCTTGGAAAACAATTCCTCTAACTGCAAATAGAGATCACTCAACTCATGAGTGGTCATATCATACAATATAAAATAAATTAAATCCTTCACAAAAAATCAAATGGCTCCAAACAAATAGGAGCAATGATGACACAAATCCAATGAGTTTTTATCCATGAAAAATTGATGAACGAGTCAAACCCAACAAGAAAAATAGTGATTTTATCCAAAACAATTTGGAGTAGTATACCAATTTCTCCCCAAAACAAAAGTTGAGGAAACGAACCCTTTTCCCCAATTTAAAGTCACTTTTTTTTAAAAAGGCCAAAAAAACTCAAAATAAAATAACTTAAATAAATTAAATCAAACTAAAGACTTCCCAAAAATCCCTCAAGAATAAATAAATCAGTTCAAGTTAAATGGAGTTCAACTATGGAAAATTATCCTATAAATAAAAATAAACTTCCCCAAATAATTAAATCAACATTAATATTCTAACTCAACCGTGACAACCGCATAACTCTAAATGCATAGACACAAATATTGGTATACCAAAATATGAAAATGAAGTCTAGTTTTACCAGCATGTACCAGAGGTATAATATATTACAAATAAAGATACATCATCATACAATAATGATAATAGCTAAATATGAACAGTTGGTGAAACTATCTCCTATGTCACTACTAGGGATAAGACATGCTCAAACTTGTAACTCAAGAAGAACAATGTATGGTACTTGTTCACTAAAACATACACACATCAAGTGTAGTTTCCCATAATATAAATAGCCAAATAAAAACAACAAATAATCACAATACACCCAATGAAAGGAAGCTCAACATGGGTAATCATTCATATGTATATGAATGTTGCAAGGTTGTTACATTCCATATTTAATCCTCAATGTACATAAAAATAACATTTCATTTACAATAAATCATTAAAATAATAATTTAATAGCATTTAAAGCATTGAAAAATCCAAATTAGATATACATTGACATAATGGTACAATAACAAGGAGATCAGTGATAATAATCTTAATAACATAATCCAATGCTCTTGGATACAAAATACACTAGATATCATCATTAAGCATCATGTCCCATCATAATAGAATCACCATGCATATATGATAAAAATGGAAAACAATAGTATAATCTAACATCTAAATAAGCAATGATATTGGTAAAGAAAAAATAATGTACTTTAATCAAATGGACCACATAATGAAATTATTTAATCACATTATACAAATGGTCAGATATAACAAGAGTCTATCTTAGATCAAAATAACATGGAACATAATGCAACCATAAGAGGCACTACAAATAGAACCTGATAAATGAAACATGCACCTCAACATAGGCCAACATCAAGTGCATTAGACACTTAAAAAATAGGTTATGGATAAAACAAGACTTAATCTGAACTTTAAACATGTCATCCCATATTATCCAAATAAAATGAAATAGGTCAAGATCAACTACAATTAAAGGAATATACTTAGTCATCTCAAATATCAAACCCATTGTCAATTGTTTGTCTTCTTATCAATAGAGAGAAACTCAAACACCATGTGGACCACCATATAAGATATATAGACCATTATCAATCTAAGTAGAATATATTTTCCATAGCAAGTCAAATTGTGACATTTCGATCAGGATTCAATTATGTAGTTTGAGGTCACCCATCCTAGTACTACTCCATCTCAAGTGTGATTAACTATGGATTTTTCTCAATGGTTAAGTCCACTTTTCTTGTAACCCCATTTGAAAAACTTCAACAATAGTTGTGCCTTATGAACCATTCATTAAAAATCCCCTTAATCTCATCAATTGATAAGTAGGAGATATTTTCCGTAGCAAGTCAAATTGTGATATTTCTATCAGGATTCAACAATGTAGTTTTTTTAGTCAAACTCACTAACCTGTATTTCTTGAATAGTAATTCACAAGAATCCATCTCTCATGAGAATTAATATAACACTTAGCACTCATTGCATCTAGGTGATTCTTACAAAGGTGAAGCATCAAGATTTCATGGTACTACTTGAGCTTAAACACATTTAAATTTGAAGTTTCCTTCACGGTTAAGTCCACTTTTATTTTAACCACATTTGTAAAACCTTCAGGAAGTGTTTTTTCTAATGAACCATTCATTAGAAGCCCCCTTAAGCTCATCAATCGATAAGTAGGAGATATTTTCCACAAAAAGTCAAATTGTGATATTGCTATCATGATTCAAGCATATAGTTTTTTTTAGTCAAACAAAGGGAACCATTCACCCCTCTTGAGAGACATGTTCAAGATATCAAGAATGAAAAACACCAAGAAATGATACAAATATTATACAAGGTGGACAAAAAAATGTTAGAAGACCAAAGAAAAAGTACAAGCAAGATCACATACAACAAGATACTTCTTCTACGCACATGCACATACCCAAGTATCCCATGGATAGAACATTTACACCTTTTGGAAAATCCCTTGAGCCAACTTTAAAGGATCTTCTTGAGTATAATCTTATCATATTTCCTAAAGTGACATCATGTGGACTTAAATTTTTTGCCAACTATTGCACATATTATAGACATAATAAGCATAAATTTTCATATTGCATAGAGTTGAAACATAAAATCCAAGACCTCGTTAATGATGATATAATTGAAGTTGAAATCCTAATGCCTCATCTAAATAATAACAATACTCTATTCCCAAGCATAATCAAAATCATGAACCTATTTCTAGAAATGGCCCATACAAGACCCATCCCTATCATGCCAAAACTTGGAATCCTTTCGAGAATCCCCCATGCATATCCAAACTCCTAAATCTTAT
Source organism: Chamaecyparis obtusa (assembly GCA_027943335.1). Lineage (NCBI taxonomy): Eukaryota > Viridiplantae > Streptophyta > Pinopsida > Cupressales > Cupressaceae > Chamaecyparis > Chamaecyparis obtusa. Next base: position 675,594 of record BSBK01004060.1, on the reverse strand, counting down.
TTATAAGTGGTTCCATGTCAAGAGGATAACCAAAACTATGAATAAATCATTCCTAACAAAGATTGAGATCAAGATACAATTCAATCACATCCAACATGTGCCCAAGATTCTATATCCCTAGGATCGCAAGATGATTTCATCATACCTTTTAATTTATTCTAGGATGATTCCATTTCATCCCAAGAGAAAAATATCCTTCCTAATCCTATTCTTAATCCACCTCCCAAGAAATATCATGATATCCCTTCAACCATTTCTAGTGAGCCTATTGAAAATCAAGATCAAAGCACCCTTTCTACCCCTTCCAATGGTTTTCTTCAATATCAAGATCACAAAATATATTCATCTCCTTTTCATAATATACTTAATCCCCCTCATGATTTTAATCCACCTCAAGATCTCATCACCCCTTTCAAAGCTAATGATGATCCCCTTATATATCAACTTGCTTCATCTAATTTTATTTGGACTGGTCCAATTCATGATCCTATCATTCCTTACATGCCTCCTCCACCACAAAATGAACTCACATCTTTCTATCTAATAAAAAGGTATCCCTTTGTTAAAAAGATCTTCCAAAGCATGAACTATAAAGGAAAAGGGTTGGGCATCAATGAATAAGGTATATTGGAATCCCTTAATATAAAATCAAATCCTAAAGATGATGGCCTTGGCTCCATATCTCACTCTAAAGATGTTGATATACCTTCTATAGCTTGTATCCCTCTATTTAAGCTTAAGCATACACCTTCACCATCCTCTAAATCCATTTTGGGTCCCTACATCCCACAACTAAAGCCTTCAACTCTTCCATCCATCTTGGGTTTGTATGTCCCTCCATCCACTTATCCTATCATAAATCAAGATCAATAAAGGAACACATACTTAAACATCTCCCAATCACCTATCCATAAGAACTCTCCATATCATCCCTATACATCCATGTCACCCAATGCCCTTGGAATAAATTTGTATGCGAAGCATAAAAATCATAAGTTAAAGAATCCATATGTATCCAAAGATCAATGTGTCCCATATAATCAACATGTAAATACAAAGAAAAATTTGATCCAAAATAAATGAATAAATATATACAAAGGCCAAAAATTCCCATCAAGTAAAAATAAATCAAAGACAATATGGGTTCCTAAATCCCTCATTTAAGAAATGCATTCTAAAGTGCTACAAGAAAAGTCAAGAAATATGTGGATTCCCAAGTCACTTGTGCAAGACTTTTACACTAAATAAAAATCTAATGTGGCATTAAAGCTTCCCAATGCTTCCTCTAAACCACCATTAAACATAATTCAATCCCTTCCAAATCCATTTTAGGTCCTTATGTACCAAAATCCCCTTCTCCGTCAAAATCCAAAACTCCCAAATTAACATCATTTTCTATGTCAAGGTATCCAATTCCTAAATCCATTTTTCTCCATCATTCCACCACCCTTCAAGGTGCATGCCAATTCTATTATTTCCAACCTATTCATCTAACCCTACACAAATTTTTCAACATCCTATCTATTATCCAATACCTATCATCTATCCTTCTAACCCTTAAGTATCCAATCTTTTGCGTAAGGCACTATCCTCCATATAATATCCCTTTACCATCACCCTATCAACATATTTGAGCATACCTTTAATAACCATGACCTATCATAGTACATATTTCAAGGGGTAAAATCAAAAGAGAAAGATGCTAGAAGCCTTCCTCCATCTTTTAGCATGCATCAATTATCTTCCAAAAAGTTAAAAAAAGAAAAAAAAAATTAAAGAGAAATAATGCATCCTATGTTGAAAACCACTTATTGTGGAACCTTTGGCAAGTACCATGATGAAAAACCAACAAATAGGCATCATGTGTAATCTACCATTCTCTCTCACTTTACACTTAGGGACAAGTTTTATCAATGCTATCCTATCCACCATGGCCTTTATTATCCCTCATCCTCCATTATCTCTCATTAAACCTATCTACATCCATATTCCCTTTCCTATATTTGATCTTGAAAAGGTTATGGATCTTCATAAGAATTATAGATCCTATCCATTTCTCCTTATCCACACCCTTTTAGAATATCCATTATCCTATCCATTTCTTGCTTCCATCATCCCTCATTATCTTTGACCTTTCTTATCCTATCTAAATCCATCTTGTGATATTGATCAAAATTATGGGCATTAAAATGGAAAACATGTTTTCAAAAGCCTCTTTACTATTGGATCATAGAGAAGGGGGGGGGAGATTCAGTAATCTCTTATCACAAATACCTAAAAACATTTTCTCTAATTAACTCGGTGACAACTTAGTTAAACATGATTCACTTTTTACCGATAATAGTAAATAAAATTTATCAAATAGTAAATCAATCACATGAACTATTCAACACATTTAACACCAGTATTTAATGTGGAAACACATCTTTGGGAAAAACCATTGTGGGAATTTTCACCCACTAAGAAAATACTCTTTTGAAGTACATCTAGTTAAGAGCCAATATGGTTAAAGATTACAATACACACTACTAGGTGTGACTCAGTCAAGGGATTTACCTCAAATCTATTAGGATCTTCACTTTGTTAGGAGTGGCCTGGTTAGAGGGCTTCAAACACTCTTTAGAATGTTACCTTTTGCAAGAATTTTACAATAAGACTGTTAAGTCCACTCTGTTAAGAGATTTCTCTGTTACAAATTCTAGTAAGTAACAATAAATATATTGACCTATAAATGTGCAACTATCTTTTCATAACCAGATCCTTTTTGCACTCTTCTATCTTCACTTTCCACTAGCTTCAACACTTCATCAAATCTTGTTCTCTAACTCAGAATCTCTCTATTCCTTCTTCACTGCATCAATAGGGACTCTTCAATTTTCCAGCCATTTGTTCATACAAATCCATTCTTTATATAGATATTTTTTTCCTCTTAATCTCCTCTATTACATTTTCCTTTGATCAATCTCAGACATCCAATTCATTATACCTTGAATTTGGATCTCGGTAACATGTTTTACTTTCACCTTGAAACTTGAAATCTTCTTGAAACTTGTTCCTTCTGCTTTAACCATTTAGGTCTAAGTTGTAGATCATCATCATGAATTTTCTTGTCCATAGATCTCTCTAACTAACTTTCCTTTTCATCATAGCCATCCATCTCATCATAGCTAATCATTAAATGTCATTCAAATCCTTGTCTTTAATATATGTTCCTTGCTTGATAGCTAACTCTGAATTTCGGTTAACTTCGCTCGGTGCCTAATTTATTTTTTATGTTCAGTGCCTTCGATTTTTTTTCCTTTACTGAGTGACATACTTCCTTTTACCTTTTACCTTTACTGAGTGACTTTTCCTGCTCGGTAGAAAAATAGTTTAACTTACCGACTTAACAAATCTTCATTACCATGCTTTACCGACTTAACATAATCATATGTTAGGTAGAAAATAATTATATCAACATAATCTAATCATTATCTAATTTGTATTAGTTTCCCATTTAAGTTCTTCAACTTCATAGCATCTCATTTCTTCTTCTCCTTAACTCATTTAATTTATATCATATACCAAATGATATGGCAACATAATATAAACCAGAAATTAATTGCTTGACATCAATGACAAGACAATAACTGATCTAACATTTCTACTATCTCATATTCTTTTGATCTTGGTTGGTCTTCATCATCATCACCATCAATTAAACAATCTTTAATCATTACTATCAGTTATAGTAATGATTTCCTTCTTTAGCATTGATGGGAACACTAACAATATTCAATGTTCAATTAATGATGGTACACTTCACTATCATTCGTATGCTCCCTCTGAGTTGTAACTTCTTCCTTGTTGTACTTGATCTTCTTATGTACATATTCTCTCTCTTTTAGTAACAATCATCTTCTTCAATAGATCTTCTATATTGTCCCTTTTTGACATCTTTATTTGTTCTTCTTTAATCATCTCCCTCTGCAATTATCATTGATATTCTCCCTTACTAATCAATTGGCTCTCTCCCTCTTTGACAACAATTCCAAATAAATATATAGACTCCTAAAAAAATTTCTCAGGCAGTATATTATACCTCAAATGTATAGATTTATCATTGTAGTCATACACTTATTTTCACAACTTCAAGCTTCATCTAAAGATTGAACACTAGCATCAACTCACAAGATAGATATTCTAATGAATACTTGAATTGATGCAACATGAATCATTCCTTAATGAACATTGGATAGGGGAAGATCTCGTAACTTACCTCAGAGATACTCAAAATCATCCTTCAGTAGTGGTTTTGTAAATATATCAGCTATTTGTTCTTTAGAATTCACATACTCCAATGTCACATGCTTATCTTGTACTTCCTCTCTCAAGTAGTGATACTTAATAGATATATGCTTTGTCTTTGAATGCATCACCAGACTCTTTGATGTGTTTATAGCACTAGTATTATCATAATAAATTGTAACTGGATCAGTAATCTCTTCTTGCATACCTTCAAGTAATTGTTTGATCCGCTCAATGTTAAAAAAATTCATAGCTGCAATAACATAGTCAGCTTCGGTAGTAGATTGTGAAATACAGCTTTTTTTCTTGCTTAATTATGTCACTAATCTCTCCCCTAAAAAAAATCTATACCACTTGTGCTTTTCCTGTCATCAATATTTCCAACCCAGTCAGCACCAGTACATACCTTGAGATCAAAATCTCCTCCTTTTATGTATAACAGACCAAAATCTTCAGTCCCTTTCAAATATCTGAATATCCTTTTAACTGTAGACATATGCGTCTCCTTTGGGTTGGCAGAAACCTTGCCACAATACCTATTGAATGTGCAATATTAGGCCTACTATGTATAACATACTATAGTTTACCAATCATGGATCGATAAATTATTTCATTCACTTCTTTTGTGTCATCTTCCTTTGACAATTTACAACCATTAGCCATTAGTGTTCCAACTGGTTTTGATTCTTCCATATTGAAATTCTTTAGGATCTCCTTGATATACTTAGATTGTGTTATGTAGATCCCATCCTTAACTTGTTGAATTTGAAGTCTAATAAATAATTTAATCTCTCTAATCATAGACATCTCAAATTCCTTTCTCATCTCTTCAATAAATGATTTAGACATTATCTCATTTCCATCAAATATAATGTCATCAAAAAATTCTCAACAATCAAGATCTTATCAGTACTATGTCTTTTCATATATAAATTATTGTTATCACTTGTTCTTTGAAATCCAATATTAACTAAATAAGAGTGTAGTCTTTCATACCATGCTCGGGGTGCTTGCTTCAATCCATAGACTGACTTATGTAGTTTGCAGACCATATCCTTGTTAGAATTTTGAACAAATCCTTCAGGTTGTTCAATATAGACCTCTTCTTTAAGAATTCTATTAAAAAATGCAAACTTTACATCCATCTGATAAACTTTGAATCCTTTATACACAACATACGCAAGTAATATCCTTACACCTAATCTAGCAACAAGGGCAAATGTCTTACCATAGTCAATACCTTCTTCTTGTGCATACCCTTTGTAGACTAATCTTTCTTTATCTCTAATCACATCTTCTTTGTCATTGAGTTTATTTCTAAATATCCACTTTGTTCCTATCACATTCTTATCTTTAGGTCTTGGTACTAGTGACCAAGTATTGTTATTTTCAATCTGATCAATTTTCTCTTTCATTGCATTCATCCAATCTTCATTTCCTAGTGCATCCTTGACTAATCTTGGCTCAAACTCAAAAATTAAACATGTGTTGTCTTTCAACTTACTTATTGTCATGACTCCTTCATTCTTGTCTCCAATAATTATACTCGGTGAGTAGCGTCTTCTCACATATTTTTCTAATACAAGCTCAGTAGACTGTTCATCAATATTTTTATCTCTTGGTGAAGGCTCATTTTTCTCATCAGTTCCTTCTTGTTGCAGCTTAGTTGTGTCAACCAAATTACCTTCATGTCCATAAACAAATATTGTGTAATCCTCATGGTCCTTTTGGTTATCCTCTTCATTCCTTTCTGCAAATTCATCAATCCTTACATTTGCACTTTCAAAAATTTTGTTAGTAGCCTTGATCAAACATTTATATACTTTATATTTGATGAATAACCTAGGAATATACCTTCATCTCCTTTTGAGTCAAATTTTCCATTTCTAGCATCCTTCAGTATGTAACACCTACTTCCAAAAATTTTTAAGTAACTTACATTTGGTTTGTGACTATATCAAAGTTCATAAGGGATCTTTTTGGTACCTTTATTCAACTGTACTTGGTTGAGTGTGTAGACTGCAGTACTTATGGCTTCTCTCTAGAAGGTTTGTGCAACCTTTTTGTCAATTAACAAATTTCTAGCACAGTCAAGTATAGATCTATTCCTTCTCTCAGCTATACCATTTTGTTGTGGATTCCTTGGTGCAGATACTTTTCTTTTGATTCAATTTTCATTGCAGAAGATTATAAATTCATCAAAGATAAATTCACCTCCTTTATCTGATCTTAAACATTTTAGTTGTTTACCTGTTTCCTTTTCAAATCTATCTTTATACCATTTGAACATTTGGAATGTATCATACTTTTCCTTTAGAAACATAACAAACATCATTCTTGAATAGTCATCAACAAAAAAAATGAAATATTGGTCTCCATAGTAGCTTTGTATCTTCATAGGACCACAAAGGTCAGCATGAACTAATTCCAAAGTACCATTGGTAGAGTAAGATTTACTTGAGAAGCTTGACTTAGTCATCTTACCAATCTGACATTCTTTGCACATCACTTTATCAGGTTTGATTAATTTTGATAGACCTCTTACTCTATTATTTTTACTCACTTTAATCATGTTATCAAAATTTACATGGCAGAGTCTCTTATGCCATAACCATACATCTTCAGTTTTAAAAAACAAGCAACTCTTTGGAGTAGTATTAAGATAAAATAAATTACCTTTAGATTATTCACCAATTCCAATCATATCTCCATCAATACCATAAATCTTCACCTTTTTATTTTGAAATTCCAGTCAGTGGCCAGTATTGTTCAGTTGTACAACACTCAATAGATTATAGTTTAGACCTTCAACCCAATATGCATCATTACATCTCATCTTTTCATTCAATACAATTGATCCTTTTCCTTTCACCAGACATGGAGCATCATTGCCAAATATGAAAAATCCTCCATCATACTCTTCTAGGTTCTCAAACTTATCAATATCACCAATCATATGATGTGAACATTCACTATCAATAATCCATGGGTCAGGTTTACTTATATGAGAAACAAGTAGTTTTTCATCTTCATCTCAGTCTTCCTTTACAACAACATAGACAACTTCATATCCTTCTTTTGTATTATCAGATTCATCATCAATTACACCTTCCTCAGCTAGGTAATAAGACTTCTTACCTTTGTCCTTATAATCCCTAAATCTTTGGTGTTGGTTGTCTCTTTTGTCATTCTTATCATTCATGTCATTTTTAGGACATCGAGATGCAATATAACCAATCTTATTATAATTGAAACATTTCAAGGGTAATTTGCCTTTATACTTTCCTTTACCTCTTGGTAGTCTCTTAGCCAATAGTTCTTCCAAATCTTCTTGTTCTTTCTCTTCGGTTAGGATACTGTCATATTTATTTACATATGAATTACTGTAATTCTCTCTTTCTCTTCTTGAAGTTCCAATACTTACAGATGATTTGAAGGTAGTTTCAATGTTTGGTAGACTATTATCATAATTACTTAGCTCAAATGCAGCCATCTTACCCATTAGGGCTTCAAGAGTAACAACATTTTTCAGTATAAATCTCAATTCTTGAATAGAAGATACTCTAATAGCATACTTAGAAGAAAGAGTTCTCATAATTTTACTTACCACTTCTTCATTAGTCAATGATCCACCAATACCTCTGATGGAACTAACAACTTCCTTGATTCTACAACTATATTGAGTAATGTTCTCTTCATTTTTCATTCTCATTTAATCATACTTTCCTTTGATACTATCAACCTTATCTTTTTGTACATGTTGATGTCCTCCATAGATAAGTGTAAGCCTATTCCACATCTCTTTTGAATCAGCACAATCCTAAACATCATTGAGTTCAATATCGGTGAGGGAAGAAGAAATCTCTATCATAATCAAGTTGTGTTTCTTCTTTTCTCTCATCTGATCAAATGTCATGGGTCTGAGAGGTGGTGGAGTGAATTCATTATCCAAAAGATTTAGTGCATATTATCCAATCCCAAATAGATATAATCTCATCCTTCTTTTCCATGTTGAGAAACTTTCCTTGTTCAGCTTAGGTACTTCTCTCCTATACATCTTTGGCTATTTTACTCAAGTCTTTCAAACTTATCTCTCTGGAGTACTTAGCTCTGATACCAATTGTAGGATTACAAAGAGGGGGGTTAATCAATAATCCTTGATCACAAATACCTAAAAATCTTTTCTCTAATTAACTCAATGACAACTTGGTTAAACACAATTCACTTTTTACCAACAATAGTAAATAAACTTTATAAAATAGTAAATAAATCACATAAACCATTCAACACATTTAACACCAGTATTTAATGTGGGAACCCATCTTTCAGAAAAACCACTATGGGAATTGTCACCCACTAAGAAAATACTCTTCTGAAGTACGCCCAGTTAAGAACCAATTCGGTTAAAGATTACAATACACACTGTTAGGTGTGACCCGATCAAGGGATTTACCTCAGATCTATTAGGATCTTCACCTTGTTAGGAGTGGCCTAGTTAGAGGGCTTCAAACACTCTTTAGAATGTTACCTTTTGCAAGGATTTTACAATAAGACTGTTAAGTCCACTCTGTTAAGAGATTTCTCTATTACAAATACTAGTAAGCAATAGTAAATATATTGACCTGTAAATGTGCAACTATATTTGCATAACTAGATCCTTTGTGCACTCTTCTATCTTCAATTCAATTCTTCACTTTCTACTGGCTTTAACACTTCATCAAATCGTACTCTCTGACTTGGAATCTATGTGTTCCTTCTTCACTGCATCAGTCGGTGCCTCTTCAACTCTTCAATTTTCCAACCATTTGTTCATACAAATCCATCCTTCATATAGATATTTTTTTCCACTTAATCTCCCCTATTATGTTTTCCTTTGATCAATCTTAGCCATCTAATTCATTATACCTTGAATCTGGATCTCGGTAACATGTTTTACTTTCACCTCAGAACTTGAACTTTTCTTGAAACTTGTTCCTTCTACTTTAACCATTTAGATCTAAGTTTTAGATCATCATCATGAATTTTCCTATTCGTAGATCTCTCTTACTAACTTTCCTTATCATCATAAACATTTAGCTCATCATAGCTAATCATTAAATGTCATCTCAATCCTTGTATTTATTATGTGTTCCTTTCTCGATAGATAACTCTGAATTTCAGTTAACTTTGCTTAGTGCCTAAAACTTTCTTTTATGTTCAGTGTCTTTGGTTCCTTTTCCTTTACTGAGTGACATACTTCCTTTTACATTTTACCTTTATCGAGTGACTTTTCCTGCTCAATAGAAAAAATAGTTTAACTTACCAACTTAATAAATCTTCATTACCATGTTTTACCGACTTAACATAATCATATGTTAGGTAGAAAACAATTATATCAACATAATCTAATCATTGTCTGATATGCATCACTAACCTGCATTGTCATATCTAATCCCCTATCTTGGGTAACTATAACGAGAGTCCTTGAGGATCACACACACTTCCTCCAACATTTACCTATCCATTTCATCCCATCTATTCCTTTGTCCACTTACAATTCCCTATGTCTTTCTAGACATTAGAGGTAAACAAATATGATCTTGCTTGAGAATCAGTGATCAATAAACACATTCTAAAAATACAAAAATCTTGAAAAAATTCCAAAAAAATCAACTATTATATAAAATCCAAAATATCAAATATAATAAAAAATCTAAAAAATTATAAAATCTAAAAATATGCAATAAATTTCCTTGAAAGCACAAACATTTTGAGCACAACTAATTGCAATTGTGCATTTAATAAAATTAAGATCAATCAACAATCTACTGCGCTACCTTGTAGTCATGCAATCATTAATCTTTGTCAAACTATCTCGTGTCTTCATTAGAAACTATCATGATCTATCAGTTGTCTTATACAGGATGAATCCTACCTAAAATCAAGCATCTCAATCATTCATGAACCTATCAGACCAATCATATCAACTGTTACAAGAATCATTTATACATGAAAGCATGATGTTTGTTTGTTTGATATCTTTGATTTTTATTTTTTAATCTTTGGTGACATGTCTTAAGTTTCCTTAGGATGTCTTTGACTAGAGAGACAATGATGGCTTGTGTTCACTTGTTTTCTACTTGTGGATTGTTCCTTAGTAACATGCTCATTTGTCTTAGACATTACCATTTAAGATTCATCAAGGATGTATGGATCACATGTGAATTGGGGCATCACTTTATTGTTTGATGTGTCTTCCTCCAAAAAATTGTAATGTTGATTCATTTGGACCTTTCTAGTATCCATATGAGTTATTCCTTTTATGATAATAAGCTCAATAATGATATATCACCTAAAAATCACAAGACTCTCATCACTTATCCTCCTTGCTTCATTCTCATTACTTTGCATCTATCACCTTCTATCATATATCCATTATTTATTAATTTGTTATGATCACCATCTCCTAGTTGATACATGTCGATCCTATCAATATCACATTAATCATATTATCAATTGACATAAATACTAGGGCATCATCCTACAATCATAACAATCAATTTTATTAGTTGTGATCCAATATGGGCCGCAAACCTATCAGCCCTAAACCAAATAGCTCTGACCCTAAATCATCTAAACCTTCCCTGAACCTTTTAATTTTTTCCCTACATCATTCTAGTTACCTTCATCCTAATCCCATTATCTTATATACCTATTTACATGTCCCCTCAATATAATTGACCTATTATGACCTTCAAATATTATTTGAGCCCTATTGCAGTTCTTCAAGTTGATCCTAAACATCATCAAAACCTTCCTACCCACTCCAAAACCACATCAAAACCTTAAAAATCATTTTCTCATCCTACCCTACTGGTGGCATCCTTTGAAACTAAGCCTAGAACTAGTTTTACTTGTTCCCCCTATTCATATCACTCATATTGGCCTGAAACAACCCTAATCATTTCCAACCTTTCCTAAGTCTTTTAGAACCTTACATAAACCCTCATATCCTACCCTAAAATATCTTATGATCACTCTATCATATCCCCAAATACTTTATATATTTTCACATCATCTTTAATAAATGATATCAACCATCAACTGGCTCGCATTCCTTGTTTTGACTATCAACTAGCCCTATCAGCTCCATTGGATATCAATAAGCCCAATCATCTTGATCAATTTAGATATCATGATCACTTCCATCAATTGGTTAGATAATATTTGCAGTCATTCCATTTGGTTATCCTAATCATTTCCATCAATTGGTCGGTTACACTTATCAAATGTCCAACTTATCATTTGCGCAATGTAGTATCTTACAATTTCATATAGCTTTATCAATTTGGTGGTATCATCAAATCAAATATTCCCTATGCTCTATCAAGATATTTTCCTTCTGATAGCTTGCACAATCTCTCAAGAGGGCATATTCTATCAATATTTACCTAGTCAAACTAGGGAATCTATTAGTAAGCATAAAAATTTCTTTGAAACGATGAGACATGGTGCATTATTTAAAAGAGGGGAGAAACGTAGATGCCTAAAAATGTCTTCATGAAATCAACAAAATTATTCTATTAATTAAATAGGCATTATTTTTTATTTGATTAATTTGTTAGCCTCTTCATCTATTATTTAAATAAATATTATTATTTATTTAAATAATTCATTATCTTTTTCCTTCTAAAAATAAAATAAATTATTATTTATTTAACTAAGTCTTTATCATAGCCTATTTCCTCTATTTATAAAATAAATACCTTTGTTTATTTAATAAATTTATAATTCATTTTCTTCCATTTAAGCCAATCACGTGCATTCACTTGGATCAACTCTTGAATTTTCTCAATGTGTCGCTTGTCAATTGTCTCTTCATTTGACCCTTTCCCACTTTGCTTGTGTCTAAGTTCAATGAAACTTGAAAATTCAACACACCTTACCTAACCTTTAATCCTAGCCATTCATTTTCTTATTGCATCTTAATCCCATCCACTCATTTTAAAACTGTACCTTGTGTGTGTGAATTTTGTACCTGATATGTAGGCACAGCACTTCAGTAAAACATTAGAGGTTAGTTGAAATCGAAATCATGCAATAATTGAAAAAATAAACTAACCAGGCAATTTATTGCCTTCTAGTAGATGCAAGTATGCATTCTTAGATTAGACCAAGATCAGTGACCTTGACGACACCTAAATGAAGGATTTAAATGCAAAATCTAGATATGGAATGAATGCAAATTAATCTATTTTTTTGGATTTTCTGTGCAATTATGATGAAAAATGATATGAAATCTATGATATGTAAAAACTGATATGATATGCTAATCTAGAAATAAAATTCTAATATGATATGCTAAAATATGAATGATCTCACAAAGTTGTTTGATTTGCAAAAGAAGCTCCAATTCTTCAGACACCAATTCGCCAGCATAAGTTTGCACAATTTTGAGATGATTTGTGGATAATTTGTGAAGAGCTGAGCCTTGATTTTATAGAAATCCAAGGCTTTGGAGGTGCATTAGAAAAGCCATAAATCACTCTTGATGAACTCAGGTTAATTTTTGAGTCAACAAGAATTAAATATTAATTAATCCATAAAAACATGCAAAATCATGCAAAAATAACTTTTTAACTCCAAATAGAGTTTAGTTCAATTTTCAACTCACAATTGAATGTTGAGTTTAAATTTAAACTTGATTGTTGATTTCTAGTTGACTTTTTTTTTTATTGTGCATAATTTAATATGAATTAAATTTAAAAAATAAAGTGATTTATCTTCAACTTAACTGATTTTAAATTTAAAAATAACTAATTTGTGGGTTAATCAATTATTTTAATCAAACTTTATTCAAAAATAATATCATTAAATATGACAACTTGCTTTAATTAATTAAATAAGAATTTAATCAATTAATGATAGGAATTTTGATTTATTGTCAAATTTAAATAATAATAATTAGGAATAAATATAATTAAATTCAATTAAATAATTAAGTGGCAGAATTAAACTTAATTAATTAAATATTCATCATATTCAATTAATCAACTTTAGGATAAATATGATTTATCGCCAAATAATCATTAAATTAAAGATAATTAAGATAAAATAGAAATATTACTAGGAATATTCCCCGATGTAGAATTTAGGATAATCAATTAGGATTCGATGATGTGCCTTAGGTTAGGACTTCGATGTCGATTTCGTTCAAATTGTCGATGTATGAGGTTAATGAATCTATAGCCCATTTTTGGGGTATTACTTTTTGCCCCTCTTTGAGTTACTATGCAAAGCACAATGGTTCAAAGACAGTCTGTGTATGATGTTTGAAACTAATGTTTGAAATTGATATTGATATGAAATAGAAGCAGATTAAAAGATTTGATATGAAGATAATAGGTCCTGAATGACCAAAGATAATTTTAACTATAACAGCAAATGAACCGATGATTGCAAAAAAGTGTCAAAATGCCTAATTCTGAACCTTATGATTGCGAAGAAGTGAGTGACTGATTCCAGACCCGATTGTCCTTATATTGAATCACATTGGTATCACATCTGAACCCTTCAGTTTTTGAAGAACCAAGGAAATAACACAATTGAACTGATAGTTACAAAAACTGATATAATTTACAAGATTAAGAGAATACTAGATTGATATGGATCTCGATGAATCTGATATGCCCCGAGTGATGATTGATTTGCCCCGAGCGATGAGGTCTTTTTGATGAATCAATAACTAGACATGGTTGTTGTCTTGATTACTAAGGAAAGATATAATTTCCAGATTTAGATTACAGACTTTGAATGATGTGCAATATCATGCCCCCTTTGGGATTAAAATTGAAATCTGACAAGAAAAGTCAGCGTTGATAGTTTAGAAGCATGCTAATCAATTTGAGAAGTGGGTAAACACGTTCAAGAATGCATTTTGCATCGTTTGGAGGTCCTGGAGACCAAGTTTGACTAGGTGAAACTATGAGTTGACCATAGTTGACCAAGTTGAAATTTTGATAGTTTGATGTAAGATAATCAGTTAAGTTGAATTCTAGATTTCTTTGATGATTGAAGGTCGATTATGCAAGTAGTTAATAAAATAAATGATCTCAAATTTTGATTTTGATCCCGAAAAAGGATTCTACTTGCTATTTTATTGGATGGACCTTCATGTAAGATTCAGCTCTTGTTAGATTTGAAGATGCAATTTGAAGAATCATTTAAGTGTTGAAGTTTAACCAACCATTGTGAGATCATGCAAACATGAAAAATGCAAAGAGACATGCAGATTGAAATGCAACCTAAGACCTAGGACCTAGTCACTGATCATGTGTTGGTCATTCTCATCATTGAATTTTTAGGTAACCAGATAAATCAATAAAATGCCCACTAGTTATGAAACCATAAACATATGAATATCGATTTGTATACACAAGAATCAATACAACACCCACTGATTATGAAACCATGGACATATGAATATTGGTTGTGTTTTTGGAATGTCGGATTAAATATAAGCATCAAGGCACAAACGCCAAGATGACATAAATATCATGTCCATTTTGATATAGCAATTTGTATAAGCATCAAAACATAAATTTCGTGATGACCAGAATACGCCTTGCGGTCAAAAACATCAAATAGTCAAGAGATCATTCAAAATCCATTGTGAATTACCCATAGTAACCGTTTATCGTTCACCTCCTTAGGCAAGATCATGTTTCACAGTAGGAGAAAGAACTCACTAAAAAAAAACAATAGTTAGATCAAACTTCCTTGAATCTTTCAGGTATCAATGGTCGAGGTACGTATGGCCATCCAATTTGAGATAGAGGCTCTTGCAGTCGGACACCATTTCAATCCAGAATTTCCAAAGTTGTTAGATTTTCACATACAAGAAGAAAACAAAGAAAAGATTATGCCCCCAGTCATCACTCTCTAAATCCTGTAAAGGACATCATCAAAGAGCTCGAAGGGACACAATATGAAAAAATCTCAATGTGAATTAGTAAGCATACAAGGAGATAAAAGCATGTAAAAAGCATAGATTGTTTTCAGTTTGATGTTTGATTGCATTGTTGTAGATGCAAAATCTTTTCTGGAGACGAGACTGACTGACTGACTCAAATGAAGCTTCAAAGGACTCTGATTGGATATGATATGTCTAAGATACATTAGAGGCCATAGGATATGACATTGAGTGCCCCCAAGTGTTTTAACATTGATAGGATATCGACGCTTGAGCTGATTGGCGTACAAACCGACTTATTGAAAACATGAATGCATAAACAAACTGGGAGATATGTATAAACTAAAGCAAGACTGAAAGCTGGGAAAGACCAAGATTGCGCTAATAGATGGAGCATTTTGAAACAAGTGGCACCCATTTGCTGAGTTTTCACCATCTTGGCAGAGATTCTATTTTTGCTACCAAGGCGCCTGTTTCCCGATTTTCACCAAGGTACTTTTTCTTTTTCTCATTTTTTTGTATTTTTCATTTTTTCAATTTTTTTGATATTTTGAATTTTTACTTTTTTTGTGAATCATTCAAGGAGCCCATTGCTAGGTTTTCACCAAGATGTTCATTTTTTCAAGACTTTTTCCAATTTTTAAGGATTTTTTCAGGACATTTTACCATAGACTGAATGTCTTAGGCATAGAATTTCTTCAGATGGAGAACATTGATTGGTTCTCGGAGCTGTTCTCCTTCAGTCATTGAGATTTGATAGGTGCTAGAGCCAAAAGTAGCAGTGATTACAAAGGGACCCAGTCAGTTGGGCTCAAACTTCCCCTTGCGTTCTCGATGTGATTGATTTTTTGGATTCTCTCTCAAGATGAGATCACCAACCTGGAATTCTTTGTGTCTGACTTTCTTGTTGTAACCTCTAGACATTCTCTTTTAATATAATCTAAGATGATCATATGCTACTTTTTTGTGCTCATCTAGTAGTTCAAGTTCTTGCAATCTAGACACTCTGTAGTCATCATCAGTTACTAGACCATGCATTCTGATTCTTAGTGATGGGATTTCAACCTCAATAGGCAATACCACTTCAGACCCATAAACTAAAGTGAAAGGTGTAGCCCCAGTAGGTGTTCTGATACTTGTTCTGTAGGCCCAGAGAGCTGGATTGATCATGAGATGCCAGTCTCTTCCTGTTTTGTTGACTATATGGTGCAAGATTTTCAATAGATTCTTGTTAGAAGCCTCTGCTTGTCCATTCCCTTAGGGATAGTAGATAGAAGACCAATGTTGTGTGATCTTGAATTTGGCACATAGATCATCTAGGTCTTTGTTCTTGAATTGCCCACCATTATCTGTGATTATGGAATGAGGTATCCCATATCTGCATATGATATAGTTCAATATGAACATAGATATTTGCTTTCCAATTGCTTGTGTCAAAGGGATTGCTTCTACCCATTTTGTAAAATAATCTGTAGCTATGATTATATGGGTATGTCCATTAGAAGAATGAGGATGAATGGACCTTATAAGATCAAATGCCCATTGTTGAAAAGGCCATTGTGTAGTAAAGGGAATTAGATCTCTCCCTGGAGCATGAATTAGGTTGCCATGTACTTGACACTTTTGACAATTCTTAGAAAATTTGATAGCCTCTTTCTCCATTTTAGGCCAATAGTACGCAACCCTAATAATTTTTTGAGCTAGTGTTAAACCGTTTGAGTGTGACCCACAAATACCTTCATGGACTTCCTCTAATGCATGTTGAGACTCTTCCCATTCTAAACATCTAAGTAGCATACCATTTAAACCTCATTTGTACAGATCGTGACCAATGATGACATATCGGGAGGCATTACGGATAAGGTATCTCTTTTCATGGTGATTGAAGGCATCGGGAATGATTTGGTCTTGGAGATAGGAAAATAGGTTTTTGTATTTGGATGAATCATGACCTACAACAGTGCAAATCATGTGGGTTTTAGGGGAGTCATATGCAGGATAAGATAGTGCTTCCACTAGGAAATCATAGCATAGCTCATGTTTAGGCTATTGTAATAAATTAGATAGTGTTGCCATTGCATCGGCAACCTTGTTCTCCATTCTAGGAATTTGCTCAAATGTGATAGATATGAAATATTTCTTAAGATCATCTACCATTCTCTTGTAAGGAATGAGATTGTCATCTTTAGTTTGGTACACATCATTGATTTGATGAATAACAAGTTGAGTCTCCATGAATGTGTAGCTCTATCACTCTCCACTCAATTGCTAGTTTCATGCCATTCAAAAGGGCTTCATATTCTGCAATATTGTTTTTGCAAGGAAACTTTAACCTGAATGCTTTTGGGATTGAGTATCCTTGAGGAGTTATGAACAATATGCCTACTCCAGATCCATTATGTGTATAGGAGCCATCAAAGAATAAGTGCCATTCTCTAGAAGAAAGAGTCATGATAGAGGAATCTAGAAATTCCATTTGCATTGGTGTATTATCAATCATAGGTGCATCTGCTAATTGATCAGCAATAACCTATCCTTTTATAGCTTTTCTTTCCACATATTCAATGTCAAATTCACTTAAGAGCATGACCCATTTAGCTAATCTACCTGTGAGGGCAGCTTTGCTTAGTAGGTACTTGAGTGGATCAATTTTAGCTACCAAATGTGTGGTATGAGCTAACATGTAGTGTCTCAGTTTCTGTGATGCAAAGATCACAGTTAGACAAGCCTTCTCAATCATTGAATAGTTCTTCTCATATGCAACCAATGTCCTATTGATATATTATATAGCTATTTCCTTTTTGTTCTCATCATGTTGTGCTAGCAATGCCCCTAGTGATGTATTTGTAGCGGAGACATATAAGATCAAAGGCTTCCCATGAATAGGAGGCATCAAGATAGGAGGATTTGATAAATACTTCTTGATATGGTTAAAGTTGTTCTCACATTCTTCATTCCATGCAAAGGTCACACCTTTATGTAATGTTTTTGTAAAAGGTTGTGATATATCTGCTAGCTGTGATATGAATCTTCTGATAGATTGAACTCTTCCTTGTAACATCCTCATTTGACTAATATTCTTTGGAGGTTGCATTTCCATTATAGCCTTTACTTTAGCTGGATCAACTTCAATACTCTTCTTTGAGACTGTGTATCCTAAGAGCTTTCCAGAAGTGACACCAAAAGCACACTTCTTAGGATTTAGTCTGAGACTAAATTTCTCTATTCTGTCTAGTATCTTGCTCAAGTCATCTAGATGTGCAGCCCTAAGCATAGATTTTTCCAAAGTATCATCAACATAATCCTCCATAGTCCCATGCATCATGTCGTGAAAAATAGATGTCATGGCTCTTTGATATGTAGCACTGGCATTTGTAAGCCCAAATGGCATGACATTCCAATAGAAGGTACCCCATGCACATGTGAAAGCAGTTTTCTCTTGATCCTCTGGAGCAATTTTTATTTGATTATATCCAGAAAAACCATCCATTAAAGAGTACATCTCGAAACTCGCAGTCATGTCCACTATCATATCAATGTTAGGTAGTGGAAAATCATCCTTAGGGCATGCTCTATTTACATCTCTAAAGTTTGTGCACACTCTAATTGATTTATCTGGTTTTGAAATAGGTACAATATTAGAGATCCACTCTACATAGTCAATAACTCAGATGAATCTGGCTTTTAGGAGCTTTTCTAATTCAGCTTTTACCAAGAGTGCAACATGAGGATGCATCTTTCTCAACTTTTGTTTAACAGGTTTGACATTTGGAGCTATAGATAAATGATGCATTATAAGATTATGATCCAATCCTGGCATATCTAAATATTTCCATGCAAAGTTGATCTTCTTCTTTGTTAGGAATGTTGTAAATTTTTGCTTCTCTTCTTCTGATGAAGATTGTGCTACATGAATCAACTGTGGTTCTTCTGTTGTTCCCAAATTGATAGATTGAGTGGGCTCAATTAGAACTGGAGATCTGTCCTATAAATGACTTGGAAGGACATCAAATATCTCATCCTTAGGCACCTTAGAGAGGTTTTCACCTTCGGATACATCTTTTATTTTTACTTTTGTAGGTTCTGAGACTGCCAAAAAGTGGTTTTCACCCTCAGAACTCTTTTTCTTTTTCTTTTTATTCTTATTTTTCTGACTAAGATATTTGATGTCTGACTCCATCATGCAAATGCTCAGTTCACTGATGGAAGTACTCATAGGCTCAACTGCATTGAGGTAGCAAGCAAGGGCATAGTCATTTGGGAAGGTATAAATACCATGGCTCAGATTTGTGGAGGTTTGATCAATAAGTTCTGGATATTGGATAGTCAAAGTGGGGAAA
Source organism: Chamaecyparis obtusa (assembly GCA_027943335.1). Classification (NCBI taxonomy): domain Eukaryota; kingdom Viridiplantae; phylum Streptophyta; class Pinopsida; order Cupressales; family Cupressaceae; genus Chamaecyparis; species Chamaecyparis obtusa. Next base: position 656,016 of record BSBK01004060.1, on the reverse strand, counting down.
GATTGGGAGATAGTGTTTACAGATATGGATATGTCATCATTGATCCTAACCTAATGCTCGAGTTCAAAGGTGATATTACAACTTAAGACATTCAATTCATGAATAGGCTCAATGTCATTGTGGGAGTCCAATTCAGCCATAGGTGGATCAGACTCGATAGGTTCATCATTTCACTCTAGAATTACGTTGGGTTGAGGTGCATATTGGTGAATAACATCAACATGTTTCTCAGTGATAAGCTCATCTAGTTCTAGAATGACTCCCCATTCATAGTCATTAGATTAATCTCTAGGAAATCTTAGAACATGAGTAAAGTCAGGGTGAATACCCCAAGAAGGGTTACCCTCAGGTTTGGATTTGTATTCATACCCATGGGAATCTATCTCAAAATAACTACCACCTTCTTCTTGGTCCATTTGATTAGCTTCAAGATTAGTTGGTTCTTGTGTGGCAACTATCTCTTGCTTGATAGTAGTTTCTTGTGTTTCTACTACATTAATTCTTTTGATTGGATCATCTTTATCATCAAAAAGGTCTTTGATCTCCTTAGGCAATTTTTCATAGGGGATGAGTTCTAAGCTATCTGAATCACTATCTGATGGTTAAGTTTCTTCTTTCTTAAGAAGAGGTTCTCCTGGTGCAATCTGCTCTATGACATGGGAACAATTACCTTTGAGGTGAAAGGGTTTCTTTTTAAATCCTAAGCCAACTTTATCTTTATTTGCTCTACCAGTATGTGGGAGAGGTGCCTCAAGACCTTTTCCTCTAGGAGAGGTGCCTCAAGACCTTTTCCTCTTACTCCTAGAGGTCCTTTACCTGAATATCCCATCTTAGCTATTAATTTATCTCTTGGGCCATATGACTTAGAAGGATCATTTGGGACCGCTGAGTTACTAGTTTGAATATCATGGCATTCAGATTCATCTTTGTATAGCCATGCAAGCACAGCTTCATCCTCTTCAAATTCTTGCTCGGAGACTTGTTCTGCTAAAAAAAATTTCTTATATACCTCAAGGGGTTCTTTAGATTCTGGTTTGGACTGTTTCAAAGATTTCCCATAAGACTTAGGTGAAATAGGGAGAGACGTTAAAGATAAGACTGGCTCTATAGTATATTCTCCCATACTATTTTCTTTGATATGGATGTCTTTGGAAATATCTTCCATTTTAGAAGTGGATGCTTCTTTTGTGGACTTAACGAAAGATTCTTTGTTATTGGGCACAAGTTTATCCGCACTTTCCTTCAATGTATTGCAAGTGTGGATATGTCCGCTGGAATAGTGACCTCTACTCCTCCATAAGGAAATTTCAAACATTGGTGGAATGTAGAAGGACTTGACATATGGTATCTCTGATAACCAGACCTGCTCTGATAGGTAAGACAATGGTGCCTTTAGAAGATCTTTCTTGTTCATCATAGGCTTTTATAGTTATTTTCTTTCTAGGATCAATAGCCATTTTTGAAAATCTCAATTGTGTAACCAAGTTGTAAGAACAAATGTTTAGGCCAGTGCCCCATCTATCAACACACGTTTGACTCTACGGTTCTGGATCAAGACTTCTATATGCAAGGGATGATTATGTGGGTGACTTAAGGAGTTGTCATCTTCCTTTGAAAAGGAGATATATTGTGGAGATGTAAGATGTCCAACCATAGTATGGAACCTGTCTAAATCAAGGTCATCAGGAACATTGGATCCGAGCAAAGATTTGTCTACAATAGCTCTATGAGCTGGAGATATTCGAAGCAACTCAAACATGGAGATTTTTGCATTAGTGTGTTGGAGTTTTTGGACAATGCTATAAGATGTTGGCCTTGTATCTTTAGAATTAGAAGATTTAGAAACAACCTTCTGTTTGGAAGCGGAAGAAAGATTGAAGGGCATCTTAGGGACATTCGATGAATCTGGGATTTGTCCATTTAGATGTGCCTGAGCTTGTGATCTAGTAACTGCATTAGCTAAAGAATGATCTCTTTCTCTTCACATAATTGTGATGACATTGCAATGTTCAGAGAGACAAGGTTCAACCATATTGATAACAACATTATTTCTCGAGTAAGCATAATTGACCTTTGCCCCCATATTAGGTTGAGAAGATGAAACTTCTTGACCATGTTTCAGAAATGGTTCTGTGAATGCCGTATGATCATTATTGCTCTTATGATTGTCAATGGTGATATCTCCCTTATCAAGTAGATCTTGAATAGTATGTTTCAATTGTAAGCAGTTATTAGTTTTGTGACCTTTACCCTGATGGAAATCACATAATTTGTTCTCTCTCCACCATTTTGGTTTAGGCTCAGAATCAGGTGGTCAGATCTCAGGCAAGGAGATGATGTCATTAGCTAGCAAAGTTCTCATGGCTAATTCCAAAGATTCTCCAAGAGGAGTGAACATTCATTTATTATCAGCAGACCACTTTTTATACTCTAGCTTCTTTTGAGATGATTCAGGCACCTTTTGTATTGAAGCTTTTATGGCTTGGGCACCAATAGTTAGATTGAAAGCTGGTGCCTTAGATGGGGCACGGATAGTATCAACAATGCCATCTATGATGATGCCTTTATTCTTGTTCCAATTTTTGTTCTTGTCTTTAGAACTGGATCCTGATTCATACTTGTCTTTTTGAAGTGTGATTTCTCCTTTTTCATAAGCACTTTTTCAATTTTGATAGCATTGTCCACCATCTTATCAAAAGATGTATGATCTTGCATTTGTAGAGGATAATTGATTTCTGGAACAAGGTTATTGATGAAGATTTCTAGTTTTTCTATTTCTGGAATAGGTCTGGCATATAGAGAGAACTTCTTCCTCCATCTCTTAAGAAATGTTAGGAATGGTTCCCCTGGATATTGCTTGAGATTACAGATATCAATCATGGTGACTGGATGTTGGATATTGTAGGAGTATTGCCGATAAAATAATTTGATCAACTCCTCAAAATTTTTGATAGTAGAAGGGAATCTAGAGAACCAGTGGATGGCTACTCCCCCTAGAGATTAAGGGAAGAGACGCATCAGATAGGTTGGTTCGTGCATGAACTCCATGGATTGTGTACAAAATTCTCTGACATGATCTTGAGGATCTGAGTGTCCATCATACTTATCATACTTAGGCATCTCCACTCTTTTTGGGAATGGTGGCATGTACAAGTCTTTGTCGAATGGAAAAGGACATAGGGCCTCCATGGAGAACTCCTTGGGTTCCTTTTCTTTCTCAAGATTAGTAAGCTTGACTTGCATGGCATGCATTTGTTTCATCATAGTTGTGAGTGGAGTTTCTTCCTCATGTGTAATGATATCTTCAACATTAAAGTTGGGAGGAAGTTTAGCTCCTTGATGAGCCAATTCTAAAAAGTATGCCTCTCTGTCTTCTTTCAAGAAATGCTTCATCATTCGTTTGAAGTTATCATCATTTTGATATTGAGCAATTTCTTCAAGTGTGGGTTCCTAATCTGCACCATGTTGAGATTGAGCTCTTTGAGAGCCAAAGTTTGTCCCTACTTGAGACATGGTAGGAGTTTGTGGACTCCTTGGAATAGATTGATGAGGAGTTTGTTGATTGCCTCCATGAGTTGATGGAGGAGGTACATAACCAGTTTTTAATCGAAAGTTGCCAAGACCGTCATCTTCATAAAGACCTAAATTGTGTTTAAGAGTTGGACCCTTGGTAGTAGTAATAGGTAAGCTCTGAGATGCTTCTCCAAATATCTTGTGAGAGGAAGCTCTAGTTTCCACCATTAACCTTGGGTGAAGCAAAAGAATAAGATGAAGACAACTAAAAAATGAATTGAATCAAGATGATCAGATGATGCAACCTTGTCAAGGTTTGGTTGATCGAAGCTTGGATTAGACATAAATGAAGGAGACTATGCCCTAGATGTATGGGTAGATTCCCAAAAGATAGCGGACACAAGTTCACCACACTTAGTCATTTTAATGATTGATTGAAGATTGATAGTTATGACAAGGTTTTGACACAAGATGATAAAGACTCAAATTGATTAAATAGAAGGTTGGATCAGATTCAAAAGACCACTTTGGGATAATGATTGGATTCTCAATAGCTTACTGCTATGTTCCTAACACAGTGATTTTTTTGACAGATTCTAGATATAGGCTGAAAAAGCTAGATATCTAGCAATTTTGACAACTTTCTAGCAATTTTTCAAAACTTCTCAAATGACTTTATGCAGACTCGTACGACAGTGGATATGGCATGAAATGACAATTGCTAAACTCGTACAACAGTTGACAATAGAAAATTGATTTTTGAAAATGATTGGTAGAAACACTTGTACGACAATGTACCTGGTATCATACGACACTCAAGGGGAAATGAAATGACTCTTTGCAAAATGAAGGGACTCTTTCAAAAACTCGTATGACTCTTGGACTGACTGAGATGACAGTGGACTCCAAAAAAGAATTTTACTTCAGATTTTACAAATTTTGAGTTTTCAAATTCGGTTTCTTTGCAAATTTCAATGTCCAAATTTGAGGATGGTAACATATTTATTTGTTTTCAATAACCAGATAGATAAGCAAGCACGCAAAATAGCAAGCAAGTGATTTCAAGCATGTCTGAAAATAATGAACAAGGGAAAAAGCAACCTTGCGCATGAACAATCAAGTGATTTTATTTGTTCTAACCCTCCAAAGCGCTAATTGTGTATGTTCTAAAAAGTTTTGCAATAACGTAGATATACCCTAGAAAAATGAAAATTTGGCCTCTCTAGGGTTTTTAGTAATGGTTTGACTCTGCAACTTTTATGATCCAAAGGGGTGAACTCCAATCCCGGCGCACCGAGGTTTTGACACAGTCCGAGAACTTAATCTTCAGGATCTGCTAGGGAGATCTGATAGCCCAACAAGAGACCACACCTGTGGAGATTTCTTCCAACAGGACATTTATATAGCGGTTGTCACTACCATGGTGAAAATGGCTATTACCGCTTGAGGTTTTGTCAATATGGTTGACCCAATTAAGGGAATGTCCACTATGGTTAACCCTCTCTAAAGGTGACTCACAAAATATACCACATGGAGACTAGTTCTAGATTTAAGGATTTGCATTTTTGGTACTATCCAAAAAGGAAGTAGAGCATAATCCCCTAGCCTTTTCACTTTTAACCCAAACAAAGCATACAGATTAATTTGACATGCTAAGACCAAGATTATCTCACAAAGATCTATGACATCAACCCCTTATGATCTATCAACCTCTCCGGAGAGAGAATGCATCGATCAAAAGTTGAAGACACACAGATCTAGTGGAACATGAGACTCCCTCAGTATCCTCCCTACCTACAAGGGTTCCTTCATTGAGAAGAGTTTCGCTGGAAACTCACTCTCTCAAGAGACATGAATAGTGTTCATAGGGCCTATTTACTATGTGTAACAAAGATGCTAAAAGAAAATCTATGTTCATTTTTATAGCCCAAATGAAATCTGTGATGTGGAAGCAATAAAAAGTCACTCAAGCCAGACACATGAGATGTTCGTTTTAAGTCCAAAATTGAAGTCTTATCAGTTGAGAAGATTACCTGAATTCCTTGCAATGCGCTTAGTAGATTTTTACCTGTTTTCAGCAATTTTTGCGCTTTTCCCAATCAAAACTAGCAGGAGTCAATCAAAAATAGAGAATTTCAATTGTTAAGATTAGCTGTTAGTCCAAATCTGGAAATCAAATCTGACAAACTGTCCTGAAAAATGAAATGACAATTAAAACCTGGTGCTCAAAACTCGTACGACAGTGGGTGTTCTTCCAGACGACAGTCCAGAAACTCATACGACAGTGGGTGTAAGATCATATAACTTTCTACCTTTCAAATGATAGTGTGTATAGTCTGACATGATCCTTGATCAAATAAACTATTGTATGACAGTGGGTATAGTCTGGTATGACTTTTGTCAAAAACTCATACGAAAATTGTATGGACAGAATCTAAAAATCGTAGCTTTGGCTCAGAAAATGACAAGAAAAGATAAAAATTGATAGAATTGAATTGGAAACCCGTATTAGGGCCCCACGGTGGGTGCCAGAAATGTGTGTGTGAATTTTGTACCTGATCTGTAGACACAACACTTCAGTAAAACATTAGAGGTTAGTTGAAATCGAAATCATGCAATAATTGAAAAACTAAACTAACCAGGCGATTTATTGCCTTCTAGTAGATGCGAGTATGCATTCTTAGATTAGACCGAGATCAATGACCTTGACGACACCTAAACGAAGGATTTAAATGCAAAATCTAGATATGGAATGAATGCAAATTAATCTATTTTTTTGGATTTTCTGTGCAATTATGATGAAAAATGATATGAAATCTATGATATGTAAAAACTGATATGATAGGCTAATCTAGAAATGAAATTCTAATATGACATGCTAAAATATGAAAGATCTCACAAAGTTATTTGATTTGCAAAAGAAGCTCCAATTCTTCAGACACCAATTCACCAGCATAAGTCTGCACAATTATGAGATGATTTGTGGATGATTTGTGAAGAGCTGAGCCTTGATTTTATAGAAATCCAAGGCTTTGGAGGTGCATGAGAAAAGCCATAAATCACTCTTGATGAACTCAGGTTGATTTTTGAGTCAACAAGAATTAAATATTAATTAATCCATAAAAACATGCAAATTCATGCAAAAACAACTTTTTAACTCCAAATAGAATTTAGTTCAATTTTCAACTCACAATTGAATGTTGAGTTTAAATTTAAACTTGACTGTTGATTTCTAGTTGATTTTTTTTTTGATTGTGCATAATTTAATATGAATTAAATAAATAAATAAAGTGATTTATCTTCAACTTAACTGATTTTAAATTTAAAAATAACTGATTTGTGGGTTAATCAATTATTTTAATCAAACTTTATTAAAAAATAATATCATTAAATATGACAACTTGCTTTAATTAATTAAATAAGAATTTAATCAATTAATGATAGGAATTTTGATTTATTGTCAAATTTAAATAATAATAATTAGGAATAAATATAATTAAATTCAATTAAATAATTAAGTGGCAGAATTAAACTTAATTAATTAAATATTCATCATATTCAATTAATCAACTTTAGGATAAATATGATTTATTGCCAAATAATCATTAAATTAAAGATAATTAAGATAAAATAGGAATATTACTAGGAATATTCCCTGATGCAGAATTTAGGATAATCAATTAGGATTCGATGATGTGCCAATGTGCCTTAGGTTAGGACTTCGATGTCGATTTTGTTTGAATTGTCGATGTATGAGGTTAATGAACCTATAGCCCATTTTTGGGGTATTACATACCTAACCTGGGATCTTATGAAATATCCTATTGCCTCTTAATCTCAATTATTGGATATCATGAGGATTCTATAAAAGATGTTTTCTCCTCATTTTGTTCTTATCATGTGCTATCATATCATGCAATCACATCTATTTTCTATCTTATTCTATTATCATATCAACCTCATATTATCACTTGGATGATCATTTACTTTATCAATCAACCATCTCCATTTACCACAACCTCTTGTGATTTGTGCTAACAAATCTAAGATTACACACATCCCATCCATAATAAGATCTTGGTTGATAGGAGGGAAATAGAAACAAGCATTTTGTGAAGGAATTTAGTTTTATTTGATGGTTATCTAGCATGTTTCTTGTGTTTTCATGAAGTAGTGTTCTCTTGGATGATGATTGAATGCTTATGATTTATTTTCTTATGGTTGGGCTTGATTAGGATTTCATATTTATTTGCATGTCATTATTAATTATCATCAATGGGTTCTTGTGAACCACTATAGTCAATGTGTTTGACTAAAAAAAAGTACATAGTTCAATCCTAATAGCAATATCACAATTTGAATTGATGTAGATAATATATCCTACTTATCAATTGATGAGATTAAGGGGATTTCTAATGAATGGTTCATAAGGCACACCACTTGTTGAAGGTTTTGCAAATGGGTTTGCAAGAAAAGTGGGCTTAACCTGCGAGGAAACTATATGGTTAAGCATGCTTGATCTGGAGTCATATTGGGATGGGTAACCTCTCAGAAAGTCCTGGTGCTTCACCTCTATGAGAATCACCTATATGCAATGAGTGCTAAGTGTTCCATTAATTCCCATGAGAGATACTCGTGAAACATGGATCAATGAGTTTGACTCAAAAACTACACAGTTGAATATTGATAACAATATCACAATTTGACTTGTTGTAAAAAAATATCTCCTACTTATCAATTGATGAGCTTAAGGGGATTTCTAATGAATATTTCATAAGGTACAAAACTTGTTGAAGGTTTTACAAATGGGGGTGCAAGAAAAGTGGACTTGTCATGGAGGAAACTTTGTAGTTAAGTGAGCTTGAACTAGAGTAGTACTAGGATGGGTAACCCCTCAGAAAGTCTCAGTGCTTCACCTTTGTGAGCATAACCTAGATGCAATGAGTGTTAAGTGTTATATTTACTCTCATAAGATATGGGTTCTTGTGAGCCAATAGTCATGAAACATGGGTAAATGGGTTTGACTAAAAAAAACTACATAGTTGATTCCTAATAGCAATATCACCATTAACAAGCTTTCATTAGTCATTTCCTAAAGTAATTAATCATCAAATACTAGTGCGTAGATATTGGTGAAACAGGGAGAGATTATGTGTGAAACACAAAATCTCTCCCCCTTTCACCAATATATACATCACCTATCCAATATCTCTCCCACATAGAATATGTCTACTATCTCTCCCTCTTTGACATCAATGTTAAAGGGAATTTTTGTTAATACTATGGATACTCTTCCTAACCATGCACATTGACTCAAAATTCTCCCCCTTAGATGAAGATCCCTTAATAGATACTATATATAAAATCTTTAACTATATACCTAAAAAAACAAAATTGTATAACCACAAACTATCTTATATATGCCTTCTTGGAAGTTAAGATACTCTTATAGTTTACCTTGAACTCAACAAGAGTGGTATCCCAAGTAGCCTTTACTAAGGTGAGAATCCTATTTTTACATTCAAACTGTAAGTATAAAATCCTCAACAATATCAATATTGTCCAAAACCTTCATTTTCAGCTCAATTTTCTCATCTTCTCCCAAAATTTTGGATAGAGAAACCATCCTCAAATGTACCATTCCTCTTGAAATACAAAATTATTTTTAATTTGATTTCTTTTCTTTTGCAAAAAAGATAATTGTTCATGAAGTTGTTCCATTTTCACTTTGATGGATTCATCCTTATCTTTCCTTAAATCATATGCACTGGCTAATTGAAAGATTTATGACTCAATTGAATCATTTTGTCCTTTGATGCTTTTTGTGAAATCTCATGCAAGGAAAAAGAAATCATTTGTAATGTTCTATATAGTATACAAAAATATTAGGAGTGCACTCATATAGCTTACTAAAAAAGAATTGTTGCATATAAAAGTGCTTATTTCAAGATTAGGGTTAGTGAGAATGCCAAAACAAAAAAAAAATTCTATATTCATGAATCAAATATGTTCACATATAAGGGCATAAAATATATAGGTGAAAAGCTAAAGTATGCATCTTTCTCCTTTTCTTTTTCCTCTTGTTGTCATATGCATGAAAAAATAAGTGTGCAAGTGTATCAAAGTAAAAATAAAGAAGATAATTATAATAAAAGGATGCAAAATTTGTAGCTTAGGAAAATCTGAGTAGCTAGAGAAAATATCTTCCACTTGTGAGATTTCATCCTTACTATAAAAGAGTTTGCACAAATTGAGGAGATAAATTTTTTTTTAAAAACTAAAACTTAATATGAGATTGTATGCCTAAAATATGATTTAGAAAAAATAGAAATGGTTCTTTAAATAAATTTGAGTATAGAATGCATGATGAGATGCAATTGAAAAATGTGTTAAAATATATGGTGAATATTGACTAGCATATTATCCTCAAGAGAAATAAGAATGAGCTTATGCAACCTATAAAAAATAGTACCACCTTGCTAATGGGAAATTTATAATTAGGTCACTTTACTAAAAATACACTTTCTAGAAGTTTGTTTTTTCTTTAATTGGTAATGGGAGAATTTTATTATTAAATTGGGATTTTAAGCTTGACCCGAACAAGGAGTGGCTACAAATAGGGAGTCACTTCCGCACATAAACAAGGCACTCAAGTGCAAGACCTATTAGTAGGTCATAAAATTAAGTATTTCTATTTGCTCCAATTTTAGTCCATGAACATAGGTGCATATCAAATATTCCTTCCTTCTTTGTCTTTTTATCCTTCTTCCCCTTAACTACCTACCAACATCCCTCTATCTTTGTAGCTTCCTTCTTCTGCACCATTGAATCATCAAAAGAAGTCATCACATCCCCAACTAAATAGCAAGAACACTCTCCCAAATCCTTTCATTTGCCACCATAGTTGCATATAGACTCACCAATACCTTTTTACAATGTTGTATTTCCTCTAAAAACCCTATAATTTGTAACAAAACTCACCCCCTTATTTAGGCTTTGTAAAAAAACCTAACGAACATCTTTCTTTCCCACTAAACTAATAATAACATTATACTTGTTATCCATCTCTACCTTAGCCTCTTTCATGGCATTTGAGGCTTCATGCTCCATGCCTCACTATCTTTTCTCAACTCCCTTTTCCTTAACAACCTTTGGTGCTTTTGTTTATGATTTTTCCACCAAATAGAGATGAGGATTCACCTCCTTCCACCAAGTTTCCTATATTTGGATTTTCCTTTCAACATAATTTGTAGCCACATGCCCTATCTGAAAACATCACCTACATATGAAAGGAATAAATTATTTGTAATCAATGGGTTATAGCCAAATGCCATTTGTAGATTTTAAACAAATCCTCATTGAAAAAGCATTTTGTATGTCCACCTTAACTATAATTTGAGCATATAGACCATAAAGGTGATGCAGGAGCATCTCGGGTCCTTGGAAATCTTGTCACACCAAAAAAAAATTTGAGTTTGTCTGTGTTGCTTGGTTCTTGCTTTGACTGAGTTGGTTCGGTGTTGCTCGGTTTCCTTTGTTCGTCGATGTTGGTCGGTTATCTCTCTAGCACTTGGTGAATTTCCTTCGCGTTCATTGATGCTTGTCTAGTGCTCAGTTTCCTTGCTTACCGAGTTTTTTGTTTTGGATTTCTTTTGAGGCTGACTTGTGCATTTAATTTGGGTCACAGATTTAATGTTGGTATCCATCATTGGGAAGCATGTGGACCTAGATCTAGTCATTCCTTTTGTTGATTATGGATTTGAAGGCTGACTTGGTTTGATAGCCTCTTGTATAAATGTAGTTGTTTGGTTAGAGTTTAGGACTCAGTTTTTGGAGATAGAAGATAGGAGATAGAAGCTGGAGATTATCTGCAGATCTTCACATGTTGGAGGACTTTTGTACTTGATTGTAATATCTGGCCTAAACTGGGAAGGTCTTATAGCCCAACATGTATGAATCAATTTGAAGTTAATATAACAAAGTATCTACATTCTCTCTCTCATTGTTGTGTGTTTTTGCTTCCGCGTGTTGTTCTGTAAGGTGGATCTAGTTAGGGTGTGCCTTTAGCCCCTCTCCCTATCCTCCTTTGCATCAAGTGGTATCAGAGCAAGGTTAGATCTAGATCTAAGTTTGTGAATCTATATTTGAAGGTTCCTTCTTGCGAAGCCCTAGTTGAATTATTGTGGGGTAGTAGATTGTGATCTAGCCTGCAATTGCAGAGGGTTTTCAAGATGGTTCGTGGGAGGTGAGATGTGGATATAGGATTGGTAGACATGTTGAGACAACTTGCTACTAGATTAGAAGCTATTGAAATAGCCTAGAGAAGAGGAAGATATCTTGAAGATGTTAGTGATGATGAAATTGAGGTAGAACAAGGTGATGTAGAACCTGCACCTGTGATGGACCAGGGTGAGGAAAGATTCTTGAAGGCTTTGACAAGTCTGAATTCTACACCACACTTTAATCCTCTCGAGTATGGTGGAAAATTGGATTCTGATGAATTGGTGGATTAGATCACTGAGATGGAAAAGTACTTTGAGTATGAAAATGAACCTGAGAAAAAGAAGGTAAAAATTACAAGCAAAAAGTTGAAAAGTCATGCATCCTTGTGGTGGGAACATCTACAATTGGACAAAAAGAGGAAAGGCAAAGGCAAAATCAAGGTATGGAGTAAAATGGTAAATAAATTGAAAGGAAAGTTCTTACCTTGTGATTATCAGATTAACCTAGTTAGGCGAATGCAAAGTTTAAGGTAGAAAGATAGCTTGGTAAAATAATATACTAAGGAATTCTATAGATTAGATATCAGATCTGGACATGAAGAAGATGATGTGGAAAGAATTGCTAGATACCTAAATGGTTTGAGAGTTTCCATCCAAGAAGAAATCATTTTGGTCAAGTTGGAGAACATTAAAGAGGCTTATCAATTTTCATTGAAAGCTGAGGAGAAATTGAATAAGAGACATGAGCAAAGACAAAGAGGTAGAGGTGGTAGATTCCCTAGAGGAAGAGGTAGATCTCATGGTGAAAATAGTAGATCTAAATCTAAAAAAGACAACTCTGGATAAAGGCAAGACTGAGTGGAAAGGTAAAAGTTCATCTAGAGGTAGAGGTAGTAACTATCAAGGTGTTTATAATAGAGGTGGTTTCCGAGGAAATTGTTACAATTGTGGAGAAGAAGGACATAGATCATTTGAGTGTACACATGCAAGTAAGAAGGTTGGTGGCAATAGAAATTCTTTGGTGCAAGAAGAGTCACCGAATGAACCTGAGAAGGAAAATAACTTGATGGTAAGGAGAGCACTTTGGAATGAAGGTAAAAAGGAAGATCCGGTAAGGAAAATTTTGTTCAAGACTAGATGTAGATTTTTTGACAAAGTTCAGAAGGTAACCATTGACTGTGGTAGCTCAGAGAATTTGGCATCTGTGGAGATGGTCACAAAGTTGTAGTTGAAAAGGTTGGAACATCTGAAGCCCTATCAGATTTCATGGATCAAAGATGAGCATACACTCTTGATAAGTGAACAATGTTATGTGAATTTTAAAATTGGAAAGTACTGTGATAAGGTGTTATGTGATATCATGCCTATGGATTGTTGTCATATTTTGTTGGGTAGACCTTGGCAATACGATATACATGCTATATATGATGGGAGATTGCATAAATATACTATTTGGGCTGATGGAAGAAGACAAATCTTGTTACCTTTGATGGAAGAACCTATTAGTAATATTTGCACATCTGTGAAATTTTTCTTGATGGAAGGAAGAAAGTTTGTTAAGGATTTAAAGAAGAATGATGTGTGTTTTGTTGTGATCCCTAACAAACCGAGTAAGAAAATAGAGGATAATGTCCCTGAGGAGATTGATAAGTTACTCATCAAGTACAGTGAAATTATTTTTGATAATGTACCTGATGGTTTGCCACCGAAGAGAAGCATTTATCATTGCGTGGATCTTATTCCTGGAGCTATTTTACCGAATAAGGCACCTCATCGGTTGACACCTACCGAGAATAAAGAATTGAACCGACAGTTTAAGAATTGTTGTAGAAAGGTTTGATAGAGAAAGTTTGAGTCCTTGCATAGTACCTAATGTATTGGCACCTAAGAAGAATGGAGAATGGTGAATGTGTACTGATTCTAGAGCAATCAATAAGATAATAGTGAATTATAGGTTTCCTATACCAAGAATGGATGATATAATGGATAGTTTGAATGGAGCCAAGTATTTTACCAAAATTGATCTGAAAAGTGGGTATCATCAGATTAGAATCATAGAAGGTGATGAATGGAAGACTACTTTCAAGACAAAAGAAGGTTTGTATGAGTAGTTGGTTATGCCTTTTGGTTTAACTAATGCACCGAGTACTTTTATGAGATTGATGAATGAAGTTTTGAAGAAATTCTTGGGTAAGTTTGTGATTGTATATCTTGATGATATTTTGATATTCAGTAAGACCATAGAAGAACATTTGTTGCATGTTAGACAAGTTTTGCAGAGATTGAAAGAAGAAAAGTTGCTGATAAATCTGAAAAAGTCTTCATTCATGAAAGAGGAGATTGTATATTTGGGATTTGTGATTTCAGCTGATGGTTTGAAAATGGATCCTAAAAAGGTTGAAGCTATTTTGAATTGGCCTACACTTGAGAATGCTAGTGAGATAAGATCATTTCATGGTTTGGCAAGTTTTTACCAAAAGTTCATTAGGAATTTCAGTTCAATTTGTAATGCTATGACTAAGACTATGAGAGGAGACAAAAGGGAATTCAAGTGGACATATGGAGCTTGTTGGTGTAATTAAATATTTACTAATTACACTTACTTAAGTTTACTTAGGATAATGCATTTGCATATTAGTTATCATTGTGACACCTAGGAGTTTGTATTTCTTTTTAGCACATGGTTAGGAGAATCTCCACTTTAGGTGTGATAGTTGTCTTCACATACCTCTTTGTGTGTGAGATCCACCTTTAGTGCTCTTATCACATTATCATCCTCTCATTGTTGCACATGTTGCACATACTTTCATGTACAATGGAGGATGATCCACCTTTGGTGGACATGTGATTCCACCTATTGTGGGTGTAATCTTATCATCTCCTTATCATGTAGTCTTATTGCATAGCCTATATATTCAGGCACTCCTACTTTGTAATAATTCAATTAGCTATAATCAATTATTTGATTATTTATCCTTATCTCTCTTGTGCTATCTCTTGAGCTTCTAGATCTTGGCTTTTATTCTTTGTCTTAGGCAAATTCTTACATGGTATCAGAGCGATATCAAAATTCTTACAGAGCTGATAAAAGTTTTGAGACTCTGAAGCAGAAGGTTGTTGAATTGCCTGTTTTGGCATTGTCTGATTTCAATAAGGTATTTCAAGTGGAATGTGATGCAAGTGGTAGTGCAATTGGAGCTGTGTTGAGTCAAAAAGGTAAACCTGTTGCTTTCTTTAGTGAAAAGTTGAATCATGCAAAAAGGAAATATTCTGTGTATGATCAAGAATTCTATGCTATTGTTCAAGCACTGAAGAAATGGAGACATTATTTGATACCAAGTGAATTTGTGTTGTATACCGATCATAAGGCTTTATAGTATTTGGGTAGTCAAAATAAGTTGAATCAGAGACATATGAAATGGGTTGAGTATTTGCAGAGTTATACATGTGTGATAAAGCATAAGAGTGGAGTAACTAACTGAGTTGTTGATGCATTGAGTAGAAGAAGATCTTTGATGACCAAGATGAAAATTGAAGTTCTAGGCTTTGATGACATGAGAGATTCTTATGAATTTGATCCTGATTTTTCTTAGCCATGGAGAAAGTGCAGAGCACCTATTTAAGACCAACCGAGTACTAAATGGGATGAATATTTTATGCAAGGAGGTATGTTGTTTAAAGGTATTCAGTTGTGTATACCGAGATGAGCAATGAGAACTAATTTGATAAAGGAGAAACATAGTAGTGGTTTGGCTGGACATTTTGGTGTTCATAAGACATTGAATTTTCTTAAGGAGAAATACTTTTTCTCACAGTTGTATAAAGATGTTCATAAATTTGTGAAAAGTTGTGGAGTTTGTCAAGTTGCAAAAGGAGTAAGTCAGAATACTAGATTGTATACACCGATTGTTGTACTTGAGAAACCTTGGATTAACATCAGTATGGATTTTGTTCTTGGCTTATTGAAGACAGTAAGAAGGTAATGATTCTATATTTGTTGTTGTGGATAGATTTTCTAAAATGGCACATTTTATACCTTGTAGAAAGACATTAGATGCAGTACATGTAGCAGATCTTTTCTTAAGGAAATTGTCAGATTGCATGGATTACCAAGGAGTATTATCTCTGACCGAGACGGTAAATTTGTTGGATACTTTTGGAAGACTCTTTGGAGAAATTTCGGTACTAAGTTGAAATATAGTTCTACATTTCACCCTCAAACCGATGGATAGACATAAGTTGTGAATAGGAGTTTGGGTAATCTTTTGAGATGTTTAGTTGGAGACACACCGAGTAATTGAGATTCTGTGTTGGCACAAGAAAAGTTTGCATACAATAATTTTGTGAATAGGAGTATTGGGAAAACACCTTTTGAGATTGTAAATGGCATACAACCTAGAGGTATATCAGATTTGAGAGACATTGTTGATGAAAGAAAGAGAAGTGCTAAAGGAGTAAAATTTGCTGAGTACATGAAGACATTGCATGAAGATGTAAAGTTTAAGTTGGGAAAGAGTAATCATAAATACAAAGATAGAGTTGATAGATCAAGAAGACACAAGACTTTTGATGTTGGTGATGAAGTGATGGTTCATTTGAAGAAAGGACAATTTCCCGTTGGAACATATGGGAAGCTGAAAATGAAGAAGTTTGGCCCTTGCAAGATTTTGAGAAAATTTGATAGTGGAAATGCATATGAGATTGAGTTACCTGATGACATGGATATATCACCTATATTCAACATTGCTGATTTGTATGAGTTTCATGAACCTGATGAAGACATGATAATACCGATGGATTATCCTAAGAAGTAGAATGAATAATTTGAAAAGATTTTGGAGCAAAGAATTGGCAGAAGTACAAGAGGAAAACAATATATGGAATATTTGGTAAAGTGGAAGAATAGACCGATTGAAGACAGTTCATGGATTTCACAGTCTGATTTGGATGCAGCTCAGATCATACCTATTTCATGATTTAGAGAATCATTTCAAATAACCTGAGGTGTCTGATGCAGGAGCATCTCAGGTCCTTGGCAATCCTATGTCACCAAAAACATATTTGAGTTTGTTTGTGTTGCTCGGTTCCTACTTTGACCGAGTTGGTTCGGTGTTGCTTGGTTTCCTTTGTTCACCGATGTTGGTTGGTTATCTCTCTGGCACTCAGTGAATTTCCTTGGCACTCGGTGATACTTGTCTGGTGCTTGGTTTCCTTGCTTACCGAGTTATTTGTTTTGGATTTCTTTTGAGGCTAACTTGTGCATTTAATTTGGGTCATGGATTTAATGTTGGTATCCATCATTGGAAAGCATGTGGACCTAGATCTGGTCATTCCTTCCATTGATTGTGGATCTAAAGGCCGACTTGGGTCGGTAACCACTTGTATAAATGTAGTTGTTTGGTTAGAATTTAGGAGTCAATTTTTGGAGATAGAAGATAGGAGATAGAAGTTGGAGATTATCTGCAGATCCTCACATGTTGGAGGACTTATGTACTTGATTGTAATATTTGGCCTAAACCGGGAAGGCCTTACAGCTCGACATGTATGAATCAATTTGAAGTTAATATAACAAAGTATCTACATTCTCTCTCTCACTATTGTGTGTTGTTGCTTCTGCATGTTGTTTTGCAAGGTGGATCTGGTTAGGGTGTGCCTTCGGGCCCTCTCTCTATCCTCCTTTGCGTCAAAAGAAAAACTAGATAGCCCTCATCTATACCTATAAATTTATGTAAGGTATCCCTAATATGGAAATGGTAGGTTAGGGAGTCTTACCTAAAGTGGAATTTTATCAAAAGATTAAGTAGCTGGATTGAAATCTAGGTGCCAAGGTTTTAGCATCAATATGAACTTGTCCTCCCAACTCTATCTGTACTCACACAAAACTTTATTTTTATCTTGTACATAATAGAAAAATAACCATAAAAAACCCCCCAAGCCCCTAGACATATTTTTACATCCCCCTCTAAGATGGGACTTCAAAAATAAGATCCATTTGTGTAACTCACTAAGACTTGGCAAAAAGCTCTTAAATCTCCCGATCAGGCCCATCTTAGAAAAAAAAACTCTTCATTTTCTGCCACATCTCTTCCAATGTCATCATCCATACAAACCTTGGTGTGGCCTTAATAATGTTCATCCTTTCTAGAAGTTTATTATTAAAATGGATTTAAATTATATTCTCTTGAGAAAGCTCCAGGAAATACTTTAAAAGGAGGAATAAGGGAGTCATTGGACATTTTGGAATATGTTTTATGAAACCCTTTTCTTGCGATAGGATAAACATGTTCATTCCTTAGCTTGAGATGAAAACCTTTGGGAGAGATAGATTGGATGAAACCCCAACTCCATTATTTGGATGGATACATTCAAAATTAGCAATTAAAAATCAACAAAGAAAAATTGGGAAGTCTCTCATTAAGATAGTTTTCAAGGTACTCATTAATTTCAGTATAAATTTATTGTTGGATGATCTATTGATTTGTAATGAATGAGCTTATTTTGGCCAGAATTTGTTTTATAGCTATGAAAAAAACTTAATATTTGATGAATAATTATTACATTAGGATTTGATGTCATTAAATGAGTCATCCACATAGCAAGCTAAATTAGAAAATATAAAATATGAAGCAAGTAGTTAGTAATTAAATATTGTTCAACTTTATGACTATCTTTTTATTGGCATGATATCATCATATATTTTATATTAAGCTTTTTAATAGTTGGTGTGATATTCATTGGAGTGGAAAATAAATATTTTGATTTATATCATGGGTTTTATGTCTTGTGATTTGGTAGGACTAAATAGTAGAGACAACGTGCACTAATTATTTGAAGATTATAGGATTAATCAAATGACTAGCTTCCTAGTCGAAATTAAGAGTAGGAGATCTAACATCAAGAAGAGTCTCAAGATAAATTAAGGATATGTTTTCTTATTCCTATAAAATTTTTAGTCTTGTAGAAATCATCAAAACCATTCATCATAGTTTCCCTTTAGATTGGACAACTAACCCTACAATTTCTCTTTTCAAGAGTGGTGCCATCAATAATCCCTCCAATTATAAGACCATTATGATAAATCCTTTATTTGAAAACTTATTGGGAAGTATGTTAGAAAGTAGAATTAGAAAGTCATGGGTGAAAGAAAGACATAAATGTGCTAAAGGGAAAGTAGGTTCCAGACCTAAGTATTTCACAATTGGTCACGATATATCTTTGAAGCACATCATGAAAATATTTGAGAGAAAAATGAGGAAATTTTTTGTTGCTTTGTAGATCTTAAAGAATCTTTTGACATGGTCCCTAGAGACAAGCTATTCATACATCTTAGATCTATTATTCATAGGATGTATGAGGAGGTTAAAGTCAAAATCTAATTTCAGCAAGCATCTTTGAAATTTTTAGGATTGATATAGGAGTCAAGCAAGGGTGCCCACTATTCTCTACCCTTTTTGATTTATACATTGACAAAATTGAAGAGTGATTAAACTTACAAGGTGGTGATGGTGTTTGTTTGGGTGATTTTTTTATTAGGATTCTTTTGTACGGGGATGACCTTATTTTAATTTCTAAATCTTCTCTTGGCTTGTAAGATCACTTACTTTCCCTTGGAGCATTTTTGTAGAACAATACAAATGCAAGTCAATATCAGCAAGATGAAAGTAATGGCTTTCTCTAATAAAAGAAGAAATAACCAACATAAGTTTTACTTTGAAGACAATAATCTTGAAGAAGTAGTAGATTACAAATACCTCAGAATTGACTTCAACAAGAATTTAAATTAGGAAGCTTGTTAAAAGAAGCAAACTTTGGGAGGTTGGAAGGTGTTTTATGCTTTTCAAAATAGATGCAAAGAGATAGAGTTGTAGGATTAAAAAATACTACCCAAACTCTTTTTGGGATTTTAGTGCTTCTAATTATGCTCTATGGTTGTGAATTATGGGCCAACAATACCTTTGACATACAATAGAAGAAAATTGAGAAAATTAAAAAATGCTTGATTGCAAACAATTTCAAAATTAAAAGCTCAGTCCCTTATGATATCATGTTGAGTGAAGTTGGGGCTACTCCTATTGAAGAAATTGCTATAGTGAGACTTGGATGTGACAAAACAACAAATGGTTCAAGATATATGGGATATTTACTTGAACACATGTCCACACATAGTAAAGAGATAAAGACTTTTGTTATGGATAAGTTCCACAAGTGTTCTTGGGATAAAGCACTAAGGAGAAAGGAAAAGTATTATATTGAAGAGTTTAATCCCACTCATAATCATCATAAAAAAGTGTACATAGGGGCCAATATCTCTTAGAGAGCTTAAATTGTTATTTCTCAGTTCAAAACAAACTCTCAACAACTTTGTTGTAAAACTAGGTGTTGGAAAAAACCAAAAGAAGCGTGGGAAGAAAGGGTGTGACATATTACACTTCCTAAAAAGTGGAAACAAAAATAGTTCATTTTAGAGTGTGATGCCTTAAAGGATAGTGGGTTAAGTTTTTTTATATCTTGACAACTAACTAGTGGGTGGGTTGATTTATTTAGTGAGGGGATAGTTGAGTAGTTGAGGGCACTCATCATCAAGTTCAAAAGAAAAAAGATTGAGATGCAAAAATTCACTTAATAATGCAATGTGTCCCATAGACTATCTTTAACCTTATAGACATTAAGGGCTTATTATAATTAAGCTCAAATCAATTTAAAAATATTTATTAAAATGCTATCTATGCGGGAAGGGCTAAATAAACAAGGACACAAAGCATCAAAGTTCCTATCGATGACATTTATGAGTTGATCAAAGCTCAGTAGAAAGAAATAATAGCAATTGAAGTGGAACTAGAGAAAGAAACATAATATAGAGTAACAGATTTTATAGTGCAACATTAATCAACCTAGCAATGTTTCATAAGTGGATTATGCTATATACTTTAGTTGTATTTCTTTGTGGTTTCTATCTTAAAGGATGTTCCAAAACTCTTAAAAGATTTTTGCAAAATTCTTACAAAATAATAATGTGTCATTTTTGCCACATGTGATGCCATCTTATACTGACCGTATGTAGAAGATATTTGTTGATGATTGCTCAGGGGAAGAGTAAAGTAAAAGAATATGATGAATGAATGGTTGACATGCATTCTCATGCTGTAGACCTTACGTGGCAGAAGAGCTATAGTATAATAAGACACCAACATGAGCGGTGTCAAAGGGAGTGGCCCTCCCATGATGACCAATTTGCCAAGGTACTAGGTAAGAAGAGGGAGTGTTACGCCCGCCCAAAAATAAAATATTTGAAATAATGCACCAAACAAATCATTGAGCAATAAATGGAAACTTGGCCAATGCTCAACAAATCAGTGTTACTCACGAGTTTAGCAAAAAGTCTCAAGTTTACACAACTCTTGTGCCAAGAATCTACCAAGAACTTATCAATGCTTTGTTGACTCCTATTAAAAATTGTCTTGCTTGAGTCTTGTAAAAAGCTCTTATGAGTCTTCTAAGTAATTCTATTTTATCTTGAAAGTATAATTTATTGGTTTGAAATGACCCTTACTAATTTCTATCATAAATTTGCAATATCATTACAAAGAATTTTCATGAGCAGTTTGCCTGAAATCTATACTCCAATTAGCCAACAAGACATTAACAAGTTGCACTGGGAAATTAAAAAATCAGTAACAATGTATACATGCCTTTTTAGCAACAACAATACTTTGGAAATGAATGACAACAAATGTTTGTAAAGAAAATAATTTATTGGAGATCATTTGGTTCAACTAAAGAACAAATTGTGACTTGTAGAGAATCGATGCCTCCTTTGGTGTACACTGATAATGAATGCACCTAAATGTGAAACATGTAACCAAGAACTCTAAAATACATGTATATATAATTAATGTAATAGTAATAAAATAATGTACATGCAATGATAAGTGTTCCATAATATAGATCATTATTGAACATTCACTACTGCAATGTGATACTCTTCATTTGCATAAAATAATGTATCTGAAATGATTTTAAAAATTGGGTCATCTTTGCTAACTAACTACAAAAGGCAAAACATTATTTTCTATATACAAATGTGTGACTCTAACTGTAAAAACCAAAACCTCAACAATGCCTAAATTGTATGCTTTATCTTCTTAAAAGAAAATAGAGCTCCAAAGTAGCTCCTAAATATACCACCAGATCAATTACCAAAAGATCACAAAGAAGCAGATGCTTCACAACCCTTGTGAAGAAAATAGAGGAAATACCAAGCCCTTGAAAGTTTCAAAGATATATTTTCAAAAAATGTTTAACAAGAATATCTCTACACCTCCCTCACACTAAATGTATAGAGTTTAATGGAGAAATATAGACGAAAAGAGAGACTCCATTTAATAGGCATTGATTATATGAAGGACAAGTCACTGTTTACATATAATAAAAATCTTCACAAATAATTGTCTCAGTTGAAATATTTTACAAAGTGGACAAACAATTGCATTTATATAGAATATAAAGATAAGCATAAATTAAATTTTGAAAGATGAGATTTTTTTCTACTTTTAATTCAATAAATAATAAATACATTCGAAATTTTAATTCAATGTTTTCATTGGTACAAACTAAGAGCCTAAAAAAGGCAACCAATGCATAAGAATTCTGCCTTTGGCATGAACTAATAAATAAGAACAGCCATATAATTCTATAGCAGCTTTGTATTTCTGGACGCCTTCCAATAGGAGGTCGACTCGACATAATATGACAGGCGTGAGATTATTTTGTGAACTCACCTCCATGTAATAGTGCAATTTCAGTTATTGTTTCAGGCGAATACTGGACTCTATACCTGGTGTGTGGAAAATCTACTGCAAATCGTGGAGGGAATAATAATCAGAATTTACATTATTTGGTGCTGTGTATATTTGGAAGTGCATGGAAACTATACCATTGACAGGAGCTGGTCGATTTGGGCAGCAGTTCTATTTCCTTTCCGAGTCTCCGTGTGTTTGCAAGTTCTTCTACAAGAGAAGTGGCTAATACTTTGCATTCGAGGTCAGAATTCTCATGTTCCTTTCATCGATATATGCTTGCAAATCTTGAATATCTATTCCTAACCTTGCAGTAATTCTGTGGTCAGTAATTATATGATTTTAGCGGACCCTTTTATAGATGCATTGTAAATTTGAATGCAGTGAACAGAAATATCTTCTTTCAAATTAAACCTGCAAGTATGAAACATTGATCTCTGCAACAAGAACCGTCACATTCCCAAAAGTACGGTAAATGTTTGACCAAATGTGATAAGAGGAAATAGCATAAATTTGAAAAAAACAAGTGAGGGGTTTTTCGTACACATGCATTTGTGCAAAATAAACAAACAAGAGACGTTACATAACTGGATCTACTTCAATAATCCGTTCCTGTTAAGAGAAGTCATATATTATTTTGAAACTTCAATTGCAAAGAGCCCAACCGTTTTACAATCACTGTGATGACAACTAATCGGGATTAACAATGGGCTAACAAATGTGACCCCAAACAATCCCGCATTATCCCTTAAAGCATCCTAGTTAGGCCATGGAGACATCTAGATAATCAATAGGTCTTTGCTAGACTACACCTACAAAATCAACACAAATCAGTCCCTCAACCCAAGGAAATTAGGGAACTTGTCCCTTGCCCTTTTTTGGTGTTCTCATAGGGGGATTTTCTAAGGATGTGGTGATGCGTCACAAACATGCGTTGTCTCCTAACCCTTGTTGCACATAGGAAATGCCTCCGAAATGAGAAAGAAATGCTTAGGAAAAAAGAAGAGTTTTAGCTAGGGAGTCATTAGGTTGTGGGAGTGGTGTGGGTGAAATAGGACAGCCACATAATCCTTTTGAATGTCCTTCCCTTCTCTTGAGACATAATGCAAAGGGCCCATTTAAACTCTCTAGATATCCTTTGCAATTTGTTGATATCCCTAACCTTGTGACTATTTCAACTAAGATTGATAAGGGTGATTGCCAAATTGGCATTTCAAGAAAATTGTAGTACAATATACATAATATCTATAGCTCTATCTCTTCTTGTATGGCTTTTAGGAGTATTCGTCTTCAAGCTGTTGCCATAAATTAAGTTTTCTGTGTCTTGAAATATAGATTTATTCGTTTCCAAGAGATGAAAGAGGAAATTCAGAACTGTTGACGAAGAATATAGCCCTAGCTAGCCAAGGATTATTTTGTGAATTATCATGAAACTCGTGATTTAAAGCTAAGAGGAGAATGCATACTGGCCATACGTAAGTGATAGGATTGGGAACTGAACCAATGGAAAGATTGTGGCGAACACTGGGCACCTACCTCCTACAATTATTCTCATGGAAAGTCACAGAACAGGGTCTTACTTGTCATAGGCAGGTTGGCGTGGATGTCCACCAGTCATAAGGATTTCCCTAACAAGATCAATTTACCCCAGTTATCAGTGAATGATTAAATGTAAACTATCCCTGGCAAGGGCAAGCTACCCCTTCCCACTATTACAATCCATACTCCAGTTCAGAATATGGAGTATCTTGATATCAAAGATCACAGTAGAAAGATTTCAACTTCACAAATTTTTGGTTGACTTGACTCTCATCTTGCTTGTTCAGCTACCTTTTGAGCAGCTTTTCTGCTTTTCATTATGAACGAAAGAAAACCCAAACTGGAAAATTTCCTGACCCTAGATCTTAAGGTGGTACTAAATTCTGCGAATCACCAATATATGTTCTAGAGCGAGATGTGCTATCTCAATTCACTTTTTTGAGCCCATAAAATATTAAAAAGGGATGCAGTTCTATCTACTTCCCTTCCTTTTGATGCTACGATGAAAGAATTAAAAAACCAACTTGGCAATTCCCCTCCATGTCTTCCTGCTTTAGGTTTTTGGAAGATTGCATTGTTAATCTTGCCAATATTAACCAGAAGTTTTTGTCCAGTGGCCCAGTAAGCAAAACTTGCTAGATGGCAATAAACAATTTAGTAATTTACTACTAGCAGCAAAAATTAATCAAATTAAGATCATGAGCAAAAGGATGGGTTCTTTGTAAAGTCTGATCTTGTTAGACTTAACCCATAAAGTACTTTATGAAGACATGCATTTGAATAATACCATGGCTCACTATGCCACCAAAAGTTAAGTTTGAATTTTTCATTAACATGGATTACAATTGGTCTACATTCCAAAGTTTTCCTATTCCCGTGACAAAGTATGGAGCAATATCTTTCTTGGAAATATATTGGCAGACCAAAAGAGAAATGTTTCTGCAATTTCTCAGGTTAATATTGAGAAAATCTCTGGAATACAATAAACATGAAAATCTCAAAAATAAGAAAAAATAATAATCGATATTTTTAAATTTTTGAAGTCATCCTAATTACATAGGAAGCAAGAGAGAGAAAGTAAAGGAGAGGTACACCATATTTTTTGAAATATGTTTTTTTCTCATTAATTTTGAAATCATTGTTTATACTTTATAGTGCACACTGTATAAATTATAATCATTACAAATTTTCACTTAAAAGTTTGAACCCTCAAAATCTATCACAAACTACACTTAATCTCACTTTTCCTTAGCCTAATTAGAAGTTTAGACTGCTTTGGTGATTTTTACAAACTACACTTAATCTCACTTTTCCTTAGCCTAACATAAAAGTGCATGCAGCTTGTAGGTGTCAGTCCCAAAATTGACACTCCATGAAATTTTGTTTTTCATTTTATGGTTACCATTCTCTCAAAGAATAGTGTCTCTTCCACATGCCCCTCAATTAATTTTGTTTCTGTTCTTAATTAAATCTTAACTCTTCAAGATTGCTGCCTTACTCAATTGTTTTTCTTAATCAATCCTTCATAATTGTTTTCTCATGATCACTGCTTTAGCTTAATTGTCTTTATTGCATGATCATGTCCTGGCATATAGTCGCTGCCCTTAAGTATGCTGATCGCTGTCTTAAATATGGAATCGCTGTCTTAAATATAGATGTCAGGCAATTTTCTGGATTAAACTCAGAATCAGACTTTTTTATTTTATTTCCTTCCTTTTCATGCTTCTCAAATCGGTTTGTTCTTCCGTTTATATCTTCACGAGGAGGAGATCACACCTCTTCACCCAATCAGTGCCTTGCAAAGGTCACACCCCCTTCGATAAATAACTATTTAATTAATTCTGGTCGGCCTTACAAGGAATCGCCACAACCCTACCTTGTTAGTCAGCTCGCATAGAAATAATTCTTTCCTTGGAATGGCCAATAATTTCTTTAATTAAGTTGTTGTTCATTTCACTACTTGGGTTATTCTACCAAGTTGGACCTAGATATATTGGAATTTCAACTATTAAAATGTGCATTCTGTTTATAAAGGGCAGGGAGTATGGTTGGTTGTCTAGACTCTAGCTTACCTTCTTGATGAAGATGATACACTCATACTACAGATAAACAAGGAGATAGTTCATACTAAAGATAAACAAGGAGATAGTGAAAATCAATAGAGTACTAGCAACAATTGGTCAATTAGAGCTACAACAATTGGTACAGGCTCATGTCGATAGAAGTTTCATCTTAGAAGAGGTGTCAATTTGCCTAAAAGAAGAATGCTTGATTAAGAAGTGGACAATCAAGTAAAATGGCACACATTTTATGTAACTTAGCCGCATAAGCATTTTTCCAATATTAGCATTTGTCCCATGATATCATGATTGAACTAGCTAGGTGGGGATAAAACTACACCAAGACAAAATTATTGAAGATTTAAGTGTTGAGTGTACTTTTTCAATGGTCCAACCACAAGAGAAAGGTGCCTAAGATGGTTAGAGTTACTTAGGGAGTTAGAAATCCTTGACAATGTTATGAGATTTTCACACCATCACCCCATTGCAAATGGGGACCCCCTCTTTTGTTTGTAGTAGGAGTAGTGGTCTTAGGTAGTCTTTGTTGGTCGCAGTTTTCGAGTCCTTAGGTCCAGCAAGTGAAGTTCAGGAGTTGGTTTTGGCAATTTTGGCCTGCTGGAAAGTCAAGTCTATTTGGAGCATGGGCGAGAGTTGTGCTAAATCTTTTAGGAATATGGAATCAAGACCAAAGGATTTGTGATGAAACAAGTTTAAACTTTAAACCCTTTGAGAATCCTTGTTCCACCTTCAATTTGATCTTAGAAAGCCGAGATAGATTGTGGGAAGTAGCTTTGCTGAAGGTGCTCTGAATCCTGAAATTTGGCTGAGTCCTGAAATATTTTAAAACCCCCCAAAATCTAGAATCTGCACCTTAACTCCTATGAAGCTGAAACCTATCTCAAACATCCTGAAAGGTATTTATACAAATATAACTTAAATAAATCAGACTTATACTTAAATGTTATATTTGTATAAATTCTCCCGCCCCTGAACTCAAAAAATTGGTTAAGTGTAGAAGTGCAAGTCTACTCTGTCCCATGCTTGGGTGGATTCCGACCTCCTATAGGACAGGGTTTGTCCTATGACCTTCAATTTTCCACCCCTCCTTGGTGACTTCATTTTGGTTCCTTAGGTGGAATGGTAGTGTTTGGCAAAAGTTTTAGAGGAATCCAGCCTTTGGAGTGCAAGTTTTAGTGACTTGAAGGTGGGCGGAATTGTCCCATCCATAGGACAATTCCGCCATGGAGTCTAGCTCCCATTTCTCTCCTTCCTAAGCAATGGTAGCCAAGATTTTGATGAGTAATTGTGTGGGCATTCGAAGAGTAGGATGGAGTGAAGATTTTGAAGGCCTTAGGAGGAGTGAGCTTTGGAGTCTTGGTGACCTTTTAGCAATGAAATTTTACAAGTTTCCCATGACTGGGCGGATTCCGCCCAGTCATAGGACAGGGATTTGTCCCATAGACCATAAAATTCCGCCCTCTCTTACCCATGTGAGATTGCTTCCTTGGAGTGTGGAAGGTGTTTTGAGCGAAGGATGAAGTCATTTTGGTAAGAGAGTATGTTTTTTGTTGTCTTTTCATGTCTTCCTTGGGGCGGAATTGTCCCATGGATAGGACAATTCCGCCATGGGTCTCATCTCCACTATTCCTCCCTTCCCAAGCATTCATTGCCACCTTGGAGTATGAAAGATGGAATATTGAAAGAAAGTGAAGGTTTGATAAATAATTGGTGGCCACTTGGGGTTAGGGATTTGAGCTCCATGCATTTTTTGAAGTTGTCCCATGACTGGTCGGAATCCGACCAGTCATAGGACAGAGGTTTGTCCTTTGGAGCTTGGATTTCCATTCCACTATAGGGCTTTGGAATTAAGTGTTTGAGGCATGGCAAGGATGTTTTGGTGATTTTTGATAAGTTTCGGTCGTTAGTGGAAGGATGTTTCCATGTCTTCCTTGGGGCGAAATTGTCCTATCCATGGGACAATTCCAACATGATCTTCTCCTTGTGATTCCAATACAAGTCGTCCCAATCCGCAGTGCAAACAAGGGATTAAATGATACAAGCAAGTCGGCCTCAAAGGAGAATGGTATTGCAAGGCATATATAAGGAGGGAGCTTTTGAATTCATTTGCACATCAAACACATGCGATTTTCCTCAAGCAGCAGTGCAGATTGCAATTATAGAAGACCTTAATTAGGAAGCAAGTTAGGCAATTGGAAGTGGATTTGATCCCTACTTCCTAGCACTTCATTGGTGAAGGCAAAGTGGCATATTTTTTGTAAGGAGCAGCAAGTGGACCTCCATTTCAACCCCAAAATTTCACTTGAAAGCTACAGGTATACTAAAATCAGAATTTCCCAAGAAACAAGCATGAGTGGTGGATGTTATGATAATGTAGGATCGGAGGTTTGCTTCATCCTCTTGCACAATGAGTTTCTCAAATTTCAATCCTCCAAAGTGCAAAAAATTAAGGGAGTAATCAGACTTTGAAACTTGTTATAATCTGCATAATTGTTTTGGCTAATAAATTGAGTTGTTTGGAATCTCATGATCTTCCAAGGGTAGTCATGCTAGGAAATTGCATTCAAAATCTGGAAATGAAATCATGGTTAAAGGTTTTAAGCTAACTTCATGAGATCCATCCAAGGTATTCAATTTCTAATTTCCTGCTTTCAGATTCTTAGGGCAGTATTATGGCATCTTGAACTAAGATAAGTAAGACATGTTTTGGTATGTTTTGTAGGCTGAGGGAGATGTTCGAGACTCCAATGGGGAATGATCCAAGCTTCAAGTTCAAAGATCACTAGTGGGAAGGAAGTTCACACCAAGTTACCGAGGGCCAAGACATCAAGGCTATTCAAATTGAGATCAAGTTGGGATTCAAGATCGAAATCAGAGGGACAAGTCCAATCACTTGAAGGCATTTCCAAGTACAATCAAGTTCAAATCAAAGCGGGGGCAAGTTCAGGGATGCCCATCCAAATCATGCCATGAGAAAATTTCCAAGGACAAAGATGGAAGAATTGAGAGGACGAAGCAATTTGGGAACTTGTCATCCCATTCATCTTCAAGGAGTTGATAGTTTCGGAAGAGTTAATCAAAGTTAGAAATGTTGAGTATCAAGAGATATTTTCTCTTCACAATCAGCGCTACATGATAAGGATGATGAGGTGGCACCTAGTTGTCTTCTCCAATCAGAGAATTCCAGATTTCAAGCACATGCAATCACAACGCGCCAAGTGTCCTATTTTCTCATTGGTTGAGAAATCTTTGTAATTTTCTTATTGGCCCATGATTTGGTGCCCTCTTGTAATTGGTTGTAAGTTTGGCAACCCTAATTAGGGTTTCTAGGATTTAATCTTGGCCCTTCGTTGTAATTGGACATCTATAAAAGGCCAAGGCCTTCTCATTTGTAAGGATGGTTAGAGAGATTCAGAGGGGAGCTAAGGAGCATTAGATTAGAGTAGGAGAGAAGATAGAGTAGAGTAGGTTAGCCAAGGAAGACTTGATCAAATTGTTGATATAATACTACCAAAATTATTCCTTCTTTCATTGTTGGTTTTTATGGTGAATGCATGTGACGTTTGGAGTATTTTATGGTTTCTTCAATCTCTTACTTGGATTAGATTTATTTCCATGTTAAAGTAGTTAGTTGGATGAAAGTAATTGTGGATGTTTGTTTGTTTGACTCAAGTATACTAGGCCACTAGCCTCCTTGCTGATTGTGAGGAAGCCTTGTGTTGCACTTAAGTTCAATCGGCATTGGATCCTTAGTTTGTACTTCCAAGTTGGATTAGGGAGAAGATGTTGATATGAAAAACATTTGAATTCCTTAGAAGCTTGCACTAGGTGAAGTTGAGGTCGCTGATAAGATTTGACTTGGTAGAGTCCAAGCCATCCATGATTCCCTTACATTCCTAGTTATGAGTAGGAGTAGAAGTCGAGCCTAAGTTAGCAAGTTTAAGTTGTTGAAATGGAAGTTTGAGAGAAGCTATATTTTCATTGCACATTGTTAAGCTAAATCTTTAGAAGTGCAAGAGTTGATATCCATTGAATGAATAGCGTAAGCCCGCCTAAGTGATTAACTAGCAAATCACATCATTTCAACTGAGTTAGATATCCACAGGTGTAAGGAACCTTGGAGTCATTCCATGATCTTCATTGCAAAGCTTAGCATGGGAGATGACTTTATTCAAGAGAGGGTTTAATGCTCTATGTTTCTCAAAGCATTGAGTGTTTAGTCCTGCATGTTTCGTGAGTGGAACAAAACTCGCATCAACAGACAACAGAAAAACGCATGATTTTAAGTGCCAAAATTAGATGGTTTGATCAAGATGGCAAGAGAACCCTAACAATGTAAAGTTGTAAGCTAGTCACGCTTATACATTTTCCATGCTAGCTAAAAGATGCAGTTCAAGTGGTGGCAACCTCTATATCTGCACTCGATGCAATGCCAGTTTAAAACATAGAGAAGTCACGTTTTTGGTGTGGCAATGCCACCCCAAATTGGTGACAAAACTGGCAATCTATTCATAAAACCTCACCTCAGTTTTAAACATAAATAAAGTCACAACATTCATGTGGCAACACTGCTTTGGAAGCCAAATCATTTGACAACATTAACAAAAAATCTCAAGAGGCAGGTTAAGTTGACTAAGGATAAAATGAATGCCTGGTTTCCAGTTGTAAAGCAAAAACTTGGACCATTCACGACACCCTTATCCCAGTTAATGTCAATGCTTAGAATTAAATCGGCTTTGAAAATGGATGAAAGTTTGATTTAAGCCTATTTTGAATGAATTATTGCCCATTTTAAAATGATAAGTTTAGGGCTTCTCTTAAACATATTATTTTATTTTTATTTGAGCCCTAATAGCTTCTCCTTGAGGGCTATAAATATGTGTTTCAACACATTATATGTAATGATAGCTAGATATCAGTCTTACATTGTAGAGATCGTCATTTGAAAATTGAAGTCAAGTCAAATTGTGTTTGTGTAGCAAAGGTTGAAGACTATAAAACTTATGCTGTAGAAACCATTTAGTTGTTAATGTTATTCAGTAATTGTTAAACTTTTGTTTTTAATCTCAAAGTTAAATTGAACTGATTAACCCTGTTAAGTTTTGCTTTAATGCTCATTCTTCCTTAAGGTAATGACTTTTGCATATTACTTCAGCAAGTTATCTTCTAAAACCATATTTATCTTTTGAAATCATGTGATGTTTGTCCATTTATTTATTTGCTATTGATGTTAATATAGCTTTATGATTTAGCCAATTGTCGGTACCCGTTAGTGTCATGCAGATAAAACTTTGTTTACTGTCAAATATTGATCTTCGTTTTAACCAGTAGGAGGATATTTTTGTTTGTCCTTGAAGTGCTTATCCTCCATAATCTGAAAATCTTGTTGCAAACTTGCAAGCCTTGATTGTTGCAAATTTAGAAAAACATAGTTAATTCGATATTTAGCCCCCCATGGAATCTTGTACAGCGTGCATGTTTGCAAATTCTATAAATGTTAGGTTTAGATAGATCTTAAGGAGCTTTCCATTATAATTTGAAGAATGGTTCCACTATACACACACTTCCCTTTTGTCTTGTCTTGAACGAGAGAAATTAAAATGCTAATGTGAGGCAGAACAGTGAGCCACTTAAACCAATATTTACACTCTAGGCAGAATTCTAATCAGACTTTACCACATTTTGTCTTATGCTAGGTAGGGTGTAGGTGGAGTTTTTCTACACTTGCCAAAAGTGGAAGTTGTCACAACTTAAGCCAGTTTTTAAAGTCTGAATGGAATTGCCAAATGGATGAGACCACATGAGTGTGCATTCAACACTCTGAACAAGCTCTCCCACTTTCCTTTAGATCTTTGCTGGCAGATTTTTGTCTTAGCCCTGTTGCTGCTAGGTGGAACTTTGTTAGGGCCTTGCCAAGGTGGAACCTTGGTAAGATTTAGGCCAGAGGAAAAATCCTTTATTTATGCTAATTTCATGCTCTTAATTGCCCTTGTATTCTGCTGATTTCCTCTTGTTTTTGCCTATCACTCTCTAGAAAAGTGTTAGTTGAAGCATAGATCATGACAAGATAACCTTGTAAAGTGACTAGGGAAAACTACAAATGGCTCGGATCAACACAAAACTGATGATCAATTCGATGGAAAATGTATGAAAGGTAAGTTTAGACATTGAGTTTCGTAGGGGTGCAACACAAGTATCATAGCCTTGTTTTGCAATAGAAAAAGGATCACAACCTTGGAGCAGATGATGATCATAATCTTATCACGAAGGTCTCTGTCCTTTTTTGAGCATAGGGATGCAATGCTTGCTGGGGTACTAGCATTTTGTAATTGTGTGTGAAACAATACATGGATTTTATTTGTTTGAAAACACACGCAGATTAGATCTTTTGGCAGAATTTATGTGTATTCTAAAGACAAATATAAGTATACAGGAGGCATACATATATCAAAAACATGTACATATACAACAAATTTATGTCAAAGGAATTTTTTGTGGTCATGAATGTATGAAATTCAGATTTTGAGGAGTCTAATGGTTTAAGACCCTAAAAAAACATAGAATTAAGCTTTTACTGTCAGTGGTTTGTCACGGTCAGATTGGAGTTGTCTAAGGTGGAATAGACTGTGCTTCAGTTTGGTTTACTTAAAGTGTTTTTGAGTAATATGGGTTCAAATTCAAGGGAATGAAGGTAAATTTCCTTAAAGTTTTATTGGTTTCATTCACGCCACTCTCATCATTTAGATGTATGGTCCCTTACAATATGTTGGATTCGTTTTTATGATGTCACTGATTTAATGACTGTACATTAAATTTTCTTTTTTCTTTTATTTTTTGATGTAAAATGTGTTTTATCATTCATTTTATTTTTGTAATAGCACATACCTTTGTGATATAGCATTGAAGGCAATGCATTGAATAT
The DNA here is from genome assembly GCA_027943335.1 of Chamaecyparis obtusa. Taxonomy (NCBI): domain Eukaryota; kingdom Viridiplantae; phylum Streptophyta; class Pinopsida; order Cupressales; family Cupressaceae; genus Chamaecyparis; species Chamaecyparis obtusa. The sequence goes on along the minus strand of BSBK01004060.1, from coordinate 622,946 downwards.
ATAATGTCACATAGAACTGCAATATTCTAATTTGGATATGATATGATTTTTGAGCTCATGTCATGCTTTACTATGGCTTGTTTTTCTTTGGGCATGACAGGCTAACAAATATCCTGATGTTGTACAGTGCTGGTGGATTTTTTAATATTACAGCAGTATTATTTATTTACTAGTTAAAGAGATAAAGATAAAGTGGGAAAGGTTTTAAGAGGAGAATGCCACACACAACAAGGCCCATGACAGCAATGATTACCTTTTTGGCATTAAATGCTGCCTTGCTACCCACTCTTGGCCCAGTTTATGATTTTGTTTGCTTCCTACCATATTGGGAAAGACGGGTATCCTCTCTCTCTCTCTCTCTCTTAAAGGGGTATAATGTTTTAGTTAGGAAGACCATGTTATATAAAATGAGTTAGGAGGATTCAATTCTTATTTATTTTCATATTTTATGTGTAAAAGTTTGGCCGTTAAATGTCTCTTGATTTCTCAATTAAGGAAAGGTATTTTAGATTGTAGGTTAATACATATTTGATATTACTCATAAAAATATCATTCTTTTATTAGTTTTGCCTTCGGAACTTCTGTCTGTGGTTTTATTTCGCTGTTGCTAGTTTGGGTTTAGGTACAGGGATGTAATACTGGATTTGACATTTTTTTGAGGGGGTTGGCATTGTTTTGGGATTGTCTGTGCCAAAAAAAAGAAGGAAAAGAAGTCATACATAAACTCACATTTGCAGCCTAAAACAAGAACTGAGTTATTAAACACTACATGCATATTTACATAATAATAAATAAACAAAACGACTATAAAAGTTTCATAAGATCATATGGATTTCAATATTAAAAGCTGTAACCCCCTTTTATGTGTTGTTACCCATATGGAAGTGTCTCTTGCAGGTTGGTGCCTACAAAACTTGTAAGAAGATATATATATATATATATATATATATTTTGCTATGGTTTTCTCCTGTAAGGGTTTCCACATAAATCATGTGCATCTTGTGTTCACTATTCTTAGATCTTACTTGTATGGATGCTTTTGATTAATACTTTGTTGTTGCTAAAGTTTAAATAAGTGAAAATTGTTGTATACTGGTTTGCTGTCTCCCCATCCCTCCCCCCACTCTCAGAATAAGTGTGTGTTTTCTTCACGATCATCCCTTATCCAAGCTTGTCTCAACTCCATCATTTCACTCACCTTGGAATACTCTTTATCAAGGAAGGAGATGTGTAGCTTATGAGCTTCGGGGGGAACATAAGGACCAACAACAAGTGCATCTTTGAACAGTTTTTTAATATGAATAGTTTGCCACATGAAATGGTATGGCATTAGCATAGAAAAATTAGGCAACAAAACTATCAGCTACATCATGTGATTGCATGTTAAACATCCTTGTAACACTAGTGGATCTTTTCTTTCCTCTTTGAATCTTATGCTCTACACTTCTGTAATAACACTAGACAATGACCCACTAGGCTGCAAGCTCCATTGGCATTCCTTTTTTTTGGTTTCACCCTCTATGTGCAACCTAGTTACCTCAGCCTTCTTAGCTAATGTTATGCCTTTTCATGCTTTTACCCTTTGACAAGGTATGCCTAAAAGATGGGAGTAGACTCTTGTGCAACTACCTCTATAATTCTTACTACAAATATGACAACCATAGTCTACTCCCCTTGTATTTCTTGTTAATGTCTGGCTGTTGCAAATTGTAAAACAATTTTTTTTGGGTTAAATGAGCCTTTTGCATGTTTTTTCAAGAGGTTAGAAGGCCATTGAAATGGATTGTTTGAACTGGGTGTCCTTGAAACACTCACACTCAAAGAACTTCCATGGCATGCTTGTTCAATTTCAGCTTTTTTCACTCACGCTGCTGTTGATTGTTTTTTTGGTTGAAAATGTAAATGCCAGCTGCAAGTGCAAACATAAAACACAAACAAACAAACAAAAACCTTCCTAAGTATTTGAAATAATGACAAAAACAAAAAAAATGGAAAAATATTCATAAAAATAAAATAAAAATATTGAACTTACCTCAAATGATGGGAGTTAGTCTTCTTTTTGCCCTTTGCTCAGTTCTCTGCCCTTCCTTCACTTGGTTTCTCACAACCGTGCTCTTCTTTTTTCTTCTCTTCACAATCTGCAAAATGACACAAATGAGCTCTTTTTTATGGTTTTGAATGATCTAATGCTTTTTTAAAGTTTTGGTTTCCTAACATGTTCATTAAATATGTTCCAATGCATCCCTATTTTAAATAGTCATATATTTCTCTTAGCATGCTCTTGTCCCTTGTGCATTTTTAAAATTATATCACAGTATTAGCAACAGTGATCATTTCCAAAGTAGCGATCAATTATTAAGTGATGTTTTATTGGGATTCAACTACATAGTTCTTTGACTCAAACTCATAACCCGTATTTCATTAGTGGTCACAAGAACCTATCTCCTATTTGTAAAGTGGACAATTCATGCTAGTGAGAGATGGGTGCTTGTGAACTGCTACTCATGAAATCCAGGTCAATGAGTTTGACTCAAAGAACTATGTAGTTAAATCTTGATAAAACATCACATGATTTCACACATTGCAATAAACCACCTACTTGATGATAATCTATTATGTTGTTGTCATGGGCATACAATCCTTGCATGTTCATCTCATATTGGCAAGAGAGCATGCATGCTTCAAAGATGAATTCAAAACAATTTTTTGAATACTATTTTTCCATACAATTCTTGTGAGATGCAGTAGATAAATGAGGTTTGTTAGATGTGTGGGCATAATGGAGGAAGTAGGTCTACATTTTCTTCATTTTGAAGCAACAACCTATTCACAGCTTGTCCTACAGTTGGATGAATGTTCCCAATTTTCCTCAAAAATGGTAGAATGTTAAATGAGCTGTCATTGTAAATTTTCTATGTTATGTGGGGATGCATGTCTGCCTCCACATCCCTTCTCCTGGAATGCCCAAGACAGTAGGACCACATCCACAGGATCACACCATCCCCAAGATGGCTGGGGACATCTGAGATATTCCTCAACCATCTTGGGGAAGATCAGATATTCCCCCAGCAGTCTGAAATCCAGGGGGAAAAAATCTACTGTACAAAGAGCAAATAAATGTATGACTTGAATGACCGTTTATAGTGACATTGCTATCAGGACTCAACTGTGTAGTTTTTGACTCAAACTCATTAACCCATGTTTCATGAGTAGTAGTTCACAAGAACCCATCTCTCATTGGAATGAATGGAAAACTTAGCACTCATTGCATCTAGGCGATGCTCACAGAGGTGAAGCACTAGGACTTTTCGGGAGATCACCCATCCTAGTACTACTCCAGCTCAAGCGCGCTTAACCACGGAGTTTCCTCCAAGGTTAAGCCCACTTTGCTTGCAACCCCATTTGCAAAACCTTCAGCAAGTGTTGTACCTTATGAATCATTCATTAGAAAGCCCCTTAAGCTCGTCAATTGATAAGTAGGAGATATTTTCCACAGCAAGTCAAATTGTGATATTGCTATCAAGATTCAATTGTGTGGTTTTTGAGTCAAACTCATTGACCCATGTTTCATGAGTAGTAGTTCACAAGAACTCATCTCTCATGGAAATGAATGGAACACTTAGCACTCATTGCATCTAGGTGATGCTCATAGAGGTGAAGCACCAGGACTTCCCAGGAGCTCACCCATCCCAGTACTACTTATCAATTGATGAGCTTAAGGGGCTTTCTAATGAATGATTCATAAGGTAGAACACTTGCTTAAGGTTTTGCAAATGGGGTTGCAATAAAAGAGGGCTTAACCTTGGAGGAAACTCCGTGGTTAAGCATGCTTGAGCTGGAGTACTACTGCGATGGATGACCTCGTGGGAAGTCCCGGCTTCACCTCTGTGAGCATCACCTAGATAGCAATATCACAATTTGACTCTCTGGAAAATATCTCCTACTTATGAATTGACCGTAAATAGTTGTAGAACAAAAATATAATGATAACAGACATTTGTTACTCTTTTTGTCAGTGGAATTGTGTGACCACATGCAACTTCAGGAATAAAAACTTATAGTTGTTGGATGACTGCATACAATTATGGAATGAAAATGTACCCCTGTTGAATGGCAACATTCAGTTGTTGCTCTTTTCATCAACAGGCAATTCTATAACTGCATACATCTGTAGGAGAGTAGACAAATATAAAATGAGAGTATAAAGGTGTGGAATAAGCAAAGCTTGATTGCATAAAGTTGTAAAGTAAAATCATGCATATGTCAAATGATGAGAGCATACTGTTTTAAGAAATGTATTTTCTCATTACACTTTCATTTATGATTTTGTATCCTTTGGAACTTTTGCTGTAATGAAAACATTGAACAATGAAATCAGAAATTCTAATTTTTATTGCTGTGATATTTGAATCAACGAATATGTTACATTGAATATCAAAATTTGTACATTACATGAATGTCTAAGCTTGAATCTTGATGTCATTTATAGCTATGCTTGTAAATACTAACTTCCAAAATGCTGTTTGACATTGTAAATTCGTTCTCCTCGTGTTTTCTCAATGAAGTCAACTGGATGTTTTGGTGGGGCTAACTTGTTCAGAAGTCAGTCAGTTGTCTTCTAGACTAGCTCATTCTGTTCTAGCTTGCGACTTTCATTTTTTTAATACATGTCAGTTTCTGGATTCGATTGTTTGTGTTTGTTAAACATTAAAAATGAATATGTATTGTTTTTCATGTCTTGTAGTTTTACCTTATTGTTTAGTGAATAAACTAGTGAATAAATTGTGACAATACAGGATTGTCTTTGGTAAATGCCATTCTTACTGTTGATTTTTTATAGAGCTTGTCATCATGCATTGATTTCTACTAGATATTGGTGATAATAATGAACCTGCTAACAATTTTGTGTTTTCTTCCTACAGAGAGAGCGAAGGAGACAAGAACGTGAAGCTGCAAAGAAAAATAGTATAACCCAAATAGAATAGTAGCGTACAAATTGTTATCTTTAACCTGTAAAAAATCAAGATTCTTTGATATCTTGATTTTGTTTTATTTTTGTATACCACCTATCTGAATTAGAATTTAGGTTAGTAGAAGATGCATAAAGAGTTGCTTCTCGTCTTTGATGCTTATACTATTACAAAGATGAGAATTATCTTTCTGATTTGGAAGGCAAGGTAATGATTTCGCTATGTTATTAATATGATTTAACTAGGAAAATCAATCGATAAAGCTATATTGACATTTAAAGCATTTTTAGATCATACTATGTCAAAATTTCTCCCTCGAGTTGTGAAGGATTAGAGTTTTTGCTGTTAATTTTTGTTGTGTTTTGCAAGTTCATTAATAATAGGAATATTAGTCTTGATTTACTTTTCTTTAGAGTGTCAACAGTATGAACTTATACATATGCTTTTAATGACAAGATAATTTCTATCCTCGAGCCTTCGCCCAATGACATCTGCAGTGTCCCAAATTTTCCTTTGACCTTCTTACCTACATACTTTGATTTGTGGTGTCTTGTTTACTTAATACAACATGTTTTTTTATATTTGATTTGGGGTGTCTTTTGAAGGAGTCTTAATACAACATGTTTTTTTATTTTATTGCATCGGTTATATTATAGTTATGATTTTTTAAGATTTATTTCTAAAGAATATTAAGACAATACTTGTATCCTTGTAAAACGTCAAAATTTGATTAACAAATTTAATTAAATTTAGCTCTCTTATGCATTGTTAATTAAATAATTATATTATTTAATTAATAAATGTTAACCTTTTAGTTAATTAATTTAATTAATTAGGTATAATTCAATTAATCTAATGGCAACCTATAATCATTTAACCAACTAAATCCCCTTTTATTATTTTAAATAAATATATTTATGTACTTAAATTAAATCATAAATATTATTTTCTTCCATTTAAAATTAAATAGTCTATTTAATTCTAACTTTAACTCTCATCCTAACTTAACTCCAACCCAATCTAGCACACTCACTCTCTAATTAAGTCTAAACATAAGCCTAATCTTCCTTTTAATCAGTTGCACATTTTTAATCAAAAAATTAGCCCCCAAAGTCAACCTATGCCTATTGTCAACCGTAATTGCTCTTACACCATTTTACACCCATGTCCCTTCCAAGGAATATTTTATTCTTTTTTCCTACTTCTCCAAATCCCTCCACACTTCTCAAAATGGTCCTATTCTTCAATTTTGGCTTTTTGGGTTGAGTCAAGAAATGCCTTTATAGAAAATCTACTCCAAGCCTCATGTCCTCTCAACCTCTTCCATTGTGACACTTGTCACAATGCTATGCATTTGAAAAAACACAACTCGTGTGCTCTCTCTTGGATGCATATCAACCTTTCCTCAGCACTGCATCTCAACCGTCCATTCTACGATCCTCAAGCTTATAAATTGATCCTCCATTCCTTCATAAATCATCCATCTTTCATGCAAACTTATAATGCCAATTCGAGTTCCAATAATCAACCATCACGCCATACTGAGGCCAAAATCCTTACTCATCATTAAAGCTTGAGCAAATATTGTGAACACACATCTAAACCTTTGAACAAATCCACTCAACAGTTCTTCACGAGTTTAAGGAGGTTTGCATTACTTTATAGTTTATGTTTTTTTTTTCTCTTTTCTATAATCTAATCGACGTGTTTGATTTGATTTAGTTGTTTGAATGCTTTAAATCTTTATTGTATTCCGTTTGAACAAACTATTTCACTTGATACATTTTGGCACCCTTGATGGGACCTACTTCATGGGTCATTTAAACTAACTATTTTAACATGTTTCATGTTGTCTTTTGGTGTTGCTATTACATTTTCTAATATATTGGACTAAGAATCGTGGGATTGAAAGCTTGTCTAAACTCTCGTGGGAATGCTCTGCAGTTTTGCAGATTCACTAGTAATATTTGTAGGATTGTGATCCCACATTGTTTTTTTTTGTATTTTTTTAGGATTGACAGGAACACAGGTAAAGTTGTCAGGAATGCTTGGAATAGACTTTTAGTAAAAATATGGTAAAATTGGTTCTTTGTTTTCTGCTTTGTTTTTTATCAATAAATTTAGCAGGAACAACAACAATCTTGTGCAGGATTTTTCATTTGTCCCATAGCGTCGTTATTATCACCTATCTTGGTCATAACTCCTAGGTGCAACTTATCAATTTGACAAATATTCAATTTGATGAAACCAAATAAAGGCATCATAAACAAGCACCTAAGTATAGGAGGAACAAAGAGAAAGACCACCTTACCTAAAATCACCTACATAGTAAAAGCTAAGGAAACCATTGCTAATAGGTTAGAAAACACCTGTTTGATGCAACATCAAAATGATGTCTATGTTTAGTACAACTTGGACATCAACAATATTGACCTTTACACATATGAATTCTAGTTAGGGTTATTGTTTACACCCAATCGACACACCATCATTTGATCCAAATTATATCCTCTTGTGAACACGTCTTGTCCTCTAAGAATCACATTAGTCCCATATCATCATACCCATCCACTCTCTCACACATAGGTTAATAGTCGCATTTGTGCACCATCTAAGTTTGAAACCCTAATCCAAAAATAAAAATAATCAAAACAAATCCAAATCATTGATCCATGCTTGATCTCATATCATTGAGTTGTCATCCACCTAAATCCTAAATCAAACCACAATATTCATAACTTCCCCTTTGACTAAGCATTGTCTAGGATAACTCATCTCATCGTTGTTACCACATCACCTCGATCTAAAGGTTCATAGGTCTATCATCATTCTTAGACATCTAGGTCATTTGAGATTCATAGCATCCACCATCCCTCGTACATTTTAGGTCATACATTTCATGCCACCTTAGACATGTTTGCAATAGAGAAAGAAAGTTGATCCAAATTTTAGTGTCAGTCCATCATCTAGCATTATGCCTAATGTTACTAGTTTTCTCCTCACCTTTGATCCCAATAATCAAGTCCAACCTTAAGAGGTTGTAGTCGACCAAGGTGAAATTCCTACCACAAGAAGCATGGAAGCTTTCATGAATCAACTTGGATATGCTTCCATGATTAATCACATCATAGGCATAAATCGTGAAATCATAATTGCCAATCTAACACAAGAAGGTGCCTCTATTCCCCAAGATATTTTTCCTCCTAAAGACACCCATCTAGTTTCACCTTTCCAAATTCCATCTGACACAAAATAATGTTGTAGAGCAACTCCATGATCCTATTACTTCATCCACTCAACTCTCTGTATGCATCTCTCAACCTACTCATCTTGTAGGCACACAACCTATGGTTCATACTGTACCACAACAACCTTGTCTTGCTCTTGTTGGGGGTCCATCCAACCATCACAACAACTCATCACTAAAAAGCACAACAAAAATTCTTGCAATACACCATTGAGTCCCCCCCACAAGTCCCACAAATCGGTCATTATTACAACTACCTCCTCGAACTACAACTACACCATCATATGTCCTCTAATCATTGATCGCAGAAAGCGCCATTACATCCCAACCATAACTACCCACACAGTCACAACAAGAAACTTACATCACCCAAACATTACCACTTTAGTAACCTCCTCATGCCACCTAGGCTACTCATGTCATGCAACCAACATATTCCTCCACATGGAACTTATCAAAAGATGCAATGAGTGGGGAGCATTCCAACCCAACAACATATTGCAAATCCATTGTTCTATAATTCTCAAGATACCACATAATTCATGACCCAACCTATGGCATAGATTGTGGCTCCGCCTCCACCACCTACTCAACCACAATAGAAAGTCACACCTACATCTGCATATATCAATTACTTGACTATGTCTCCTTATGTACCCTCCCAAGTAGAACCATTGCACCAACCTAGTTTACACCTTGCACCCACATTTGCGTATGTGAATTATTTTGTTGAACCATTTTCTTCTACCCAAGACACATGTATGTCCCTTGGCAGTGTAGCTATGTACAAAACTTATGTAATGTCCCCATTTTAGCAGGTTCCTGTAGCTGAGCATTGTCAGTTCATCATCGCGACCCTCATGATCTGACAGTGAGTTTTGAGGTTCTCTGTGACATATTTACTATTTTTAGTAAATCTATTTTTGGACAGTGGCTATTTTTAGCAGGGCAGTGGAGCCAGTTATGAGGTCTGAATAGCTGGATGTATTTCTTTAAGCATTATTGAGGCTGAAATGTTATTAAAGTTATTTATTAAGGTGTTATTAAGTTGAACTTAATAAATAACATATCTTTATGTTATAAATTGAAAGTGTAAACAAGAAGCCTCTTAAGTGAAAAGTGTGTGGAAGAAGCCACAACTTTTTAATGCTTTTTAATAAGCTCTTGGAGGAAATCAAAATTCATTCATAGACTTGATTATTTTTTTGTGAAATTGGAGAGAGGAGAAAATGGCTAGGATTTGAGGAGTGATTCCTCATTTTGCAATTTGAATCATTACAGGTTAATGGTGAATTTTGCTGCTGACATTCTGAAAATACAATTCTGATTCTGGAATTATAATTTAGTGATGATGTATATTGAATTGTGAGGAATTCTTCATTTGCAAGTGTTATTCAATTTTTCTTATCAGGGTTCAATTTTACTTCATCCAGAGGTTTTGAAAATTGATTGGAAGGCTTCTGTATCTTCCTTGTTGACAATCAAAAGCAAATTGGAGAGTCAAATCTAATTATCAAGAAACAATAAATTATTTCTATGCTGCGATTCATTGGAAGGAGGTTGTGAATTGATGCAAGGTGATTGCATTCAATACGAAAGGGCTGCGTGAGAATTTAGTAGAGGTGTGTGTGGGCTAAGAAGGCCGCGTCACTCATTTCTAGCTTGTGTTACTCCTTTAAGGGAGCCATTTCAACACTCCACAGGCCAACGTGAGTTTCCAGCCAGGCCACGTGAACAATAAAGGAGCTGCGAGTTCTTCAAAGGTGGTGGTTGATCATTAATCAAGGCTACATCAAGCTTCCTTAAATGATAATGCAAATTTATAAGTATACATAAACTGCCAGGTGCCAATCAATTGAAGAGTAAATTGTTGTTTATGAGTTATTTCTTATATTTGAGTTAAAATAAATAATGTTCATTCAGAGATTTTCAGCTTGATCTTGTTATGTTATTTAAATATGGTGGGAAAATTCATTTAAAAATTTGCATTTCCAAAATACATTGAAACAAAAGTTGCAATTAATTCAAACAAAGAAATCAAATTTAGAAAGAGCTAGCCAGGCTCTTTACAGTGGTATCAGAGCGGTTTCCTGCCGGCCTGTAGGGAACCGGGTTCACCATGGCTTAGAGATTCAGACCTGGCATGCACTACAACCGTAGAGGTCCTAATTCTCCTCCTGGTGAGGGAGAAGCTAAGATTCAGTTTGGTAGTATTGGTGATAGGAGTGCTAGTAGTTCAGAGGGTCTGGATGGTACAGGTAATAGAGATGCAGGTACTACTTCAGACATTGACAGAGAAGCTCAGGATGCATTCCAAAATATAGCAGATGGTCAACATCATGTTGCTACCGTATTACAACAGTTATCTGACACATTACAATGCATTGCACTACTTGGTGACTATGGAAGAGACAGAGGTGCTAGGAGTGTGTCTGTTAGTTCACATAGGTCTAGAGAAGATGACAGGTCACGATTGGGTGACAAAATGAGAGCTGAGGACTGGACTAGATATGATGATAGACTTGACAGAGTTGATCATACTAGTGTTTGTGATAGGCCATAGTGGCCTACGTTCTTGAGACCTGAGGCTGATGCGGTTAGCACTGAGACTGATGCCGCACTGTTTGCAGATGACATTGTTGCTCATTACGCTGAGTGGGATGCTCTACCACAAGCTATCAAACAGAATCTGAATTTTGATAGATTCCTTACACAAAAGCATGAGCATTCTAGAGGTAGGCCTGTACCTAAGAGACCGAGGCCTAGGCCGATAGATTTGCGGTAGGCGACCATCAAGATGACTTTGGACCATTATGATAGTAGTGGAAAGGTTACAACATGAGCTTGGGTGCATAAGCTTAACACTTACTTATCTTTGTGTCCCATGACTGAGGAGGACGCCATACGATTTGTTGTGTTGCATCTTGATGGAGTAGCTCATGATTGGTGATACCATGGGCTAGTGTCACTTCAGCACGATCATATTATCTATTATCAGGAGTTCATGGATAGGTTCATAGAGTGGTTTGATAGGAAGGATCCTGAAACCTATTTCAGAGAGTTGGCTCAATTGCAACAGACTGGTGCTCTTGAGATTTTTATCAGCGAGTTTCAACGGTTGTCTGTCATGGTTTATGATATATCAGAGAGGAGAGTTATGCTCTTTGTTGAGAGATTGGTTGAGCCTCTCAGAGGGTGGGTTAAGTCTTTGGATCCACCTACCTTGCAAGCAGCTATGAAAAAACAAGGAATTTAGAAGCATCTACTCCACAAAATAAATTTTCTACAAGACCTTCTAGTTCATCTTATGAAAGGACAACACCTAAAAAGGATGATAGAGCTAAATTCAATCATCCTACATCATGTCCTTTAGATCAAGAAACTTTGAATGATCTATGGAGGAAAAAAATATGTTTTCATTATAGAGGACCCTATGATTTGAACCATAATTGCCCTTTGAAACCAAAAGGGAAAAATAAGATGATGGAGTGGTTTTATGATGATGAAGATGATTCTGATCTTTCAGGAAAACAAGCTGATTATGAGCATGATTCACATGAGGTTCCAGGTAATGATGACAAGAAGATAGTTAATTCTGATTTTAAGGTTGTTTACCTTACTAGCATGAGGAAGGAAGATTATTTCAGAATGCATGGTCTCTTGGCGGGGCAGCGTGTCATTGCTCTCTTTGACACAAGGGCTACTCATAATTTTATTGATTCACGTATGGTTGCTAAGAGATGATTTGAAACTGAAGAGTTTGAAGGACTTAGAGTACATGTAGCTGATGGTTACTCTCTTAAGTGTAACAAAATGATTTCTGAGATTCTTGTAAAGTTGAACAATTATTCCTTCAAGGCATATTTTTATGTGGTTGACATGGGCAACACTGATATAGTTCTTGGCATGAGCTGGTTGCATTCACTCAAGGACATCTACATGAACACTGAGATGATGGAATTGAGATTCATTAAGGATGTTAAGACTCACATCCTTAAGGCTATTCAGAGTGGTGATCTGAAAATGATTTCTTCAACTGCATGTAGTGTTTGGGAAAACATGATGATGTAATAGATTGGGCAGCAGAGTGTAGGATGTTGTCTACACTAGATAACATAGATGGGCCAGCTTATCATCCAGATATTTAGTAGCTTAGAATTAAACACTCTAAGGTGTTTAATGATTTACCATATGGAAGACCACCTGACAGGGGAATTGAACACATTATTGAGTTAGAGGAGGGCACTAAGCCCATCATGATTACTCCTTACCGACACCCTAAGAGACTGAAATATGAAATTGAGAGGACTATTCAAGAGTTGCTCGCTATGGGATATATTAGGCCGAGTAAGTCTCCTTTTGCTTCATCTGTTGTTTTGGTGAATAAAAAAGGATGGGACACTCAGGATGTGTATAGATTACCAAATGTTGAATAAAAAGATTATTAAAAACCAGTATCTGATTCCTCGTATCGATGAGCTTATTGATGAGTTACATGGGGTATAATACTTCTCCAAGATTGACTTGAGATCAGGGTACCATTGGATCAGAGTTAGAGATCAGGATGTGGAGAAGACAACATTCAGGTGTCATTGTGGCCATTTTGAGTTTCTAGTCATGCCTTTTGGCTTAATTAACACCCCTGCCACATTCCAGTCTACTATGAACAGAGTCTTCCATAGCCAGTTATAGAGATTTGTTCTTGTGTTTTTTGATGACATAATAGTTTATAGTGAGACTTGGGACAAGCATGTAGCACATTTGGATATAGTTTTGGGAATTATTGATGAGGCTTCCTTGTATGCCAAGGAGTCCAAGTGTGCTTTAGGCATGATTAAGTTATTGTATTTGGGGCATATTATCAGTGCAGAGGGAGTTCGCATGGACCTTGATAAGGTTCATGCTATTCTAGATTGGCCTACACCGGGGAACCTGACACAATTGAGGGGATTCATTGGGTTACATGCTTTTTATCATAGATTTATGGCAGGGTTCTCTAGACATGCAACTCCCCTTACTGATCTGACCCGTAAGGGTGCTTTTGTGTGGACTAGTCAAGCACAAGAGTGTTTTGAGAAGTTCAAGGTGATTATGACTTCATGTCCAGTTTTGGCATTTCCGAATTTCATGAGAACCTTTGAGTTGCATTGTGATGCTTCAAGAGAGGGTATTGGAGCAGTTCTTTCCTAGGATCGCCATCCTATAGTTTTCAAGAGCCGTAAGCTTAGGGGTCCTGAGAGATTATTCAATGTTTATGACAAGGAAATGTTGGCCATCATGCATGCCTTGGCCAAATTCAGGCAATACCTAGTTGGCAGTAAATTTTGTATCAAAACAGATCACAATAGCTTGAACCATTTCCTTGGATAGTGGGACCTTAATGAGAGGCAACAGAAGTAGGTTAGTAAATTATAGTCTTATGAATTTGATATATCCTATATCAAAGGTACTCAAAATGTGGTTGTTGATGCCCTTTCTTGAAGACCCCACTTTTGTGTGATTACAAAGATAGAAAAGGATTGGAGACACCTGATTATTGCAAAGTATGCTCGTGATTAGAGGGTAGTTGGTATTGTTGATGATAGTATACAGGACAACAACTATACCCTTGTTAATGAGTTGATCATTTAAAAGGGGAGGATTTATTTAGGCCCTAGATTAGGTGTTAGATAGATTATTTTTTGGGATTTTCACAACTCTCCATTAGCTGGACATCCTAGTTTTTTAAAAACTTATAGGCAGGTACGAGAGAGATTTACCTGGAAGGGCCTGAAGATTGATGTTCAACAGTATGTTCATGAGTGCTCTATTTGTCAGTAGAACAAACAAGAGCATACCCATCATGTGGGGTTGTTATAGCCACTTCCTATTCCTGACCGCAAGTGGGCCTGCTTGTCTATGGATTTTATTGTGGGCTTGCCGAAGGCCCAAGGTAGAGATTGTATTTTTGTGGTGGTGGATCGTCTCACCAAGTATGCTCACTTCTTTTCGATCACCACCACTTTTTCAGTCATTTAGTTAGCCAAGCTATTTTTCTAGGAGGTGTTTAGATTACATGGTTTGCCCCGAACTATTGTGAGTGATCGTGATAGCCATTTCATGAGTCATTTCTGGCAGGAGCTTTTTTGGTTGTGTGGGACACAATTGACTTCGAGTACCAGTTACCCCCCTCAAACTGATGGTCAAAGTGAGATAGTGAATAAATGGGTGGAGGGCTATCTACAAAATTATTTTTCTTCTCAACAACAAGCTTGGGTGAAGTGGATACACTTGTGTGAGTATTTTTATAACTCCACTCACCACATGACTATTTAGATGTTTCCATTTTGGGCTTTGTATGGGTATGATCCTCCTAGTTTTATGGATCTATTATGCAGTGATAGTCGGGTACCCAATGCAGGTGATATGTTGCAGGATGGTCAGGATATCATGAGGACACTAAGGGATAATATTTAGAGAGATTAGAATCGGCAAAAGCAGTATGTTGATCAGAGGAGGATTGCTCATTCTTTTCAGGTGGGTGATATGGTCTATTTGATGTTACAACCCTACAGGCAGTCTTCCATCAGCAAGAGTGGAGCTAAGAAGCTCAAGCCCCATTATTTTGGAAACTTTCATGTAGTTAGTTGTGTGGGGAAGGTTGCGTATGAGTTGGATTTACCTCCGGACAAAAAGGTTCATAATGTTTTCCATGTATCATGCCTCAAGAAGGTGTTGGGTCAGCATGTTGTGTCATCTTCTATATTACCTCCTCTGGATGATGAGGGAAGATTATAGTTGGTCCTTGGGGCTATTTTGGATACTAGGGAGAGGCATTTGTGGCAACGGATCATCAGAAAGTTTCTGGTGAAGTGGCATGGGCTTCCTGATGAGGATGCCACTTGGGAGCCTAAGGATATTCTTTAGCACCCCAGATAGCAATTGCTTGGGGACAAACAATCTTGGGGAGGGAGGACTATAATGTCCCCATTTTAGCAGGTTCCTATAGCTGAGCATGGTCAGTTCATCATCGCAACCCTCATGAGCTGACAATGATTTTTGAGGGTCTCTGTGACAGATTTACTATTTTTAGTAAATCTATTCTTAGGCAGTGACTATTTTTACCAAGGAAGTGGAGCCAGTTCTGAGGTCTGAATAGCTGGATGTATTTCTTTGAGCATTATTGAGGCTAGAATGTTATTAAAGTTATTTATTAAGGTGTTATTAAGTTGAACTTAATAAATAACATATCTTTATGTTATAAATTGAAAGTGTAAACGAGAAGCCTCTTAAGTGAAAAGTGTGTGGAAGAAGCCACAACTTTTTAATGCTTTTTAATGAGCTCTTGGAGGAAATCGAAATTCATTCATAGACTTGATTTTTTTTTGTGAAATTTGAGAGAGGAGAAAATGGCTAGGTTTTGAGGACTGATTACTCATTTTGCAATTTGAATCATTACAGGTTAATGGTGAATTTTGCTGCTGACATTCTGAAAATATAATTCTGATTTTGGAATTACAATTTAGTGCTAATGTATACTGAATTGTGAGGAATTCTTCATTTACAAGTTTTATTCAATTGTTCTTATCAAGGTTTGATTTTCCTTCATCCAGATGTTCTAGAAAATTGATTGGAAGGTTGTTGTATCTTCCTTGTTGACAATCAAAAGTAAATTGGAGAGTCGAATTTAATTATCAAGAAACAATAAATTGTTTCTATGTTGTGATTCATTGGAAGGAGGCTGTGAATTGATGCAAGGTGATTGCATTCAATATGAAAGGGCTGTGTGAGAATTTAGTAGAGGTGTGTGTGGCCTAAGAAGGCTGCGTCACCCATTTTCAGCTTGCGTGAATCCTCTAAGGGAGTCATTTCAACACTCCACAGACCAGCGTGATTTTCCAGCCAGGCCACGTGAACAATAAAGGAGTTGCGAGTTCTTCAAAGGTGGCAGATGATCATTAATCAAGGTTGCATCAAGCTTCCCTAAATGATAATGCAAATTTATAAGCATACATAAACTGCCAGGTGCCAATCAATTGAAGAGTAAATTGTTGTTTATGAGTTATTTCTTATATTTGAGTTAAAATAAATAATGTTCATTTAGAGACTTTCAGCTTGATCTTGTTATGTTATTTAAATCTGGTGGGAAAATTCATTTAAAAATTTACATTTCCAAAATACATTGAAACAAAAATTGCAATTAATTCAAACAAAGAAATCAAATTCAAAAAGAGCTAGCTAGGCTCTTTACAACTTACATAGGTCAAAGATATGATCCATCCTTCACATACCCACCACCTCAAGAACAAAAACAACCCGCATTCTACCAAGAGTCCTCACAACAAACTCATCTACAACCTCAAGCATAACTCTCATATCAGCCTCAAAATCACCCACAACCGAAACAACACTCACAATACCAAGCCCAACAATTCCCTTAGTATCAACCCTAACACCTCTCATAATAGAAACCACATCTCATGTATGCATTCGTACAGATTGTTTACTAGGATACTCATGTCATGCAACCAACATATTCCTCCACATGAAACTTATCAAAAGATGCAATGAGTGTGGAGCATTCCAACCAAACAACATATTGCAAATCCACTTCTCTATAATTCCCAAGATACCACATAATTCATGACCCAACCTATGGCATAGATTGTGGCTCTACCTCCACCACCTACTCAACCACAATAGAAAGTCATACCTACATCTACATACATCAATTATTTGAGTATGCCTCCTTATGTACCCTCCCAAGTAGAACCACTGCACCAACCTAGCTTACACCTTGCACCCACATTTGCATATGTGAATTATTTTGTTGAACCATCTTCTTTTACCCAAGACACATGTATGTCCCTTGGTAGTCATGTGGCTATGTACAAAACTTACATAGGTCAAAGATATGCTCCATCCTTCACATACCCACCACCTCAACAACAAAAACAACCCGCATTCTACCAAGAGTCCTCACAACAACCTCATCTGCAACCTCAACCACAACTCTCATATCAGCCTCAAAATCACCCACAACCGAAACAATGCTCACAATACCAAGCCCATCAATTCCCTTAGTATCAGCCCTAACACCTCTCATAATAGAAACCACATCTCATGTATGCATCTATAGAGATTGTTTACTAGGCTACTCATGTCATGCAACTAACATATTCCTCCACATGGAACTTATCAAAAGATGCAATGAGTGGGGAGCATTCCAACCCAACAACATATTGCAAATCCACTGCTCTATAATTCCTAAGAAACCACATTATTCACAACCCAACCTATGGCATAGATTGTGGCTCTACCTCCACCACCTACTCAACCGCAATAGAAAGTCACACCTACATCTGCATACATCAATTACTTGATTATGCCTCCATATGTACCCTCCCAAGCAGAACCACTGCACCAACCTAGTTTACACCTTGCACCCACATTTGCATACGTGAATTATTTTGTTGAACCATTTTCTTCTACCTAAGAAACATGTATGTCCCTCAGTAGTGTAGCTATGTACAAAAATTGCATAGGTTAAACATATGCTCCATCCTTCACGTACCCACCACCTCAACAACAAAAGCAACCTGCATTCTATGAAGAGTCCTCACAACAACCTCATTTGCAACCTCAACCAAAACTCTCATATCAGCCTAAAAATCACCCACAACTAAAACAACACTCACAATACCAAGCCCAACAATTCCCTTAGTATCAGCCCTAACACCTCTCATAATAGAAACCACATCTCATGTATGCATCTGTACAAATTGTCTACTAAGTCTCTTAATCCACATACCAACCATCAGCGCAAAAGTATCAACTCCGCAATTTACCACCATCACAACTTGATTTATATAGTGTACCAAGATCCAATGTGATTGAATTTCCTATGCCACAATATATTAATCTTGAGTGGGAGTAGATGAAAATGATCTAAAGGAGTTATGCAAAGGAATAGAACACACAACCTTAAAGTTTGAGGAGGTTTGTCCTTATTTGTTCAACAAATCCATCATAGTGTTCCCCTTCCCTAAGCATTTTGAGACTCCTAAATTTGATAAATATAGGGTGAAGGGTGACCTAATTAACCATGTTAAAGAGATTTACATGGCTTTTCAAGAGGTGGCCTACAATGATAATTATCTTATGGGCCTCTTCCCTAAGAGTCTAAGAAGTTCTACCTCAGAATGGTCCTACAAAATTTCATACAACACTATCAATACCTTTGTAGAACTATCTAAGAAATTCATATCATAATACACAAACAGTATTGAGAGTGAACCTAATGTCCTCAATACCTATAATTCTAAATAGAAGGGTGGCAAGACCCATGTGGACTACCTTAAAATGTGGCAAGCCTTATCAACCCGATTGTCATACAAACAACCAGAAAAGAAATTGGTACAAATATTTATTGACAATCTACATCCTAAGATGGAAAACTACATGTGGATGAATTACATTCACACCTATAAAGACATACTAAATAAATATTTTGACATTGAGAGATGGCTATTAGTTGATGGTGCCATTAAGCATTATAAGGAGACTTGTAAGAATTGCTTGATACAATGAAATGATTTTCCAAGATATAGAATGATCAATTGGATCAATAAATAATTAAGTGATAATCATTAATGCATGAGTACAGTGTAGATGTACCATCTTATATATGCAAGGCACGATAACTAGGAGATAAGAAAGAGAGAACCTATCACCCAGACGAGGTGTAATCACATGTCCACAAAAGGTAGATCATCCTCCATTGTACAATAAAGTATGTGCAACATGTGAAACAATGTAAGGACAATAATGTGATAAGAGCACTAAAGGTGGATCTCACACATAAAGTGTAAACGTGATACAACTATCACCACCTAAAGTGGAATTCATCCTACACCATGTACGAGAATAAGATGAAAACTACTATGTATGCATTATCCTAAGTAAACTTAACTAAAGGGTAATCAGGGATAATTAATTACACCAAAACCCCCCTTAAGTTCAACTTAGGGGAATGCACTTAAACTTACAATACTAGATGACAATGCAAGATGGGTCCCGACTACAAGGCCATGTTAGGTACCCATGTACAATAGGAAAATGTAAATGCAATGCAATCTCTCATAGAGTGGAGAAAGGGAGAAAACCTCACGAGATAAAACTCCCCCCCCCAAAAAAAAAAGAAAAAGAAAAAAAGAAGAAGAAAAGAGATGAATACATAAAAGAAATCTCAAAAAAGTATGAGAAAGACAAAACCCCATCCAAGGGAAAAGGCCCCCCTCCCCCTACCTCAATAAGAGAGAAGTGGAAGAAAGATCAAGTAGGCCCCCCTCAATGTAGAATATACACCAATGGTAGATCCTCCAGGCTCAATGTAGAAACTACTCCATGAATGTTAAATAACGTTCCTCCTCTTAGGAAGAAAAAAAACATAGGTGCATGTAAGAAGCCTCCCCAATCAGTAAGAAGAAAAATCAAAATATATTGTCCCTAAAACCTTCTCAAGTGTCCCCATGTTGATGTTGAAGGCTCCCCCTTCTAAATCGAGTGTAATAGGCCACATTGCTAAAAAAGAAATGTCAAGATCTAATGGGGATGGATGTAGAACGTGTGTTAAAGACTCAAATGTTTCATTTGAAGATAAAGAGACCTCCTCCAAATGTTGTATCAAAGGATTCACAATCATGTCAACCTTGAAAGAATGGTCAAGTGGAGAATGAAGAAGAGGGTTAGATTCTTCCCTCACAAAAATCGAAGAAGGATCATCTGTATCAAAGAGAAGATGGATATCATCAATAGTGTCTCCCAAATATACAATGTAGGACTCCACAAAAAGACCTACAATGTCTATTAAGAAGTCATCCCATGGAGTTGTGTCTAGAAGACAATAAATTCCTTACTGCACTAAAACACAATAATCCATAACTATAGGAATGCAAGAATCATTAGGAGGAAAAGTAGAAGTCATCTTAATTGGAGGAGAAGGAATGGAAGGCTCAAGAACTTGATCACATGTGAGAATAACCAAGTTCAAGTAGCCAAAGTTCTACTCAGTATTTGAATCCACACTAGGAGTGTGATCAACATATGAAAAATCAATATCATTAGGAGAAAATTATACAAAGGAGTATAAGTGAGATGCATGATCAACCACCTCATCAGTAATGATATATCTACTCTCCAAGTCTCCATCAATAACTGAATTAGGAGTGAATTCCATAGTCTTCCTTGTTGCACCATTAGTGATTTGATAGATGAAAAGGAGATTATGGGTTAAGTGAGGTCCATACAATACATTATTGAAGGATCCCTCCCCAATATCAATGGTTCCTTTCCCAATCACATTCATTTAAGTATGATTTCCCATCAAAATTGCTGGTATGTGACAAGGCTTGCATTTAATTTATAGTTTATGTTTTTTTTTTCTCTTTTCTATAATATAATCGACGTGTTTGATTTGATTTAGTTGTTTGAATACTTTAAATCTTTATTGTATTCCTTTTGAACAAACTATTTCACTTATTACATTTTAGCACACTTGACGGGACCCACTTCATGGGGCATTTAAACTAACTATTTTAACATGTTTCATGTTGTCTTTTGGTGTTGCTATTACATTTTCTAACATATTGGACTAAGAATTGTGGGATTGAAGGCTTGTCTACACCCAACAATTTTCAAATTTTGCACAGCTACAACATTTAAACTCTCGTGGGAATGCTCTGCAGTTCCGTGAGTTCGCTATGCGGTTCCACAGGTTCACTAAAACATTCATAGGATTATGATCCTACCATACTATTTGTTTCTATATTTTTTTAGGATTGACAAGAACACAGGCAAAGTCAGCAGGAATGCTTGGAATAAACTTTTAGTTAAAATATGGTAAAATTGGTTCTTCTTTGTTTTATTGTCTTTGTTTTTTATCAATAAATTTGGCAAGAACTCTTGTGCGGGAACACAGTTAATCTTGTTTCATTTCATTGAAATTTTTACCAAGTCTAACTGTTGCCCAAAAATTCCTTGTCTTTCATTTTCGGCCACAGCCCTATTTTACCAAGTGAAATGCTCAAAGTGTCGAAAACCCAGTGTGTTTTCAACCTCCTCTCTGCAGTCTCGAGATGTTTTCTGCTTTTTGTCCAAAAATGCAATGTGTTTTCGACCTCTCAGCTCTGAAAGTTTGGTGTGTTTTCAGCCTTTTCTCGAAAACCCTCTGTGTTTTGACTCTAAGCGTGCAAACTCCGACAAGCGGGTCCCAGTGCCTAAAACTATGCCAGTGTAGCAAAAGATCCGACGGCTGTCGCATGATCACATGGGATCTCCCAATCCCATGAGAACACGCAACATCCGTTGATGCGGTATCTCTGATCGGTGGTCAATCGATGTTTTACGGTTCGGCGGATGGTACCGTTAGCGGTTCAGTGGCTGGCATCATGTGGTTAGTCGCATGATCGCATGGGCTCTTCCGAGCCCATGCGACCATGTGGAAAACCGTTAGCATTTTCAGTGGGGGTGGCTCACGGTTCGACTAGCAGTTCGTGGGGCCCAGGATCTCTGTATTGGCGCAAGTGCGAGGAGATCCGATGGTGGTCGTATGATCTCATGGGATCTTTCGATCCCATGCGATCATGCGACAACTGTTAGATGGGAATCTTGCAGATGCGGTGGGTCCTGTGCCGAGGTGTTTGCTGAGGTGGCAGTCAGACCAAATGGGGGAGTGACACGTGGCTGCACGGTTGCGCGGTTGGAGGTGGGCCCAGTTCTATGTGCAGTTGGCAGAGGTTCTTGCAGGCCCAGTAACATGGGCCCCGTAGATTCAAAATCTATGGTGGTCGCATGTTCGCATGGGATCTCCCAATCTTATGTGATCATGCGACCATCGTCGGATCCTCTGTAATTTTTCGGTGGGGTTTTCGTGGGTTCAGTCGAGGTGGTTGGCCCCGGTTCACCCGCGTGGCAAGGCATGATGCATGGTAGATCTTATGGGCCCGAGCATTTTTGAGGAGCGGTGGCATTTTCAAAGAGATGTCACATAATCGCATGCAGGCCTTTCGGCCCATGCGATCATGTGACCGCTAATTTTTCTGGGCCGTGTGGTCGGCTCCTGTTGTGACATGTGGCGGGGTTTGACAAGTCTGATATCTGGCGGGTCCCGAGCAATGCTTATGTGGTAGAGGCAAGGTTTAAAAGATCTTATCACATGATCGCATGGGCCTTCCTAGCCACATGCGATCATGTGACCAGTGACTTTTCCAAGGCAGCGCGACCTATTTTTGGCAGGTTTTCTTCTAAGGACATTTTTGCAACTACAGGTAGCTGAAAATTGATGATTTTTTGGAGGTGGTTGTAGTTAAGAATTTGTTGAGATCTTTTAGGCAGCTATTTCTTGATCTTTTCCAGTATCTGATCGGATTTGAGCATTCATGGTAGTGGGCTTGCAGGGGGGTAGATGGATCAAAGTTGTTGATTTGCAGGCATGGGCACGCAAAGAAAAGATATCTGATCGGCTATGATTTTGCAGAGAGGCATTTATGATCAGAGGTGACCGATTTTAGGGATGATTATTATAATGTAGATCTATGTAGCCCTAATTCGGAGATATTTTTGACTCCTGCTTGCATGTAGTGAGAATTGTATATATTCTTTTTTGGAGCCAGTAGTGCTCAGAATGAACATTTTGTAAAAAAAAGAAGCTCTTTTCTTAAAAAACCATTTGTAGCATTTCTTCATGTTCTCTAGTTTTCCCACATTTTGTAAGTTCTCATTGATAATGCAGATTTTGCAAAGTATTCTGTGACATGTTTTTCCTATCCTCATGCTTTCCTGTTTGGCTTATCTCTTATTGGATTGAGTTTATGAATGCTTTGAGTGATACCTTAGTTTCCTTGATTCCTCTTACTTTCTATAGCTGTGTGTGTTATTGTGTTTGATCTGATTTAGATGTTTTGTGGGTATATTTCAGCCCCTAATAGTCTTGTCTCAATCCTGCACCGAGCTATAGGAATGAATGTCTGTTTGCAGGTCATGGATTGATGTCTAATCCTGAGAGTCTTGTTGTTGTGAAAGAATCTTTTCTCTTTCCCTAAACATCCTCTTTTGTTTGCAGACCCTTCCATGAAACACTTATGCAGGCCTATTCAGTAAGTTATGATTTCCCAGAACTAAGCCTCTCATTGGTTTCATTCCTCTATACTGAGATCCAAACCCTAGTTTTGGTGCATCACCTAGTAGGATAGATTTGCTTCCTGTCATTTCCCTTTCATGCATTCCTTCTATCCCTTTTCCCCTCAAGTTTACTTTCCTGTTTAAGAGCAAATCAAGGTGAATATCCAAGAGGAACCAGCCTAGAATCTGGAGGTCTCATCTCGGTTAGCAAAAGGTCCCACAACCTTGAGATGATTCCCTTGTTATACTGAGTTATCAAGACTACGAGAGCTTGGACTAACGGTGAAAATTTAGTGTATAACACTAACTCTTGCGAGATTGATCATAACCCCCATGGGAACGCTTACAAAGTTTTTTGTTATGCTTTCAGTTCTATGTAGAATCAACGAGATTGACAATAAACTCTGAGAGGTTTGCAGGTATATCAAACTCTCGTGGGAATGCTTTGTTCTCCTATGGGGTTTCTATTTTCTGTGTCATTCATATTTTTACTTAATTTACCTTTTGCTAACATGAAAACCTTTTCTTTTATTTTAGAATTTCACTAACATTTGCCTAGGATCACTTGTGAAAGGACCCCATAATAATATTTTTACAGGGGGTATCATTTTAAAACAAACCAAACTAAGTAGGAATGTTATTTTGGGTTTAGAAATAATTTCATTTTGGTTAAAAAAAACTTGCAAGGGCTTTCACTATGCCTGTTTAAAGTAGGAACTTTCAATTGGGCATAAAAAGAACATCATGTCTTAAGTTTTTGGCATGTTTGCACAAATGTAGAGTGGTCCTATTGCTAATACACACTATCCTCTCCCCTTATTTTCATGGTATTGGGTGCAAGAGAAAAGTGTTAGCGATGCTCAAATTTCTTTTTTAGGTAGAGGGCCAACCTCTCAAGATGCTCTAGTATGGCTACTGAGAGGGAATGACCCATGCGGTAACAACTAAAGCCAAATACTTCCAATTGTGATATAAATGTGTGGTGTTGACAAAAAATCATGCTAACAAGTGATGCTATGTCAAGATAAAGATTACCCTTAGTACTAATGTGGTGCATTAACACCCATAGAGCACAACCTCTATAGGTTGGGAGATCCCCTTATCAGGTCCAATATGTCACAAGCATAGCCTCTAAAATAGATGTCGATATTATGAACCAATATTTTAGTAGCCAAAAAACTCATATTTTCTGACACAAAAGTTCAGACCAACTAAGACGCCCCACACATACCCTTCATTGTGAGATAAAACCCTTGAGGTTTTTGAACATACGGGGTAAGAGATTCTGGTGATTCCCATGTCATGGAGGGAAGCTAGTGACACAAGAATCACTATTTTTCCACTTTATCTGAGGTATATGGAGAAATCCAAGTGAGGATTCAACAAAGAGTATCCTTGCCATCCTAGGTTGTGGAGTTCTTGGCTATCAAAAACTTCTGTTCTTGTCATGATTGTTCATTAAAAAATTATTTTACCAAAAGAAAAAAATCCCAAACAAAGTCAAAATCTAGCCAACAATCAGCCCAAATCACTCAAAACAAAGTCCCGCGGGATTTCTCTAATCTCTCGAGGGATTGCCAATAACTTTTTTTTTCCAAACTTCTGTAGGATCACTATCACACATCCGGAAGAATGCCATTTAAAAATAGAGTTTTAAATGTTGGTCAATTATTCACATGTGGTAAACTTAGCGCAGTCAATGCCACTATAAACTCCTACAAGGATGTTATCAATCCAAGTGATGCCCTATTTTGTTCAGTCCTTTCCAAAATCATTGTCAATCAAAACTCTTGTGAGAATCGCTTGCAAATAAGGTCTATTAAAATTTTGTGGGAACGCCTATAAACTCCAACATGATTCTACCCACCAAACCTCAGGATTTTTCATTTGTCCCATAGCACCATTATTATCACCTATCTTGGTCATAACTCCTAGGTGCAACTTATTAGTTTGACAAATATTCAATTTGATGAAACCAAAGAAAGTCACCATAAACAAGCACCTAAGTATAGGAGGAAGAAAGAGAAAGACCACCTCAATGAAGATCGCCAACACATAGTAAAAGATGAGGAAACCATTGCTAATAAGTAAGAATACACTCGTTTGATGCAACATCAAAATGTTGTTGTGTGCTACATAGCCAAGTACAACTTGAACATAAAAAATATTGACCTTTACACAGATGACTTCTAGTTAGGGTCATTGTTCACACCCAATCAACACACCATCACTTGCTCCAAATTACATCCTCTTGTGAACACGTCTTGTCCTCTAGGAATCACATTAGTCCCATATCATCATACCCAACCACTCTCTAACACATAGGTTAGAAGTCACATTTATGCACCATCTAAGTGAGAAACCCTGATTGAAAAATAAAAAATCCAAAAATCCAAAATAAAATCCAAATCATTGATCTCATATCATTGAGTTTTCAACCACCTAAATCCTAAATCAAACCATAATATTCATAGCTTCCCCTTTGACTAAGCATTGTATAGGATAACTCATCTCATCATTTTTACCACATCACCTCGATCTAGAGGTTCATAGGTATATCATTGTCCTTAGACATCTAGGTCATTTGAGATTCATAGCATCCACCATCCCTCATACATTTTAGTTCATACATTACATGCCACCTCAGACAAATTTACAAAAGAGAAAGAAAGTGGATCCAAATTTTGGTGTCGGTCCATCATCTAGCATTATGCCTAATGTTACTAGTTCTTTCCTCACCTTTGATCCTGATAATCAAGTCCAACCTTAAGAGGTCATAGTCGACCAAGGTGAAATTCATACCATGAGAAGCATGGAATCTTTCATGAATCAACTTGGATATGTTTCCATGATTAATCACATCATGGGCACAATCGTGAAACCATAATTGTAAATTTGGCACAAGAAGGTGCATCTATTCCCTAAGATATTTTTCCTCCTATAGACACCCATCTAGTTCCACCTTTCCACATCCCATCCGACACATAGATTAATATTGTAGAGAAACTCCTTGATCCTATTACTTCATCCACTCAACTCTCTATATCCATCTCTCAACCTACTCATCATGTAGGTACACAACCTATGGTTTATACTATACCACAACAACCTAGTCTCTCTCTTGTTGGGGATCCATCCAACCACCACAATAAATCATCACTTAAAAATGCAATAAAAATTCCTACAATACACCATTTAGTGCCCCCCACAAGACCCACAAATTAGTCATTATTACAACTACCCCCTCTAGCTACAACTACACCATCATATGTCCTCTAATCATTGATCGCACAAAGCGCCATTACATCCCAACCACAACTACCCACACAACCACAACAAGAAACTTCCATAGACCAAACATTACCACTTCAATAACCTCCACCTAGGCTATTCATATCATGCAATCAACATCTTCCTCCACATGGAACTTATCAAAAGATGCAATAATCAGGGAGCATTCCAACCCAACAACACATTGCGAATCCACTGCTCCATACTTCCCAAGATGATACACAATTCACGACCCAACCTATGGCATAGATTGTGGCTCTGCCTCCACCACCTACTCAACCACAACAGAAAGTCACACCTCCATCTGCATAAGTCAATTACTTGACTATGCCTCTATCTGTACCTTCCCAAGAAACACCACTACACCAACCTTGTTCACACATTGCACCCATATCTATGTATGTGAATTATTTTGTTGAACCATTTTATTCTACCCAAGACACATGTATGCCCCTTGGTAGTGTAGCTATGTACGAAACTTACATAAGTCAAATATGTGATCCATCCTTCACATACCCACCACCTCAACAATAAAAACAACCTGCATTCTACCAAGAGTCCTCACAACAACCCCAACCACAACTATCATATCAACCTCAAACTCACCCACATCTGTAACAACACTCACAATACAAAAGCCCAAAAGTTCCCTCAATATCAACCCTAACACCTCTCACAATAGAAACCACATCTCATGTATGCATCTGCACAACTTGTTTACTAAGTCCCTCAATCCACATATCAACCATCAACACAAAGCTATCAACTCCAAAATTCACCACCATCGCAACTTCATCTATATACCATACCAAGATCCAATGTAATTAGATTTATTGTGCCACAATCTATCAACCCTAAGTGGGAGGAGATGAAAATGATCTAAAAGATTTATGCAAAGGAATATAACACAAGACGTTAAAGTTTGAGGAGGTTTGTCCTTATTTGTTCAACAAATCCATCATTGTGTTCCCCTTCCCTAAGAATTTTGAGACTCCTAAATTTGATAAATATAGGGGGAAGGGTTCCCTAATTAACCATGTTAAAGAGTTTTACATGGATTTTCAAGAGGTGGCCTACAATGATAATTATCTCATGGGCCTCTTCCCTAAGAGTCTAAGAAGTTTATCCTCAGAATGCCTCTACAAAATTTCATACAACACTATCAATACCGTTGTAGAACTATATGGAAAATTCATATAATAATACACCTACAATATTGAGAGTGAACTTACTCTCCTCAATATCTACAATGCTAAATAGAAGGGCGGTGAGACCCTTGTGGACTACCTTCAAATGTGGCAGACCCTATCAACCCAATTGTCATACAAACCACTAGAAAAAAAATTGGTACAAATATTTATTGACAATCTAAATCCTAAGATGGAACACCACATGTGGATAAACTACATTCACACCTATAAAGACATCCTAAATAAAGATTTCGACATTGAGAGAGGGTTGTTAGTTGATGGTGCCATTAAGAATTATAAGGAGACTTGTAAGAATTTATTGATACAATGAAATGATTTTCCAAGATATAGAAGCTCAATGAATAGCATAGGAGAGAAAAATAGAATGATCATCTGGATCAATCAATAATTAATTGATAGTAATTAATGCATGAGTACAATTTAGATGTACCTGCTTATATATGCAAGGCATAATAACTAGGAGATAAGTAAGAGATAACATATCATCCATAATAGGTGGAATCACATGTCCACCAAAGGTAGATCATCCTACATTGTACAATAAAGTATGTGCAACAATGTGAGGATGATAATGTGATAAAAGCACTAAAGGTGGATCTCACACATAAGTGGAAATGTGATAAAAACTATCACCACCTAAAGTGGAATTTCTCCTACACCATGTGTAAGAATAAGATGCAAACTACTATGCAAATATGCATTATGTTACATTATGAGTTGTCATTAGTGTCACACATATAATCGGTAAAGGAAGAAAATAGGCTAGTCAGTCAACAGACTAAGTATAGTAACCGAGTAGAGCACAAGGCATAATGACAAGGTAACCGAGCACAATCTTGACCAAGCACATACACCAAGCTAGATGAATACTGAGCACCGAGTATAGTTATAACCGAGCATTCAGATTTACCGAGCAACAATATTTTATCGAGACAAGAATGTAGTATATACCGAGGAATACAGGAATGACATAGAAGTATGGAATGGCATAGAAAAAAATTCAAATGATTTATACCAAGCTAGAAAATGGTTTACATAGATTGAGGTGACTATTTATTACATATATAATTATTAAATGTTGATGATCCCTATGTAATATTGATTTACGTTATTCATTTGGATTGTAGATCTAATGTTTTCTAGATGATACCGTAACCATAATTAGATCAAATCTTTTGATATAAGAATTGTCAAGATGTCAGTTTGAGGTGTAACACACATGAAGTAGCTTCCTGCAAGAGACATCTGAAGATCATATAGGGTTGTGAAGCTAAGTATTGAACAAGTATTGAGAATTGAATCAGTATCAGACCAGAGGCTACCGAGTAGTATTTAGAGAAGATATCTATCACAACATGGTGATATTAGTTAAGTACTATTACTTTCTAAAAATTGTGGTAGACAAAATCTCCTAAAAGAGTAGACCTAACAAGTCTTTTGTAAATTTCTTAACCGAGTGCACACTTAACAGTGTTGGTTAAATCATCTAACAAGGTAGATCCTAATAGGTCTTTATTGTTACTCCTAATAGGGTAAGATCATCAAAAGTGATCAACATTATAGCCTTAATTGGAAAACTTTATTATTGCATTAGTGAAGCTTTTTGGGTGTCATCCCCACTGTAGTTTTTACCTTCTAACGAGGGTTTCTGTGATACCAAAATACTTGTGTATTGTGTGTGAAGTTTCATGAATATTTACTTATTAGATTAGAAAATTGGAAATGTTAACATGATTGTTGGTTAATGAGATACATTGTCTTAAGGATTCAGGTAAAAAAAAATTTAGGGTTACTGATTCACCCCTCCCCTCTCAGTAGCTCACCTTTCCATAATCCCAACAATTGGTATCAGAGCTAGTTCTCTTGTTGAAGAATTTTAATCACTGAAGAGGAAATATCCATATAGATGAAAAGGTATAAGCTTGACAAGACAATTAAAAATTAGAAATTGGAAATGCAAATTCTCATGGAACAACTTAAGGACATCAAGGAAAAATTGAGAGAATCACTGATCAAAAGCAAGGAATTGGCATTTCGGCATAATGAGACTTAGTATCAGGAAGAAGAGATAGAGGAATTATCTGAAGGATCCAGAAGTATGTCTGATGCATCTGAAGGAACTATCTTAGATCTGTTTGAAAAGAATCAACACCTCACCAAATAAGTGAAAGCACTGCAAATTGGACAAGAGACTCAAATGGTAAGAATGATTGAAGTCATGAACAATGCAAGATAAACTGAACAAGCAAGGAATATGGCTATTGAAGATAGAAGACAAATGCCTAAAAATTTGGAAGAGAAAGAATGTGAAATACTAAGGCTGACTGAGCACCACTTTGAAATTTCCAATCAGATGGTTTTCATGAGTCAAGAAGTCAACCGAGTAAACAATGAGCTTGCAAAGAAATAAGAAGATATTGGTGAATTAAGGTCCAAGAGAATGAAAGACTGAAAAATGAAGTGAAAATGCAACAACAACACAATGAGATGATAAAGAAAACTAAGGAAAGTACCAAAAGGATGGATTAATTCCTAAATAGTCAGAGAAGACTAGACAACACCACTGGATTAGGTTATACCAAGCAGGGAGAGTCATCAAAATAAGTAGAACAAAAGAATGACTATGCAAATCCAGGGCCAAAGAAGCTCTCATTCTATCACTGTGGAAAACCAGGTCACATGGAAAATATCTACAGAAGCAAAGCTAAAGGTACTCCTAACTCTACTCCTAAATTTGATGGTTATTGCTACAATTGCAACAAGTATGGCCATCAAGAATATGAGTGTAGATCAAAGTTGAATAAGTCACCTAAGAGGCACTATATGGAAAAGCACCATTGCACTTGTAACAAGCATGGTCATATATCACAAGAATGTAGGGAAAATATGAAACAAGTTTGGAAACCGAAGAGACAAAAAAATACATATCAACCAAGAAGGCAAGGTAATTCTTACACTTGGGATTACAGTACTTGGATTAATTATACAACATGTGGTAGGTATGGTCATATTGCTGAAAATTGTATGAGATTACACTAGAGAGGAAAACCTAGAAACTAAAATTTTTTTGGAATGACAAGTCTGTACTGTCACAAGGTCGGTCACTTAAGTAAAGATTGTAGAGATCGAGCACCAGAATTGAATGTTGATATGAATTAAAATAATATTGATGGAATTAGAAGGTAGATGAGTCAAATGTGGAGAAGATCAACTAAAGATAATGCCAGAACAAGCACAACAGTCGGTGACACCTCATCCTTTGGATTAGGTGATTTCACCACCTCTACCTAATAAAATCAAGTAAGTATGGAAAATGAATTTTAATTAGTTATATTGTTCAGTTCCTTATATCTATTGCATGAATACCAAATTAACATGAATTAAAATGCACTAGGTTGTCATATGTTTTGAACTTGAAATGAGTATAGTTGGTAAAGCTTGACCAAGTAAGAAGTTGTTAGTTAGAGAAAATGATAAGGTTAATCGAGTTGCGTAGTTGACCAAGAATTGGTATTTTTAACCGTGTTGATGTATCAAAAGGAGATAAATGAATGTTTTATCTTCAACCAAGTTGTGGTTGGTGAAGCATTTAATGCAACATATTTTTTGCGGGAAAGGTTTTTGGGTATAAATACACGTCGAGCCAACTCATTTTTCACATTGCGAAACCAGAGCGAAACTAGAGTGAGAAGAGAGAGATTTGATCAATGAGATTCCAAGCCATTTACTGTGATTCAAGCATTTAACAAAATGTTTGGAAGCTATACAAGTAAGTTTGAAGCAAACTGAGATATTTGAATACATTTTTCACATAACCCTATTTTTTTATAAGCGATGGAATCTACCTCGAAGACCACTCAATCAAAGGATGATAAGGAGAAGAAGGTTACAGTGATCAAAAGTGCAAAGTATGAAGAACCTAACTAAAAATTGCACTTTGAGGACACATCATAGATCGATGAGAAAGGCGCATTCTCATGCATACCACCAAGGGTTTTGTTGGTAAAGGATATCCGGTCCTACATTCACTATAAGATTAGTGAAATTGGTGATTTCGAGTTGCAATCCACTTACCAGGAATTATGCGCAGATGAGAAACTGAAGGATGAACATAAAAATCTAGAAGTTAAAGGTTTAACAAATTCCCTTCACTTCTTGAAGGTATCCAAAACCGAGTGGTTCAGAATAGTACTTAGTCGAGTACACGAGGGAAAAATGAGCCTAGATGATCCAGTAAAGATCACCAAGGACATTATTCACATGGTCATCGGTTACCTAGTAAGTGATAAAGATAAATCCCTAAGGCACCCACCAAAAAGTGAAATAGAAAAGCTAACTAGAATCGAATGGGATGACATAGGTATGCAGATCAACAACATTGATGATCTTGAGACTAGATATGGAGCATACGTGATTGCTTACAAGGTATTCCAATATAGTAGACCAAACAATATTCCTTGCAAAATTGTTGATATTGTATATAAGATTGTGAAGAAAGTACTACGGCTAGACCTAGCTGAGTTGATGTTGAGGCAACTAGAAGAAAATATGAGGACAGTATGAGTTGCTAAATCCAACACTTGCAAGTTCATGAATATGTGTGATCTTAATATATGTCCATGAAGGTATATACATTTACAAGGAAGATCTAATATTTACCTTTACAGTTACATACTTTCCTTTTATGAAATTTCATGGTTGATTCCTAAACAGGGGTTTGACCAAATCAAACCCCTTTGAACCCAAAAATTTTCTATTTTTTTGTGTGCAAGAATAGGTGATGAAGATACTGTCACAAATATGGAAAGTATAGGGCCCAATAGATGATCTTTGAAAGTTTCATGCAAAATTGCATGATACTGGGCAACTAGGAAACCTATACCCAAGTATAGGGTAAGTAGGAGACCTATACCCTAAAAAAAACCTCAGATATTAACCATAGGTTAGTAGTATAGCATAGTTTCCATTTTTGTTCATTATAGGTGTCTATCTGATCTTTATCTATTTGTTTCTGTTGAAAGTTATCATCTAGCTTATTTAGTCTTCTACTTTGGATTTTGTCAATCCTATTCCCTCACACCCATATTATCTTGAGCATAATCATGAAGGATAATCATACCCACTTAGTGCTTAATTCCTACTTGAGTCTATTGGATCATTTTACTTTTGATTGTACAATCAGGAAAATGTGGAACTCTACCTATCTACCTCATCCCTTCATCCCCCCTTTTCCTATTTTACATTTTTGGTGATCCAAACTTACAACATTTCCATTTTGTTGGTGTTAGATGTCCTTTATGTTCTTGTAGGTTCACCTTATTATACATTTTAGTAAACCAACTCACATCATTTACATTCTGATGTTAGTGTTAGATCTCCTTTATGTTCTTGTAGGTTCACATTATTGTACAATGTGTATATTATTAATTGAAAGGCTTGGACATGGATACTCATTATAGTTTATGAGTTGGATTCATTTTTTTTACTATGTGTTTATCCTATTTTTTGATACCTTAGAGGTATGGATGATTGGATGGTTTAGCATTTTTTCTTAAAAATAAATGTTTTTTCCAATCATGTGGATTCTTTCAATCAAATGAAAGCAATTAGTTATGATTGTTGTTTAGATGAGGTTTTTGAACATTCATATTCAATCTTATTTTTGTAGACTTTTTTAATTTCAAAATCATGTTTGGGTAATGGCTTTTGAATTATATTGATGCATATATAAAGAAAATGAACATAGTGGAGTTGAGGTAGTATTTTGTGATTTGCACTAGACTCTTGATAAGTCTTTAACAAGTCAGAGAATGTTGGGATTAAAGTGTCTTAACCTTTGAGTCCTAACATTGATAATTAATATAGTTAAGTATTTGGGTGCACATTTATTTATATTAAGTTGATTATTTCCTATGTTTTCCATTCAACTTATGGCTCCTCTTAGAGAGGTAGCATCCTACATGGTAGGTGATGTGTTTGACATGTTGTTTATTGTGTAGGAAAGTAGATATGGAGTAATCCCTATATTTTAGGAAATAGGCACCCACTTTTGAGGTCCCATGATTTAGAGGATGAAAATCAAAGTTGTTTTCCCACTCAAGATTTTTTTTTGACAATCTACTATGTTTACAAGAGAGACTTGCACAATTTTATTACTCCACAAAAGCAAAGAAAACATTCTTTTGATTTTTATTTTTCCTTGTTGCTTGAGAAATGGATATTAGTGCTTTTATTGAAGGTGGATGCCCAAGGATGAGGATCACTTTGTTTCTAACTATAGGATGAAGTTGGGGCCTTGCATGGTGTGACTTTTTCATATTTTTTCTTAGTTGAAGTTGGAGAATGAAATTTTGGGCATCTAGCTTATATATCATTGAGTATTTTCTATAATATTCATAGAAGAAGGACAAGGTGATTAATTTTAGACCTAGTATGTTGTTTTTGTTTCTATAGACAAGAAAAGATGTCTTAGGCACCGAGAGAAGTTAACCAAAATTTAGAGTTATCTACCGAGCAATGAATAATAATTAAATACAAGGATTGGAACAACATTTAATGCTTAAACTATGATGATCTGGACTGTTATGATGACAAGGAAAGTTAGTTAGAGATATCAACGGGGGTAAAAATTCATGATGATGATCTACAACTTAGATCTAAATTGTTAAAGAAGAAGAAACAAGTTTCAAGAAAAGTTCAGGTTTTGAGGTGAAAAGAAAATGTGTTACTGAGATCCAGATTGAAGGTATAATGAATTGAACGACTAAGATTGATCAAAGGAAAACATAATAGAGGAGATTAAGTGACAAAAAATGTCTATATAAACGATGAATTTGTATGAACAAATGGATGGAAAATTGAAGATTTGAAGAGTCATCGACTGATGTCTTGGAGAAGGAACAAAGAGATTCCAAGTTAGAAAGTAGGATTTGATGAAGTGTTGAAGCTAGTGGAAAGTGAAGAATTAAAGTGAACTAGATAGAAGAGCGCACAAAGGATCTAGTTATGTAAAGATAGTTTCTGATCTAGTATAAGAATGATAGTGAAGTGTACCATCATCAATTGAACACTGAATATTGATAGTGTTATCATTAATGCAAAAGAGGGAGATTGTTACTATAACTGATAGTAATGATTGAAGATTGATTAACTGATGGTGATGATGATGAAGAATGACCAAGATTAGAGGAATACAAGATAGCAGGAAGGTTAGATAAGTTATTTTCTTGTCATTGATGTCAAGAAATTGATTTTTGGTTTATATTATGTTGCCATATCATTCGGTATATGATATAAGTTGAATGAGTTAAGGAGAAGAAGAAGTGAGATGTTGTGAAGTTGAAGAGCTTAAATGTGTAACTGATATAGATTAGACAATGATTAGATTATGTTGATATAATTTTTTTCTACCTAACATATGATTATGTTAATTAAGTCGATAAAGTATGGTAATAAAGATTTGTCAAGTTGATAAGAAAAACAATTTTGGCTACCGAGTAGGAAAAGTCACTTAGTAAAGGTAAAAGGTAAAAGGTAAAAGGTAAAAGGAAGTATGATTTAGTAAAGGAAAAGGAACCAAAGGCATCGAACAAAAAAGAAAATTCTTAGGCATCAAGAAAAGATGACCAAAATGTAGAGTTATACACCGAGCAAGGAACATTAATTAATTACAAGGATTGGAACAACATTTAATGATTAAGCTATGATGAGCTGGATGGTTATGATGAAAAGGAAAGTTAGAGATATCTACGGACTGGAAAATTCATGATGATGATCTATGACTTAGATCTAAACGGTTAAAATAGAAGGAACAAGTTTTAAGAAAAGTTCAAGTTCTGAGGTGAAAAGAAAACATGTTACAAGATCCAAGTTCAAGGTATAATAAATTGGACAGTTGAGATTGATCAAAGGAAAATGCAATAGAGGAGATTAAGTGGAAAAAAATATCTATATAAAGGATGGATTTGTATGAATAAATGGCTGGCAAATTGAAGAATTGAAGAGTCACTGAATGATGAAGTGAAGAAGGAACATAGAGATTCCGAGTCAGAAAGCAAGATCTGATCAAGTGTTAAAGCCAATGCAAAGTGAAGAATTAAATTAAAGATAAAAGAGCACATAAAGGATTTGGTTATACAAAGATAGTTGCACATTTATAACTCAATATATTTATTGTTTCTTACTAGCATTTGTAACAGAGAAATCTCTTAACAAAGTGGACTTAACAGTCTTATTGTAAAATCCTTGCAAAAGGTAAAATTCTAAAGAGTGTTTGAGGTCCTCTAATCAAGCCACTCCTAACAAGGTGAAGATTCCAATAGATTTGAGGTAAATCCCTTAACTGGGTCACACCTAATAGTGTGTATTATAATCTTTAAGAGGATTGGCTCTTAACCAGGCATACTTCAGAAGAGTATTTTCTTAGTGGGTGACAATTCCCATAGCGATTTTTCCCAAAGATGGGTTTCCATGTTAAATACTGGTGTTAAATGTGTTGAATGGTTTATGTGATTGATTTACTGTTTGATAAAGTTTATTTATTATTGTCGGTAAATAGTGAATTGTGTTTAATCGAGTTGTCATCGAGTTAATTAGAGAAAATATTTTTAGTTATTCTTTCTTTTGTGTTCTTGAAGGTATAATTTATGTGGTATTATGCTAAAGAGAATTGTCTTTCCTCAAAGAGTTAATGCAATGGTGCAATGGTAAATTAACTTTATATTTTCACAATAAAGGAATAGTAGTAGGTTCTTGTGTCAAAATATTGAACATTTAATTAAAATAAATAAATTATACTTAAGATTCATAATGAATATTAGGGGTCTTTCTAAGATGCTCTTTTACTTTCAACATGTACAAGTAGAATGTGGCATTGTTGATCACCCTGTATCTCAAGTTTTTGCAATGAAAGAGAAAATATATTAGAAGGAAAATAGTCACTAGATTTTTTTTTAATTTAATGACTTGTGTGAGGATTAAGACTAGAGAAGATTCTATGTCAAATTTGGAAGTTGAAACTTATGTATCTTTACTAGGGACATTATAAGTGGTTGGTTCATCATGTAAGATATGTGTGCTACATATGTAAATCAATGTCTCTATATAGTGCCCTAAAAGGCTTCTAATATCCTCTTCATTTTATTGTTTAAGTATAACTACTAAAAATGATGGAGTATCCCATAATTAATCTAGCATCTTCATTCCCTTACAACTTATAGGCTCATAATGTTGTAAAATGACATAGAAAGTCAATATTCTATCTCTAAAGGGGTTCTTCAAGGTTGAAATATGCCAATTTCATAATACATTAAATTTAAATGTAGTTGTAATTTAATTACAAGTGTAAGTTTACTTTCTGACACAAATAGTGAGCTATCATACAATGTATAAACTTCCTAGAAACTTCAATACCTTACTTGCAATACTTTTTTTTCTCTAAAAGGCATATAGCTTGAATATATATAATATAAAGAGAATATGCATAGATATACAAAGAGACTGACTGGAAGCCTGATTAGAGATTAATAGACCTAACCAATCCAAATGCATCAAATAAGAATAGACTAAGTACCATGGTCAAAATAAAATATAAAAAAATAAAGCTTCATAGACTTCCCTAGAGGATCTTACTAACATATATCCTTTTACATTAATTTTGTGGGCAATATGCCATGATCTTAGGAGTTGAAAGGAAGCTAAGCACCTAGAGATAAAGGGAAAGCTAACAAAATTTGAATTTGAATTGCGTGAAAATAAAAGGAATGAATTACATAATTTATAATGTTGTTGTTGCACTTGGCATATTTTACAAATCTTGGTTTTAATAATACTTAGTTTTTCACCACATTTGTACCATTGTTGACGTGACTTGATAATTCCATTGGTAGCATTCAATATCTCTACTACCTCATTGACAATTGCCACATTATAGATGACAATTATTGCTCAAAGTAATTTGAGCACAACACAAATGACACTGTAGCATCCCTTTAATGAATTGTCCTTCCTACAACATTTTCAAAGATTTGGGATACATCTCTAAAGTAGGAAAAAATTGCTTTTTCCTTCAATAAGGATACTCATACCCTTTACTTCAAAAATTTATCCTCAAATCTACACACATAATTATCAAAAAACAAATAAATAGATTCTTGATTTAGAATAGAGGCTATAGATCTAATAGGATGACATTGCTTGAAAGGAAGTGGTATCCAAGACTAAGGGAGCATCTTTTATTGGCTAGATAATTGGGCACTCTATTAGCTTCCTTATAGTAGTGTAGAATGTGTGAATGAATACGTGGCAAATGTTCACAAGCCTCTTGAAGAACACACTTGATTTTCCAATTATTAAAATCTATTTTCTTAAGGGATAATGTTCAATGAGGCTCATGTTCAATTACAAACATTTCCAATTTCATTTTGATTGCCTTGATCTAATCCCTACTAATAGGGCTGAGGCTTTTGCCACGTTGTTTGATCAATTTGGAAGCTAAAATGATAACATTGCAACTACTTTTCCTTTATGACATGAGACATATAGATTCCCCCTTGTTTCTCTATAAAAATTCAATTTGTTGTAGTCTTCATCTGGCAGTTTCCCCTTTACTTTCTATTTACTTTTTTAATAATGGTTTTCAAAATACTAACTTTAAAAGGTAACTTGATGTATTTTAATTTTGATAAAATTTGTAAATCACATGGGATAAAGCAAGATTCAATCTTTTTATTTTTCAAATTATAGGCTAATACTTAATTACAATTTAGCCATTCCAATTTTTTCAATAACTTCTTAATTTGAATTCTCTTCCTTCCTAAAAATTATTTTGTTCCTTTCCCACCACAACTTCCAAGCTATAGATGCTAAAGCCACTTTCCAAATGACTTCAAACAAATAATATCTATGAAGTAGTTGCCATGATTGGAATACACTAGTAAGTTATCCTGAAGAGAAGAATATCAATGAAGCTTGTTTATCATCCACATCTGTCAAGAGTAGGAAGATGGGCAAGTAAGAGGCAAATGATTTCTATCCTTAATCAACAACTAGAAAACAATGTAAACAATTAAAGAGAGTTACAATACCAAATGTATTTAGTCTTTGAATTGTTAGAATTCTTCCTTTTAGAGCTAACCATGTGAAAGCACCCTCTTCGTGAATAATTGCATTAGATGGGAATAATTGCATTAGATGGGAAGCAATTAAAATATCTCATTCAGAGACTCTAAGCATGTTTTGACACTAAAACATATCTATGCTTTACTCTGTAGCTACTTGAAGGAGATTGAGTCCAAATCAAATTGTCTTCTAAGCTTGTGAGGTTTATTTGTCTTGATTTGAGGAGTTTCTCTGACAAGATACCTTGTTCAAGAGGAATGGGTACACTTGAGAAAGCTATCCATTGTGAAACTAATACACCTTTAATATCCTTGATTATGCAATAGCCTTTAAGTCTTTCACACCAAGATTGCTTTTATATGACTCTTTCTTCTTGTAACATCTCATACTTATAAAGTGGTGAGAAACCATTCCAAGAATCCTCCCAAAAGAGTGCCCTACATATATCATGAACTACGCAAGACAAACAAGGAAAAATTATCTCTTTGCATTTCATCATATCTTGTTTGCAATGTTATTTCAACTCGTTTTCACCAATTTAAAGTTAACTATGCATTCATAATTGGAGTCACGTGGTTTGAGTATAGTCTATTTCCCAACATTTATAATATAAAAGTTTCAATTTACAAATGCTCAAATTTGATTCTAGACATAGCTACATTAAAATCAACAAAAAATAATTATGTGAACAATTATAAAGTTAGATTAATGTGAATTTATAAAATTTAATTTGCATCCACTCAACATTCAACAATGTCCATTAGAATTGTTAACACAAGTTTCAAAATTAATTGACATGTTTACAAATCATAAATGATAAATAATTTTTTTTGGAGATTGCATATAACAACAAAATATACATTTTAATATTAGATTCACCAAATATGAAAGTCGAGAATCAAAAAATGATATGCATAAATGCAAATATTAATTTTTACCTTCAAATCTTCACCTCAGAATAATTTACAAATTTGACAAGCATACACAAAGAAAATGGCAAGTATTTCTTTTTTGGATAAAATGCAAAATGCCCAAACATTTATCAATATTAGTATAAAGAATTAAAAAACCTAGCCCAAAGGAAAACTAGCTAGAGAAAGGTACATAACATATCATATGCAGAGGAGAAGACAAAACTTCATTGGGTTTCCTTGTAGAGTGCAAGACAAACCCATAAAAACTAAAGATATCAAACTATATCATACCGATTATTGTATTCACATAAATTGAAAAAATATTACAACTCACTATTTACATCATCAAATCACGTGTCCTTGAAGTGGAGTTTGATTATTTGCACCAAGAACTTCGGGGAGGATGATAAACATGGGAAAGTAAAAGCTAATGGAAAAGCTCGTGTCCCAAGATGTCACATTCTCACAAGGTAACCAAGGAAAGGATGAAAAAAATTTAAAAACCTTAATAAAGGTAGAAAAGTGGAACTTCACAAATTGCATGTCAAACTTCACTCCCTACAAAAGTACAAGCACCTCCAAGAGGTACAACCCACCAAATATTGCAATTGTAGGATATGCACAAAATGGATTTGTTGAACTTTTTTTAACCTTATGTAATAGAAAGGCGAGAATTTAAGTGTGGAAGGAGAGACACCGATGAGCACGTGGTTGGGAAAATACCATATAAGATGTCATTATCTTATTTGGTATAGATTTTTTGAGGGCATTAGAAATTTTCACGTGAATGTTGTACTTGTTGTTGTCAATAGAGCTATGTTCCCAAGCATTTACTTGTATTATCTCATGATCTATGCCAAAATAGCAGGGAGGGGTACAATGCCAACAAAAAGGGAAAAATAGATTCAAGAAAATACTAATGGAGATAGTTATAAAGGTTAGATGGGTTTCCAAAGGCTTGGATGAGATAAGGAAGCTTAGAGGAGCTGTATGTAAATTTGGTAAGAAAACAGGAGGTCTACAAAAGTATAATGAAAGAAGGAAAAGAAGGTAAAAAGGTTGCACAAGAATGACTAAAAAGTTATAAGAGATGGTCTATGCTTGAGACACAAGACAAGACTCCATATTTCCAATTATACAAACTCTCCTCTATAATATTCCTTGATTATTTACCTACAAAAAATTGAAAAAAATATTTCATACATTTCAAGCCATATAACATACATGACTAAGACATGCTTAATTTGTCATTTTCCTTCATCCTTTAAAATAGAATAAACTCATTTGTTAACGTTGAAAAAATTACTTTAAATTGATTTTATTTAAAATATATAAAAGATTATAATTCTTACCAATAAATGTGAAAAAATAAACTATGCTGATATTATCTTTGACAAACTATCCTCATGAGAGAGTAGAAACCCAACCCATTATATCCTCACATGACATAGCTATCTGTGTACACTTCCTTTGATTTCCCCAATTGGAATTTCCACGTGACATAGCTATCTATGAAATGCAAGCTCCTTTGATTTCCCCATTTCAAATTTAACAATATAAACGGGTAGCTAACTTTGATTTCCTCCATTCAAATTCAAAAATATAAACGGTCATGCAAAAGCATGCTTTAGTTAGTTGGGCATCCTTAATTGCATCAGAATTAAATTCATCGGGATTGCATCTCTCCCACCACTGATTCTTGTCAATTATTCTCACGATCCTCCACAAAATTCAGTATGTATGCCCAACTAACTGAAGCAAAAGCATGCTTCAGTTAGTTGGGCATCCTTAATTGCATCAGGAGGGCATTCCTCTCATAGAGTTAAATCCATGTTATATTCATCGGGGACACTAAATTGAGGGCTAGATCCGATGTTTTCTCTACTGTGGTTACTGATCACCAATGGATTGCATCTCTCTCACCACAAAATTATCCCTCGATCCTCCACAAAATTCAGTATGTA
This sequence comes from Chamaecyparis obtusa, assembly GCA_027943335.1. Lineage (NCBI taxonomy): Eukaryota > Viridiplantae > Streptophyta > Pinopsida > Cupressales > Cupressaceae > Chamaecyparis > Chamaecyparis obtusa. The sequence continues at coordinate 581,072 of BSBK01004060.1, read as the reverse complement.
GTACTGATAGCCAGCAATATTAATTAGAGTCATATTCACTTGAGGATCGCAATCGAGCTGAAGCGCAGGATCACCGCAGCCGCTGTTCTTTCTTGCGAAGGGATAGTCGAAGGTTTGATTCCCACATTTGAAGGGTTCTGGGCAAGCTCGAGATGAAGGAGCGAGGGATAACATGGTTATTGTGAAGATCAGAAAGAGGAAGCGTAGGGGATAGACAGGGGTTAAACTGGTAGATTGGCATAGATGAAGAGATAGGCCTCTGCCTTCCATTTTCACAAGAGTAAGTAGAAATGAAGTAAAGAGAGAAGACGAAAGGCAGATTAATAGCAGAGCGATATATGCGAGAGGAGGTGAAGAGCCAATTTGACTATTTTGATGCAATTAAGGATACACCTATGGAAGGAATACACTATGCCATTGAGGAGGAATGGCGTCCTCTTCTTTTGCCGTAATTCTGGGTGAGCGGCTTCTTGCTGGCAAGAAAGCCTATGCAATTGACGTCCCCTGATTTATGAGTATTTTTAGAGGTGGAGGAAACTTTGGTTCAGAGAAAAACAATACGTGCTTGCAGAGAATGCAGAGGAAGGTTCAATCATTCTTGTCTAGTTATTGGTATGAGTTCTTGTCACATTTGTAGTTAGTTAAATTTGTTGTAGCAGCATTTTTGTGATGTATATAGTCCAATTTGAATGTAAAAAAGTTTTGCAATTTTATTTGTAACTTGATTTGATCCTAGATAGTAGTTAGCAAGGTCTGACCCTTTTGCATTTATGATTTATTATAACATCGGAGTTTTATTTAGGGTCCCCTATCCTACTGAACAACAGGAAATACTAACAAAACCACTCTTACATAACATCTAAACGAACCTGAGAATAGTTATGTTGGATATGAAAACCTACTCAAACTAAACTATCACATTACCAAGATACAATAAAAGGTGCCTTAGTGAAAACATAGAGCTTACAACATAAAAAAAACTAGACCACTATCTACATGCTGCACCTTGTGGGAGTTCCTGCACACCAGCATGCTTCAATTCTAGACCATACAGAGGAGAAACCGGTGCTCTATTATGAACACCCTAGCCAGAAACATGAACTGATTCTACCAGAAGAGCATTGTGACTCTTCTGCCAGCTCCAAACTATGATTCAACGCTCATGTATACACAGACAATATGCTATTTGAATATGTAGGGGTGGGGCAGGTCAAGGATACTATTTGAGCTTTAATAAAATAATTAGTAATAAATAAGGCCAATTAGTAGACCCTAATCATCTGCAACTAAAATTCTTACTCCTAAATTATAGACTGTTCTGCCATTTAAGAAAAATATTTCACATTATACAAAACCACCTATCTATCTAAAAGCAAGTGCAAGTACATGGCACCATGTGTTGCCTTGATTCTTATATCTTTATGGAGTTCTATACGATTAATAATAATTCTTTCTCGACAAGATTGAATCATTGATTATCATGTCATCGAGGGAATGGGAATGTCAACCTTATAGAATATTTGTACGTGAATTGTCTTTAAGCCATGCAGAGACAAATTATGTTGCTGCCAAAGGCTTGTCTTGAAGTTCAAATGGATTTTGATAGAATAGTATTTATTGTTGATAATTGGTTATCTTAGATAAAATGCGGTGTAAATGATAAATATTTTATGATGTTCAATTAGATCGTTACATAAGTGTTTGTCATGTTTAGGGACTAATGAGTTGCATCTTGTGCCCAGTTCAAATGAGAATGATTGTTAACAAGTTATAAATTCATGAAAATACATTGATGCGGAGAGAATTCATAGAATCTCAAAATCTTACTCAATCTGCAAAATGCAATGTCATAGACTCACAAAATACCATTTTGGGAATGTTTTTATTTCTATCAGAAAACTTACTTGATGAGGAGAAACATGAAACTTTAGAAAATCTTGTACATTAGGATTGTCTTTACTGCCACAAAACAGAGCACTAATATGCTTCCATTCAATAAGGATTCTTACCACAGAGTTTTACTCTTACGAACTTAGTTTTACACAAAGTCTCTTATTTCCGCAGTTTCTTTGCATCGACATTTTATCAAACAATTTGTGCTCAAACTTATTTAAAATTCCACCACATGCATTTACATTACTGTCTTAAAACTGACAGAAAGAGGCAATCTTCATATATTCACATGTTCTCTTATATGAGACCAATAAGAAATTGGTAATCCCATTCAATATAGAATAATGCAGATTTTGCAACAACAACTAGTTCACCTTTGGTTATGTGACTCCTCATATCCTACAACCACATATTTCTTTTCACAAACCAATACCATGAATCAACCAAAACTGACATTTAAAACAGATTTTTCAAACCAAAATCTGCTCTAAAAGTGATTCCATATTTGGCCCAAGATTTCAGCTTAAAACCTTTTTAATCAATTTTGAATGCTCATGGACATAGAGCCAACTTGCATGTTCAAATCGAGCTATAGGCAATACTTAAAAAATGGAATCTTAAAAACATTAAAATGAAGAGAAATCTGTTCAAAAATCAGATTTTTGCCATGATTAGAAATCAGTAACTTCCACTCCCAAATTTGCTCCAAATTCAAGAAATGTTCAGTTATGCAAACTAAAAGCAAGGATCATTTTCAGATTTGATCAAAACATATTTTTGCACCTACATTAATGACTTTGGTTGACCAAGAAATGTCCAGACTCTTTGGTAATATGTAGCCCACTTAGTGCTGCTATAAACCTTTCTTAAAATCAGAAATTGAAGCCAAGTAAAACCGAATCCCAAAGGACTTTTTTGCAGATTTTCTATAACAGATTTTAGCCTCCAATATGTTCATAGTAACAAATGCAACCAAGAAGCTTTCACAAACATGACAACTATGGAGAAGGGGATTTATTAAATGCTGATAAGCTACAGATATTATGAAGTTAAGTTATAATATCAAGTAATGCTCTGATACGCAGTCTACAGCCATGATTCAATACTAAAAAAAATCTAATATTTGAGATGAAGAAACAATCAGCAATAAGAATCAAAAGAACAAAATATTGTCGTGAACTAGAGACATAAAGCATGAGCCGGTCTGTCAAATGCATAAGAGCAATGCTAATAATACAAAGTTGAGCAGATATATCATAGTTGCGTAGCCAGTAAAACATGAGGACAACAATGAAGGAATGTGTTAAGATATAGCTACGATCAGATATGGTAATATATATATATATATATATATATATATATATATTAAGATCATTTGATAATTGTATATGTTACAATGTAGTTAATATTAACAGTCGGTTATGAAGGGTCATGACCCTACGTAGCATAAGCCATGTATGGTCATGGCTCTTCAATACATGACTATTCAAAGGATATAAATGCATATTGATGGCTGGTGAAAAGATCAATCACAACGGTAATCTATTTCAGCACAACACTCATATATATTCTCTATAGGACGATCTTGATTTCACAACATGGTATCAAAGTCTAACCTATAAAAGAATAAAATATATTTACAAGCAATCGGTGATAAATTGGCAGCGATATTGGTGACGAAATTCTATATATGTTCTCAATATAGACAACAACATATATAATAGTACAAACAAACATTAGAGGGAGGAATACTAATACTTAGTCAGCATGCCATTAGGAGGGAGTCATCTGCATGTCAGCGATATATGAACAAGCATCAAATAGGGAAGAAGACGAAATGGCTATTGACGGATATATTCAGAAAAACGTATATGCCTGGCATCAGTTTGGAGTTATGGAACAGACTGGAGATATGAGTATAGCGTTGGACATTGATTGAGCATGAGACTCTCGCTTATGGTGAGGCCATCTACAATATCATCCATTTCAGGCTAGGGAAATATAAGGGAATAAGACTATTTACATCGTCGGTTCTATATGAGGAAAATAATAATTATTTGGTAGCCGCTTGCCCTAGGATACGATATGCAATAAGAATTAGAAGGGGATATTGATAGTTGTCAACAACCGATTGACTTGGCATCCGGGTGGAAGAACCACTATCTGTCCCTCCATATTGGACTATATAAAAATTCATCGGTAGATGTATATCTCCTATACATAGACAATTGCGCTCCACTGAATCACATTCCAAGCTCACTCTCCATTCACAGACGTATATAAAATGCTTGAAGACACCATTGTTAACGGGACTGAAGGGGGAATGGTTATATTTGAAGTAATAAGAATTATTAGGCGGTTTCATACAAGTATCGAGGGATTCCTTTCATTTCTTAAGACAAAACATCTTGTCCAATAGATTCAGAGATATATACACCAATCAATTGTGGAGAGTCCATCTTCAAAAATCTTAATATTTGTCAGCATCAAATGCATTGATGATTATCAGATAATTATGGAAGCGGGTGATAATCACTATGGTCTCTATCCTCATCGGTGGAGTGGAGTATATTGTAGATGACGCTAGCCATCCTCTATACCCGATGAACATTTGAGTTCTTATTTTTACAAACAACAATGAGAAGACGATAGTCTAAAAAAAAGGGATCTTTCTATATTCAATTCACTACAGAGTGTTATTAGATTTTATAGTTAGTGATGCATCGATGAATATCTCACTACATAAATCGATAGCTAAATCAATTAATGGTGAAAGACGTTATGAATCAATTAATGGTAAAAGACATTATGAATCAATGGACAGTGACTGGTGGTAACAACGTTTCTGAGACCGAATATGATTATTATCGGCTAAGGCATAACTGATAGCAATAGAAGTTATCATATTAATTGATAAGGCTTGGGACGATGTCTAAATTAGTGCAAACACCAATGATTAAATAATTATTGATTATCATCCCTATCCATAATCGATATCATAGGAAGAATATACATATATGAGATAAATGGATACTCTCATAAAAATGAAAAGAAAGATATTAATAAACATTGCAGAGTATATTATAGATGGTTCATACTTATATTGCAGGAGGTATGAAGGTTGTCATAAGACATTCCAATCGCATTCTAAGGGCAAATATCGAAGAGGATATACAAACAGTAAAGTTGCGGATAGATATATAATTACAGATCACATAAGGTCATAGTATATAAATCATAGCATATTATTTGTCACAAACTTATGTTGAAGAAGGATCACGTTATATAGCTACAAGATCGCATCAAAATAAAGTATAAAATACAAGGGAAGACGTCATGTCTTATTTGCGTATTGGTTGATCACTACTGGATAAAGGTCGCAGAGAACCTTTGTTCACTATGGGAGTTTGTGGATATGTACATATTTCATTAATAGGTTGATATGGGGATCTTGTGATTGTGCTCTATGGCTTGTATGTATTGTTGAAGTTTACTGATGTTTTGATACCTAGGAGGTATGAATGATATATGTATTATGCAATGGAGAGGAGAACAGATTGGTGGGTGATACAAATCTAGATTGGTTGGAACAGAAGAGGGAGATCAGTTAACATACAAACTTACTCTGATAATTATTGAAAATGACAGGACATTTGACCAACATATCTGCATATTTGAATTGGCATCTAGAAAAAAATTGTTGAAAGCATTATAAATTGGTTACACACACATCATTTATATCATGCATAGCATCATTCGATGAAGTGAGAAGGATAAGTTAAGGTAATTTTCCCAACTATCTAAGTTAATCGAAAAAGGGGATAGTACAAGTAGGATAGTAACCAATGATTAATATAATAAGATACCAATAATGTATGAAGTCAGCATCTAATCGGTAGTTATCATAATGAGATGTGATTTGTAAAGAAGAAAATTAGCATAAGGATCAGAATGAAACCGATATGTTATAAAGAAGGACGATGGATACGAGTATCGTATTAATGGGCTCACCTTAGGAAAGTAAATACTTGAAAATATTTGAAAATATAAGTTTCTCATGTTTTATTAATCCATATGAATTTGCAGTTTGTAATTCATTAAATAATAAATTTTGTATGCTTCTATCATTTTTATGATCAAGATAGTTTAGCTTTATGAACTATTCATAATCTATCTCTAACATCTTCAGAAAGGTCAAGAAGTTGGAAAAATTTAGCTTCTAAGGAAACAGATGATTCAGTCAACTTGGACTAACTTGATCATATTGATTGAGAGGGAGTTCACTATTGAAGGTAAAACAATTCTGAGATTATAGTAGTGGGAACTCATGGATAGAGTCGCCGATGAGATGCACGTGGAGAGAATCCCTGATTAAGGCGTTCCATACATCATGAGACTACAACTTATTGAGATAAACATCATAGTAGAGGTCTTTATTATCTTCCCTCAAGTCCAAAAGGGGGTGTTAATGTTGTGGCCTTGGAAAAGATCAAAATGCATCTTATGCTAGCCTATGTAACCTTATGACTATTCAGATTATTCGTATTGGATCTCTCAGGAAGGAAGGTATGAAGTGACATATGAATTTGCAGTTTGTAATTCATTAAATAATAAATTTTGTATGCTTCTATCATTTTTATGATCGAGATAGTTTAGCTTTATGAACTATTCATAATCTATCTCTAACATCTTCAGAAAGGTCAAGAAGTTGGCAAAATTTAGCTTCTAAGGAAATAGATGATTCAGTCAACTTGGACTAGCTCGATCATATTGATTGAGAGGGAGTTCACTATTGAAGGTAAAACAATTCTAAGATTATAGTAGTGGGAACTCATGGATAGAATCGTCGATGAGATGCACGTGGATAGAATCCCTGATTAAGGTGTTCCATACATCATGAGACTACAGCTTATTGAGATAAACATCATAGTAGAGGTCTTTACTATCTTCCCTCAAGTCCAAGAGGGGGTGTTAATGTTGTGGCCTTGGAAAAGATCAAAATGCATCTTATGCTAGCCAATGTAACCTTATGACTATTCAGATTATTCGTATTGGTTCTCTCAAGAAGGAAGGTATGAAGGCATATAAACAGGGTATGCCTTCGTGATAGAGGGAGAAGCTAAAGGATATGCATCTGTGGACATTAAGGATCTTGATTCTCTAGTAATCAAGAAATTGTAGCAGAGAATTATGGTTATTGCCATGTGAGAAGGCTATATGTCAGAGGGAGAAGCTAGAAGATTAAATTAAGTTGGCACCCCAGGATCTTGGTCATACAAATTTAGAGGGAGTGTACCATGTCAAGATGGTGTATTCTTTGTAAGCTCAGAATTCACCAAAAGTATGAGACAGTGCGAAAAAATGACCGATATTCTTACAAACCCCTTGCTAGAAAGAAGATTGTGTACTTTCAGATAACCTTGGTATGTTGAGGAGTAAAGCCTCAGCTGAAAAGAAGGTTTCAGCTTTAGTGATCCATCATTTTGTATCTTAAATAATTCTTGTCTTTGATAGACAAGTCTAAGGTGGAAGTCTTGGTTTCCACTCTTTGGCATGAGCCATGGTGGATCCACCCTCTGAGAAGAGTCAAGGTGACTTTATGGGTCCATTCATTTTTGTTCAAAGAAGATGATGACCTTCTGTGTAAATAATTGGGGTTACTATTTCAAGGTGACGATCTTGACAATAGTTTACCAAGCTTCAAGATTGACACCCGAAAAAGGTTGTCTTGGACTATGCCGGATATCTTGATGCTTATGTTATTACTAGATTGTGTAATAACTACTATATCATGATTGACACCCTAACAGGGTTGTCCTGGATTGTGTTGGATATCATGATATTGAGATAATAAGTATTGATCATGACTAATGACTTCTTTATGTTGTTCCTAATTGGTCGGGGATTATAACATGTGAATCAAGATTAGACTACATTAAGTTGTCCCGAAATGTGCTGGATATCTTGATTGTTATCACTAAATCTAGTTCCGAATTGGTCGGGGATTGCGATAACTCTTCTATTAGGATGAGTACATTATATTAATGTCCCGAGATGTGTCGGATATCTTGATATGAAGTTATGTTTTAGTTATCACTAAAATCTAGTTCTGAATAAGTCGGGGATTGTGATGACACCTAGCCAGATCCTCTCTTGCTAAGAGGGAGTGTTAAGATATAGCCACGATCGGATATGGTAATATATATATATATATATATATATTAAGATCATTTGATAATTGTATATGTTACAATGTAGTTAATATTAACAATCGGTTATGAAGGTTCATGACCCTATGTAGCATAAGCCACGTATGGTCATGGCTCTTCTAGACATGACTATTCAAAGGATATAAATGCATATCGATGGCTGGTGAAAAGATCAATCACAACGATAATCTATTTCAATACAACACTCATATATATTCTCTATAGGATGATCTTGATTTTACAACAAAATGAATAGTACAAAAGTCAAGTTAACATAGAGTAAAGTTTCCATGAATAAGACCATCCAAATGTGGTATACAAAGCAGTAACAGCTCTATGTTGTGCAAGGTAAAATTCATTTTGAAAGGTCTATGCAAAGGTATAGTAAAAAGTGCATTCACATCAAAAGTTGAGGATTTAGCTGTTCGTTGGTTGAGCATATAATCACAACAATGAGTGATGGATATGATGTTTCGAGTATGTTATAATAATATTTTCAAAACAGATAATGTGTCCAACTATATCAACAAAGACATGCATAAGCAAATGGAGACATGAATACACAGAAATGGAAAGGAATCACAAAATATACAGGAATCTGTACTCAGCCATGAGAAAGCCCTCGTCACAGAAGAGAAATGTAAAAGCCCTCATTCGGATATAGAAATAACCAAGCAACAAAAAATTTTTTTTTACCACAGAATGAAGGGACACAACCCAAAGATCTTTCAAGAAAAATAGAAACGGCTCTAGTAGCAGTAGAAAATGGTTGTATGATAATGACAAATAAAACCCAGAAGCATAAATAAGCACACAACATTTCTTTTAGAAGTTCATACTCATGGCAGTGCAAGGAAAATACCCATTGAAAATGGCTTACCCAAGGTCAAATGAATTAGTCAAAGACCTATAAGGTCATCTATGTTTGTAATATGGTCATTAATGCCATTAAAAGCATGTAAATTGCACTCAAAGTGCAAGAGATGTAAAAGATGCATTATATGCACATATGGCCAAAAAGGCTCATTAGAGGGTTAGTAAGGGTTTGAAGACCCTAGAAACTAGGATGGAATCCTAATACAAACTTAAGAGATTAGATAAAGACAAAATAAGGTTAAGAGTTGTTGAAATGACAACTTTGGTGTCATTTTGACAACATAACCAAGAAGGTAAACAGTCATAACTGACTGTATGCAGTTGAACCATCTTTTAGAAAGGATATCTATATTAGTACAAGCGCATTTTTGTATTGGAAGAGTGAAGGGATGTTTGTAGATGCACTGGAGTCAAGAAGAGTAATGTAACAGCAAAGTTGAATAATAGAATGTAATTTATTTGTAAACTGTCTACTTGCTGGCCGTAAGGCATAGCCACAGTCCTTTGATGTTTATGCCATGTTTGCAATGTAAAGAATGGTTAGTAATGGATGGACATGATCTTTATTTCAGTTTTTTTTCATATTCTACGAAAGGTTGTAAGGTTTGAGATCTTAAAAAAGTAAAGAAATCACTGTTTATAACTGACTGTACCATGACTGTGACCCTGTTACAACAGTAATTTGTTTGAAGCAATGATGAACCCAGAGTATCCAACACTCCCATAGATGGAAAGGAAGGTTTAAAGGTTTAGATTCACGAAATGCATGTTTTCTATTGTGTTTACTTGCAGGGTGAAACAGGGGAGTAAGGAACCAGAACTCTGATTGCACAAATTGCTGATTGAAGGGTTATGAAGTGTGGGATCAGTCAAGGTCTGGGTTATCCGTCCACATAAGAACTATATTTTATTGCATGAATGATCATAATGAGTCACCCTAATGGTGTTCCATCCCTTGGTAAGACTCAGAAGTGTTTGAAGGTGTTTGTTTGAAGAAGCCTAGGTGGGTACACCTAGAATGAAGGGTTTTGAGAATAGAATATTAAAACTTAGTTTTTCTTCCTAAGACCTTGAAAATATTTTGTTTGAGATCATATCTTAACTCTGTTTTGAGGTGAGGAAGTTTGGGAAGGTGTGAAAAGAGGAGTTTCTTTGTATTTGGAGACCTTTTGGAGGGAAATACACAGTACACCAGTCATTAATGGGACAGTTGGTCCAAAGAAGTAATATTTTATTTTGAATTATGTTGTACAACTTCCAAAAGGGTATCCAAATATAGTTTTATTTTCCCAAGTGTTTTGGATAAAAGATGTGTAAAACTTGAAAAACTATCCAGGCAGGGCTACAAGAGAAATAGGCCTAATTAGCACCCTGTTTGGGATTCTTGGGTTGATTAACTTGCCTTATTGAATCTAATGACTTATTTAGGGACAATGAAGATGTTTTCCATGGTGTAGAGTGGGTGGTGGCATCATAAACCACATGTGCACTTTGATTAGGTGGAGGTTGTAGTGGATCAAAGGAGAAGATCCTTGTGGAAACCTAGTTGATGATTTTTGAAGCACATTCATGAAGTCCCTAATGATTGTAGAATAAATTCCACCTATCCCACCTCTACATCACATTAAAGCCACAACAGTTTTCCAGCAAATAGAAGTGTTCCCTTTCTCTAGCAGCAATTGAAAGAGCTGGAAATGGTTTTTAAGAGCTGAAGAATCCACACGAAAATTGCAATGGAGGTTGCCACAAAAGGAAAACAACAACAAATAGCGGCTGTATATAAATGTTCAAACCCCAGTCATAGAGGAAAATACCCAATGAAAATGACAGCTACAACCATCTAAATAAGCAGCTCAAATGGTAGCATCAAACCATAGCAGGTGGCTCCCTCATTCATGGCGGCTCATTCTAGATTCCTTGGTGGCATGAACAAAAGCTTCATCAAGCTCCTTCAAACCTTCATTTTTTCTAGCAGAATGGCGGAGCATATATTCAAGTAAATGAACAATAGACCCTCTCATGGCGTCTTCTTCCATTCAAACCCTAGCATTGGCGGCGCATTGGAGAAAAAGAAGAGAATGCAAATGAAATGAATAAGACTTGTTTTTAGGTTTTGTTTTCCCCTAAAGACTTTTGACTTCCTCTTGGCATGTAATATTTTCCTAAGTCAAATAATGCACTCAAGTAAGCTTAAGATTATTGCTCAAGTTAATAATGATACAAGAGTATGATATAGGATATAATAAAGTTTTAGATAATTTTAATTTTTGGTCTTTCATTTTATGTGTGTTAAATGACAATAGGATAATTTACTTAGTAAATATGAATTTTTATTTATATTTACTTAAGTAAATTTTTTATTATTACTTAATACATAAAATGATAGAGTAGAAATTTAATTAACTTATAATTTTATTTTTACCTATCACATACTATTGTATTATTATTACATTTATTATTTAAATAATTGGCGCAATTATAAACTGATTATTCAATATTAAATGAGAGAGTAGTATAACAAGTCTTTCCTTTGACTTAGGAGAATGTAGGAGATGTGGCATTTGTTTTCCCAAGAGGAGATGAGATGTTTCAGTCAAGAGGGAGTCTTCAATTTAATAAGGACTTGAAGGGGTAGTGTTGTCTTTCTTAGCTTGTCACACAACTTAGAGTTTCATGTTGAAACTTTGAGTTATTTTGTGACTCTTCTTGAGTCTTTCTAGGGATTCTTGGAGTCAGTTTGAGTGATCATCATGTGCATCCATTAGAGGAGAAGTTTCAGATCCATTGCATACATTTTTGGAGCTTTTTGAGGCCTATTTTGAGGAGATCTATTTCTGTCCGAGTTTGAGTGACTGTTCCTTCATTTTGAATGGGTTGTTGATAGGTTTGAGGTCCTTTTTAGGCCTTTTAACCAAATCCAACCTAGGGTTTCAGATTTTAGTTCCTCTTTTGGTGGGTTGAGCATTATATGTTCCCTTTTAGGATCATATTCAGGGGTTCAATTTTTGGGATTTGGAGAGACTTTGTACTTTTAGGGAACATTGTGCTATTGCTTCCATTGATTGTAATAGATTCAAAGTATGCATTTTCAGAGCCTTTGAGAGCTTATATACGACATTTTTGGATCTATTTCTAGTGTTACATATGTATGTAGATTGGTGATTGATGTTCTTTTCTGTGTTTCTTATTTGAAACCTTTTAAGTTTGTCTCATTTTAGCATCTTTTGTGATTAAAATTATTCTTCACAGATCAAGGGTTGTGTTATTTTTTGGATATATTAATCGTGATTAATGTCCTTTTAATATTTTCTGATTACATATCTCCCCTTGAAATACTTATGTGTTGAAGGTTTTATCAGAAATTGTATCATTTCATGAATTGTTGTGGGTTCAATCTGTGTTAAGGGAAGTGTTGACTCCTTTAGCATTTTGGTGTATCACCTTTTAATGTTTATTGAGTTTTTTTTCAAGTTAATGATAATTTCTTTCCCTTTTCCCTCTATTTAATTGTAGTATCAAGATCTTTAGGTGTTATATCAAATAGGAACCGACCTAGAATCGGAGGTTCAATCAGGTCATAGGTCACCCACAACCTCTAATTGATCCCATGTCCTCCAGAACTCCCAAGTGTTTAGGTGCTTAGGAGAGGGTGTAGTTTCTGGAGTTAACAACTACATGAGAGAAATGAAATTACTGGAACAGGCCCTATAGCAACATCATTCCTGAACACCACCACAAAATTGAAAGTTAATGGACAAATAATTTCTTGTAGTTACTGTGACAATTGATTAGGAGCTACCATAATTAAACATATTTGAAGCTGATCCCATCAATCCTTGTCAAGAATAATAGTTTTAACTTGAACTGCCTTTTTTGGATTGAGCTTTCCTTCATTACTTGGAAGTATCGCCGACCACTATAGAAAACAACACAACCTTTAATTTAAATAATTCTTGAAGAAAACCATATTGGGAGGAAAAGTTTCTTTCTTTAACCTTTAGCAGAAGCTTTGGATGTTGCTTATATCTCACTTGGACATGTTGGAAGTTTGTAATGAAATATACATCAATAGTTGTATTATAGACTTCCTTTATTATACTTAGGGGCTAAACTACCATGGCAGCAAGGGGGTTGTAATGGGGTGAGAGTGTTGAAAAAAAAACTCCTTTCCTACCCACATACCAAAAAAGCAACATGAAAAATTAATTAGCCCTTGAAATTTAAAATTAAAATTTTATTAATAGATATATATAGACAAATATTGGGCTTGAGGTATCTATATTGAAAATATCACATAGGTTAGATAAGTGTCTCAATATTGATATCTCTTGTAGCATCTTTTAGATAGATAGACAGGTCTAAAAGTTATAGAGAGATATTAGTTTAAGGTCTCCATATTAAATTTGCCACATAGGTTATATTGTTTCTATATAAATAATATTTGTTATGTCTTTTAGAAAGATAGATAGATCTATTTAGAGGTCTTAGAAAGGAATCAATCTTGAGGCATCTATATTTAAATTGTAACATAGGTTAGATAGGTGACTCATGATTTATATCTCTTAGCATAATTTCAATAGATAGTTAGATCTAAAAGTCCTAGAGAGATATTAGTGTCTTGAGGCATCTATATTGAATTTTTCACATAGGTTAGATAGGTATAGGATATGGGTATGCAAGTAAGACAATTTTTTTCCTTGGGTCTGTGTATGGGTTTGTCCATACATACATACATACATACATACACACACGCTCATATTATAAATTTATATATATATATTGAAACCTCAAAGTTATAAATATAAAAAGAAGAGCGATACTCATAAATCCATAATTGCCAATAAAATACCTCACTTATCATATTTATAATTTGTAAAAAAGATAATATTTAAGTCTTAAAATGTAATTACACAATGAATATTCAAATTATAAGCCATATTTAATATGTATATTCATCTTCATCAAAAGCATCAAGGTCAACATTTTGTTCAACTTCATTTGAACCATAATCCATTATATTGCCACTCATGCTAACTACATCTATGTCATGTGCAAGAGCTACCTCATGTTCATCTGTAGAAACTTGGGCAAGTTGTAGAACTATTGCATCTAAATCAGCAAACACATGGCCTAGATCCCAATTCCTTGTCACACCCTCATTGCATTTTGGTTGCTTATGTGACAATGGATGAAGGTTGGAGTGTATGTAGACCAAAGCCTTTGCTTTTTTTGCATTTCAATGTCCCCTTTTGGGATTGCCGTAAATTTTTCCCTAGAATCACAAGTTCAATTAAAACAAGAGGTGTAATATAGTAAGAATTATAACTTTACCAATAAAATATGTCTTTAGTGTGATAAACCTTGGAATGGGTCTTGCAATCATGTTAGATAACATATGTAATATATATATATATATCATTTTAATATGTTTAAATAAATCATGTAATAGCTCTTGAAGTTAAGAAGACAAGTATTAATAGTTCTATTTCCATAATCGACCATAATAGGAGTTGGAGAAGAAGCATGTTAGGGTGCCTTGAATTCACCACAACTAAGCCCAAGATCATGGAGTATCTAAACTCGACCTCTTGACCCCAAGTGGTAGGAGATCTTGTCTATCTAGCATGAGGTGGGCTACTCAAAAGGGCTATATGTATCTACTCCCCTAATCATGACACCATGATAAGTTGCCTTAAATTCACCACAACTAAGCACAAGAACTTGGAGCATCCAAATTCGTCCTCTTAGCCCCAAGTGGCAGGGGCTCTTGTCCATCTAGCATGATGTTGGCTACTTAGAAGGGGAATATGTATCTGTTGTCCTTATTCAGGTCCTCCCTAATCCTTACATGGTGGCTTATAGGAGATTTGAATAAATGATTACATAGATTAATTACTTTCTGTATAACAAATGAATTATATCATTATCTTTCATACCATAAATGAATAATCTTTGATATATATATATATATATATATATGTATGTATGTATGTATGTGACTTGATTCGATGTATTGGTGAATTATGATCAAGTAATTATTGATTAGATGATTTATAAGTGATGATGATGTGATGAATGTTGGTTTGATATATGGGTGAATGATGATTGAATATATTCTGATTTGATTGCTGAATTGTTTGATTTCTTGAGGGATTAATGATTGATGGATTCATGATTTTTTTGGATGGATTCATGAGTGATGATTGCTAAGTGATCCTTGAATGATTGGAATGATCTCCTTTGTACTTCATTGGTAAAAGGGTCACCACATTTCATACAAATTGAATCACCACTTTTTATTGTTGCCTTTGAGAATAATATATTACTCCCCAATTTGATCTCCCTTAGATCTCCTCAAATGAAACCTTCTCCCCTTTGTATCCTCCAATGTGAGGTAGAGTCACACCTCTTCATCATCTCTGTCCTTTGCAATGGTCACAACCTTTCACAATTATCACCATTTGAAAGATTCAAAACCCTTCAACATTTCTCCCCTTTAGGAGAGTCACACAACCTTTCATCATTACTGCCCTTTGAGAGTGTCACAACCTTTCATAATTACCACCCTTTGGAAAAGTCACAATCCTTAATCATTTCTCCCCTTTGAGAGAGTCACAACCTTTCATAATTACCACCCTTTGGATGAGTCGCAACCCTTAATCATTTCTCCCCTTTGAGAGAGTCACAACCTTTCATAATTACTACCCTTTAGAAGAGTCACAACCCTTAATCATTTCTCCCCTTTGAGAGAGTCACAACTTTTCATAATTACCTCTCTTTGAAAGAGTCACAACCCTTCATCATTTCTGCCCTCTATGAGAGTCGCAACTGATCATAATTACCACCCTTTGGAAGAGTCACAACCCTTCATCAATTCTTCCATTTGAAATAGTCACAACCTTCCATAATAACCACCCTTTGAAAGGGTTGCAACTTTTTGAAGGAGTCAATTTCTTATTTTCTTCTCATCCTTCTTTTCTTTTCCTTTTAATTTATCTTGATTCACATCTTCAATTCTTTCGTCCTTCATATCTCCCTTTGAAACAAACTCTTCCCTCTTTTATATCTCATGTTTGAGTGAGTCACAACTCTTCATTGCATGCTTCTTAACCTTTCATTAAACTTAATTAACTTGTAATTATATTGTTTTATATTTTATTATTTGTAATGTATTTTAATTTTATCTTTATTATAAAATCCTATTTTAGAAAGGGGATAGTACATGCACCCAATCAATTGTGCTTGACCAAGTGGATGAAAGAGTATATACTCCAATTTCTCTCAGTTGAAGAACTTGCAACTTGTTGAGTTTCCATACAACATTTAGTATTTAATTATATAATTCAACAATTAAAACTTAATAAGTTAAAACATAATTTATAAAATAAAAACATTTTAGTATGATAGCATCAAATGAAAAATGATAAAATTAAAAATTAAAAGACACATACTTCAGAAAGTTTTTTTTTTGGGTAGGTAAATAAGTGGAAGGTCCAGCTCCCTTTTATATTAATCAAAATAGCATTTTACATTAGATAGCAAGATACCTAGGAAAGAATTTTAATTGTAAGAGGCTACAAGAATATGGAGCCTTGACCATGTACATACCACCACTCATCAACATTCATCCTATATTTAGCGTGAAGAGTGGTAGTATCATGATATTTTGCAGATATAAATTGGCCAAACCTAGTCAAGACAATATTTCAAGTTTAATCATCATCATATATCTTTTTAAATGCAACCTTGTAGCTAGTAAAAACCTCTGCATCTCTATATGGTGCCACCCTCATTGGAAATGCTTGAGTGTCTCTTGGCTATAAAACCTTGGTCATCTTGTTCCAATAGTCAACAATACTTTGTTCCACATCTTTCAAGAATGCATTTATTGGGTCATGTTCCTTGGCATCTATTTTTTTATTATCTTCTCCACCATAGTGTGCATGCCATCATAAATTTCACCCAAATATTGCCGATCAATATAAACATACCTAATCATTCTCGTGATGGGCTTGGTAAAACTCAAAACATACTCCGCATGATCCCACTAATCATCAAGGATACATGCTTTTAATTTTTGTGCTCCTTTTGTGTTTGATTATCTCCATGCACTATATGAGGTGTTGATGACCATAGCGCTCAAGGCCTCTTGCGCCTTCACAAGTTGTCTTAAGATGATTGTGTGAGATACAAATTGTGTTTTGACAACCTAACATGACATAAAAAATACATGTCATATATCAATTATAATAAATTAAAAACTAAAAAATTAAAAAAATAATATTTAAATTACCTTGAACGACTCCAACTTAGAGAAGGTCTTCAATATGGCTCGTGACATTTTATGATTAGTCACAATCATTTGAATCTCCTACTTTTGCAAAAACTTATTTGACCCATCCAATTTGTGTGCCAATATTTTTCACGATTAAATTTAGTGAGTGGACTACATATGGTGTCCAAAAAATGTGATTATATGTGGCCTCCACTATAGACTTAGCTGCCCTACAATTTTCAGCATTGTCTGTTATGACTTGGACAATATTTGTAGGCCCCACCATCTTATTCAATTTTATGAGGATATTGGCAATGAGGCTTGCATCTTTCACTTTCCTCACAATCCACTACCTTCAAGAACATTGCCCTTTTAGAGGACACTGCTATACATTGAACAATGGCCTATTTTTGTAATCTTTACATCCATCAAATATGATGCACACACCTATTTCTGGCCATGCATCTTTGAGAACTCTCAAGGATGTCTCTATTGAATATTTCTCCTTTTCCAATAAGGTGGTTTGCACATTTTCATACTTTAGACTAGCATAATCAGGAGGTGCATTGCAAAGGGTATTCACTATCTCCTGCCAATGAAGTGATCGAACAATGTTGAAAGGAATCCCATTGCTATAAATAAAACAATCAATGCATTGATTTGATTTTGCAAACTCTTTGATTTAATTTTTGAGCACACTATCCATTGGGGCTCTTTTTGTGTAACATTCTTTGGTTCAAAAGGTGATGGAATTGGCATGAAAGGATGTGCCCGATTGATTTTCCCAAGCCACTAGGAGGCCTCTTCGAGATTTCTTGACAAGAGGATGATCAATATTTGATTTGTTACTTCTCATGTTAGCTTCCTTTTGTTCTATAATATATTGTAGGATTACACCTTTTGGCAGCCCTTTTCTATTTGGCACATAGATGGAAAACTCGGACTCAACAAAAACTCACCAAGCCCTCAAAAAAAAAACTCGGGAACTTAAAAATAGCATAAAATTTAATAAAAAATACATTTTTTTTGCAAAATTCTATGAGAAGATGCATCCAATGAGTTAATTAATGAGAAAACAAAAGAAACAAGCTAAGTTTAGATATATATAAATGCAAAGTGGGTACAAAATCGCATTTTCATGTGGAATGCTGATGATTGGAAGAAAAATAGTAAACAGTTTCTACAAAGCTAGAAGGAAATACATCATTACAAATTACAATTACATCTTCCTCTTCCCAACTCTATGAGAAAATAAGAGAGAGGAACTAGAAGTAGAGGGCCTAGTCCTAGAGGTAGAACACTTCCCTGAGCGTGAATGTGCCTCCTCGCTTGGTATACCTGCTGATTTATGTGGCTCGCTCTCATCCTAGATGTATCTTATGGCACTAGAACTGCTAATGACTCCTCGTTTGACTCCTCATCATCCTCTCAATGTCATCCAATGTGAAACCAAATCCACCCCCCTCCTCCTCCATAATCTGCCTCTCCAAATCAGCGATGTCGTCCTCTGTAAACAATGGAGGTTGCTCCTATGCCATCCAATCAGAGTAAGGATCTATATCATCCAAATCAATTGGACCAGCTGGTGCTTCCTATACCCTTCTCAAGTGCAACTTAAGATTGTATTGCACATAGACAAGGTCATTGAGGCATTTTTGGGCTAATTTGTTTCTCTTCCTTGTGTGGATGGACTCAAATAAGCTCCAATTGCGCTCACAATGGGATGAGCTACAAGGCTGACATAAGATTTTGAGAGAAAATTTGGTTAGATGTGGGGTATTTCCACCCCAAATTTTCCACCAGGCCTCTGCAAAATAAAATATTGAGAGGTTAGAAAGAAAAGAGACAAGTGAAACATAATTTATCAAATGGAAAAATTGCAAATGTTCTACTTTTACCTGGGGTTTGAGTGCCTCTTTCTCTTTTTTCCAACTCTGAAGAGAATACTTTACCCTTTGATTCCACATAGATTTGTTGCTTGGTCACAACAAGGTCTCTCTTAGCAACATCGGGTACCATCCTCTGAATGCACATAGAGAGGGCCTCCATGACCTCTCCATTAGGATCTGAAAAGGAATAATCATATCTAAAACTAAAACAAAGTGAAACCAAGTATTAGTACACAACCTACAAAAATAAAGTGAAATCAAGTCTTACTAAAAGCTGAATAAGAATCACCGTACCTGAAAAGAGGGTTCAGGAAGTACCCTACTGCATGAATGGGTTGGTGGAGCTGATTATTCCACCTCCTATCAACGATTTCCCAAATGGGATCATATTTGAGTCTATCCCCCTTCTATTAATTTTTTATAGACTCTTTGGCCCTATCCATGGCCTCATAAAGGTGTCCCCTTTGGGGTTTGATCCCCATCAACCAAGCGCAAAACTCTAACCAGGGGCTCAGACACCTGCAATTGAAATTTGAAAAATACAAATTAGTTTACAAAAATATTAATTAATGAAGTTAGTAACAGTAAGTTACAAATTTATAATGAGAGACTTGAATCAAGAATAATTAAAAATTAAAGTTTTGATTCTTGAAGTTACCTTCACAATCTTAGAAGCCTTGCCCATAAAATTTTGATCAAAGACTATGCGTGCAACAACTTATCCTTCAGGCTTCTTTGAATAAGCTGAGTCAAGCCATGGTTGACTCACAAACATTTGTTTCAAAGAAGTCAACGTGTCAATAATACTTTGCAACGTCAAGAAAATTGTTACAAACCTTGTGACTGCGGGTCTCGCCAAATCTTTCCCTTTAGTGTATTGTCTCATCAAATTTAGAACCCAAGGGTGATTGTTGATATACTTTGTGACCCGCCTTGCATCTTCCATAGTTGGAGTCACCCAATCAAGTTTTCCTATGTCCTCCAAAAGAAGGTCAAGGACATGTGCTACGCAAGGTGTCCAAAAAAGAGTGGGGTGCTTGTCTTGGAGGATTCTACCTAGCATATTAGTAAAAATTCAATAAATAGTTTCCAATTTCTATATTTTACTTAAAAACTAAATTAAATATCACTTATTAATATTTAATTATAATCATGTGCAACAGAAAATATTAAAATTACTTGCTGCCACATATGCTGCTGCATTATCTGTGATGATTTGCACCACATTCTCTACTCCCACCTCCATGACAACATTCTCCAACATTAATGCTAATGTTTGTCCATTTTTCACTTTTTTGGAGGCATCAACCAATTTCCAAAACACCACATCATCCTTGGAAGAAACCAAGAAATTAATAATGGTTTAGTTTTTTCCATCTGTCCACCCATGAGAAAGAATGGTGCAGCCATATTTACTCCACTCTTTTTTTGCTCCTCCACCACTAGTCTTGCCCTATCAACTGCATTTACAAGCAACCTACAAAATCAAGTCTTAGTACTCAATTTTGATTTAATAAACAAGAAATAACAATTAAAATTTCAAAATGAAACCAAGTGGATTCGGATTATTTACTTACCTCCCACTCAAATCCTTGCGAGAAGGGGCCTTGTACCCTTCTCTCATAACTGTCATTGCGGTCACCAAATTGAGCCAATAGGGGCTCTCAGCCACACGCAATGGGAGATTGTTGAAATACCAAAAATCAGCACATGCAATATGACTTTTCTCATGTGCCTCCTTGTTCCATCCAGTGGCCTCTAATGATGGTTGTGCACTAGGTGTATTCCTGGGCAGAAAATAATTGTCTATCTCCGATGTTGATGGTGGTGAAGAACTAGGCACTCTACTAGAGGAAGCAGAAGTGGTTAAAGAGGAGGCACTCTGTTTGCGGATGCGTGGGCCACAAAGAGAGCCCACTATGCTCTCAAGTGCTTCTTCTTCTTCTTGAATGTCAATAGGAGCACCTTGAGTTTCAGCTATGGCTATCCTCATAGCTAATCTTTTCCTCTCCCTATGCAATTTTTTCTCTTCCCCAGTTGCAAGTAGGGCATTAACAAATCTTTTAATCTCTTCTGTATTTTTTCACATAGAATTGTATCATGCTTCCTAATGCCTGCAAGGTGGTATTTGAAGTGGTTTATGCCTCCAGAAACTACTTTCTCACAGTTTATGTAGATCATTTTCCCAGGCTCATTCGGTGCTTCATAGGCATACCTCCATGTCTTATCTCTAGCATTTTTAGGCCGGGTGCCTATAAATCCAGAAGGGCATGGTGTTAGTGGCCACACTTCCTCTGAATTTGCCATGCTGATTTAATGGTTAACTACTGCCCTACACATAGAAATTCAAAACATAAAGTAAATATTTTAGAAAAAGAATTAAACTAAGTTAGAAACTATCTAAATTAGTTACAATCTTTTTAGACATCATTCAAAGTTAAAAAAAAAAAACTAAACAAACTGGTAGGGTTTGATATTTTAAAAAAAACTAGATATTCTTCAAAAAAATATTGATAGATTTATCATTTTCTTAAAAACTTGTCCAAAGCAATGTTGAATCTTGTTCTAATGATTCAAAACCATTTCTAACTACTTAGAAATGATTTTGTATTCATTTAGATTCAACCAAAACAAAAGAGAATATTTTTATAAAAAAAAAAACAATCTCAACAAACTTACTTGGAAATGTGTTTTTTCTTCAAAAAACGGTTGAAATTTGTCTTCAATCCACTCGAATCAGCTAAGAATGGCTTGGAAGCCCACTCTCCTCCTCCCCTATTCTCTCAAAATGCAGCAAACACAAAACACAATAAGAAAATGACATTTTTTCATCCTAGCGTAGGATATTAAAACATGGGCGAGTTTTTATGAAAAACCTTGTGAGTTTTTCTAGCAAGTTTTTGGCTGAAAAACTCGCCTAGCTGAAAAACTCGGTGAGTATTCGCCACTCAGCGATTACTCTTCGATTATGCCAACTATGAGTTGGCACCTTAGAAGCTTTCATTTCATGTCTAGGGATGACACATAAGTGAACTTTCACTCAATAGTATGAGCTTGTATACTCTATATTGCAATGGTTACACTACTAAAGAAAAACCTCAGCACCAGATATTTTCTTAATCATTATTATATAACGCCAAAGTGGTGAACCTGCATCAATTTAAAAGGGTTGTCTTTATTTTGGCCCCAAGCAATTGAACTAGATCTTTCACTTCTTGTCATTGTGTCTGAATAAGGAAACTCAAATGGAAAACTCAAATCATGATTGAAAAAAGTTGGGAACAATTCAGTATTACAACACCTTAATATTCATACAAAGTTTAATTCTTTTTTCAAAACTTCTTAAAAAAATAAAAAAATATTAAAAAATCATTGAAAACTTGGAAAAAAATGAAGATTAACTCACCTTTGATTGCTAAATCTTTCTTCTCCAATGATTAATAAGCCTTTGGTGCATGTCTCACTCCTTTGTAGTCTTCACCGTCGAAGAAAAATGCAACAACCTTCAAAACAAGCTTGAGAAAAAAAGGGTGAAGAATGCAAGAGTTTTGATGAAAGATGAATGGAATGAGCAAATAGGGTCGAAATCAGGGTTTCAAGGGCATTTTAATGTTTTAAGAATTGGGTTATAAGTGAGTGAATTCTGCCATGAAGACCTCTGGAAATACGAGTATTGTCATACAAATAGTAATGACCATGTTTAGTTGTGTTACTATCATGGTACTGATCAATTTTGTCCAATTTTGAATGCTATGTTTTTGCATCCATACTTACCATCATTGTTGGTTAAAGATTTTTTGAATAACGTTAGAGTGCAGAGTAGAATCAAGATGCCTTTGCTCCACTTAATACAAATTGTTTCTATCATTTTCTTAAGACATTGAAGAACCAACAAATTCTTCTCACTGCATGGTACAGGTAGGAAAGTTTCCTCATTAGGGAAGTTGGTTAACCCTTGGACTAAATTGCCTATAGAGTATCCTTAATTGAGTGACATCCTAGGGTATCTAGATGCCATTTCTAGGGAAGAATCAAGGAAATATTAAAAATCATTTTTTTTTTTACAAAATTTGTGTTTGCAGAGGTCCTCGCAGAAGAATTGGTCCATGGGACTTTCGTTGGGAAGATTGTCTAGGCAACTCAACCTAGTTCTCTACAAGACCTTTCCAGTGTACTATCTAGGAAACTCAAAATAGTTTTGTACAAGACCTTCCCAATGTATCAAACTAGTTTAATATTCATCCAATGGGCTAGGAGTTATGACCCTAAAACATGGGTCAATGAGTTTTGACTCAAAAACTACATTGTTGAATCCTAATAGCAATATCACAATTATGACGTTGCCAAGTTGGAGTACCATTATTAAACAAACTCCATATTAACTTTTGATTTTGTAATAATTTGTCCTCATTGAGCTGTCCATTTTAGCATCCATAGAGGACATGGCAAATATGGTGGCTTTTGGTGTGATTACTAACTTTAGTAAGTTTTTTTTTACATTGTGTAATTGATTCAATTTTATATAGTGGCTGAATTTGAAGCATTCAAATAGATTATAAGGCATGCATCTTTTTCATCGAGTTTGCCAAGTTTGTACGGTCTCATTTTTAACCAAGCTATCTTGGTCAGCTTCAGTAATTGTCAAACTGTATTCTATTGATTTGACAATTGTTGTTTACAATAGATTAAGTTCCTCACTATTGCATTGTACTCCAAAATTCCCACATAAATTGGAACAGTAATAATAATGTTGTCCACTAAGTCTGATTAAAATTTTGGTTATAATAATAATATTGTCAACTAACTCTAGTTCAATTGTTGGTTATAATAATAATGTTGTCAACTAGCTGTAATTTTTAAAAATAATGTTGTCCATATAAATTGAAATTGTTGGGATAAGGACAAATCTTATATGAACTCAGCATGACCAAGAAAAGATGTAATTACTAAACTCAAAAACATTTATTAACCTAGAAATTTTCCTAAGATAGAAGATGTGCAACTTGTTGGTGCACACTAGATGTGGATGCACTTCAATCATTGTCTGGATGTGCATTGTGGATGTGCTCTAAGTGCACATTGTGTATGCACTATAGATGCGTAACACCGACTACGCATGCACAACCTGCACATCCAAGTGCATCCACACTCTGTGGTGCACACTTTGTGCATGTCTAGAGTGCACCAAGCACATCCACACACAACCCACAAAAAGTGCTTTATTTTTTTTGCCTTTTATGGTCAAAACACTAAAACAACCCTTTATGAGGCCATTCAACCTAAAAACATATCATTTTGTTTACTCTTTTTCTCTTAACTCATTTTGTCTCCATTTTGGCATTTTGAAGGGTAGGTGGTTTTCTTCGAAGGGGATCGTTCGTAGACCTAAAATGACTCTTTATGAGGCCATAAAATAATGTGTTCTATGGGGCTCTAATGTGTGTTTCCCCTTGGCCTCATTGGGCGTGCTGCCTCCAGACCTTTCGGAAGGGGCACTGCCCCTTGACTCTGTTGGGGGTGTTGCTCCCAAACCCTCGTTTGATTTTTGCAGTACACTACAACTTTGAGTTTGCATAGTATGTGTATTTGATGATTTTATTGTATCTTTAATGTTTATTCAATTGACATCTAATATTTATGTTTGGCATTTAGCATTGATCAATCATAAAGTATCATACTATCAAATGATTTAGTTTTACAAATTTGTATAAATTTTTTTTTGTGTACACACACACACATACCCGAACCTACCCAAAGCCCCCAAAAATTTTGCGTGTACCCACATATTAGGATCTTGTACTTGTACTCGAACTAGAAACTTAGAAATTTTCTATTTAATGTTCCTAGTATTTTGTTATTCCAGTATATCTTTTCATTTTGGTGTTCTTCATCCTTCATCTATTGCTTTTATCAAGGTCATTCTTCATTCTTCTATAAAGGGTGCTTGAAAACATGCCTTTAGCTTGATGCATGGAGGGAGAACTGTTGGGGAAGAAATTTATCCTTTAGTTGATTAGAGTAAAAGATAATGAAGAATATAACATTCAACTACCTGTCATATGTGAGATACTGTATCCAAACAAAAGAGGTTGATGGAAGTAGGGTTTAACAGATCCAAATAGATCCTACCCTTTTGAGAAGCTTGTACAATAAATGCTACAAATATTTGATTCCCTGATCAATTTCCACCTCGTAAAAAGTTAAATATGACAAATTTATCAGAATGTTTGGTTACTTCATTAATCATCATTTATAGCCAATCGCCTATAGTGCTTGATGCTCGAATGTCGCCACAACTTGAAGTGGTTTGAATTTTGAGAATTTTGTTCATTCACCCTATTTAGAGTTCTCTTGAATATTTATTTTAGATTCACAGTGAAACGTCATACTATCTCTAGCCGTTATGATCCTAAAATCATAACATTGGAACTACAGGCACATATAATTTGTAGATTTCCATGCTTTCAGCTCCATGCTGTGAAATTCCTTCTACATTAATTAGACACCTTGTTTTTTAATCTCTATGATGTTGCAACTGATATTTTGATCAAACAAATCCATTTAACCTTTAAAAAACACTAGCTTATGGATTAGGTTGTGGGTGCATGATGAGAACATAACTTTGGGACTGTAGAGTTAGTTTTACAGTGTGCCTATTAGTGTTTGTTGATGTTTGTAGCTTTGATCAGATAAATTGAATGAGATATTAATATTATGAGAATAGATTAACTTATGCATATCAATATATATGATAATAATATTAGATATTATTATATATATTAATGTATTTACATACAAATCATAATTGAGAAAATTAATCTATTATCATATTATTAATAAAATTAACTACTGAAATGGATTTGATCGAATGACATCATATTATTATATCTAAATTGATAATATTGTTATATTATTCTATATTATATATATGCATATTAATATATATATAATAATGACATTATTATATATATATCAATATACATATATAATGTATATTATAATTGATTTAATAATATTTAATATTATACCGATTAGCGATGAGTATCGGTCAATACAATGTTTATTTACTAACCGATATCTATCTGTATTCCTAACTGCGCGGCAATGTTAAATTATACTCAGCGCATTACACAGTGCTTACGATAATGTTTAACAGTCTTAACAGTAGTTGATGAGTCGTGGCTCATTCATGAGTCATGCCTCATCAAATTAGACTAAACACATTATATATTATTGCAATGTGCTGTTTAACTTTTGATCATCGAATATGGAAAAATATATACAGCAGATACACAGCGAATATATTCAGTGACATCTCATTTCAATGAGATACGGTGAACAGACTTTTATATATGCAACAGCAGATTGATAATCTCTGTCGATATTGAATATCGATAGTTGCTCATCAATATATTCATACAACAATATTGCTCAGCACTCATAGATTGATACTTGCACATCAGCGATACATGAGAAGCATATATATCAGTAATACTTGAAGTATACATCAACAATACTTGGAGAACTTATATCACACATATTGAGTTAATATAAGAAAATTTAGAAGGCATAAATCTGATCCAAAATTTAACAGTGTCTAATGACAAGGTGCATGCAAGTTCATCCAAATATGACATATGATCTAATATTTCTATCTTAGTTTAGCTTCATTGAATTATATATTTGTATTTGTAATTTTATATTAATATTGGGATTAAAGTTGTCCTTTTATTTCATGCCTACCATTGGTGATGACATTAGACTGATTTTCTACCATTGGACTCAATCTTGTTCTTTTACTTTCAATTATTGTTGTTATAAATTGTGTTAGAGATGGTTGTTCAAGGCTTAAGGAATATATGACACAGTATTGTTAGTAATAATATAGTATTTACTATGTTCTATAATCTATTTTGTGGACTTATATGTATGATCTGATATAACATTCTTGCCCCCAATATAATGGTTGTTTAGCAGTTGTATTTATGAAATTCTATATTTTCTATTTCCTTGACCTTATTGTTGTTATTTTCTTGACATTGCAGAGCCATGTAAGATTATTTAAACTTTGTGTTATTCTCTTGATTGCTGCGAACACTGAGCTGATTATTGAGAATTTGATGAAGGTATTTTTTCTGGCTTTTTTCTTGAGCATAGATTTTGGTTGATGCTTTGTTGCATATATTACTACAAATGCTACTCTTTGTGTTTGTAGGGAATGGAAGGATATTGTTTTTTTTCATATTTTATGGTTTACTAGAGAAAAAAAATGTGTTTAAACTTTAAAAGCATAACTTATACAAGTCTTATATTCATTATTGTCGTGTGGTCTTTTGATGCAAACTGGGTTCTGGTTTAGTTCCAAAAATCTCAGAGACTAGCCACTTTTAATGTTCGGGTAATTATTTTTAACTTATATTATTCTTTATCCTACACAAGGGGTGCTATAATGTAGTGAATGTATTAGAGTCTAGGTATCATACATCAATAATATAATGCCACATATTGATGTTTTTCAAGCTTACGCTTCCACTCTTCCCATTTTGTGCATTTCTGGTTGAGGAGGTAGTTGTGCATACTCGTATCTCTGAATGGGTAAGGAGAATAAAGTAGCTGTAATTTATCATGTTGCATTTTTTTGGGATCTATTATTGCCTTAGATATTGTGTTGGTTTTTTTTTACTTGTGGACTAATTGGAATTTAAACTTAAGCATCTTTGATGTTCTAGAGGTTATTTGTACTTACAAATGTATAAGGTTCATTTCCAATTGAAAATGTGCAATGCTTATACTTAGTGTATGTTGATAATCACTAATCTTGGATCAGTTATAACATTCATTAAAATTCTTTAAGATTCTTAATTTGAATGAATTTAAGGCAAGAGGGAGCGTTGTTTATTTACTCATTTAACTATGGGCAATGATTTTTCCTCCCAACCATAGACAATACCCAATTGTCTCCCCAAGCATTTGAATATCTAATCCTGCTAGAAGATGTGAATTACAGTGGATCAAAAATCTATATCAATCTCAATAAAGAGGAAATTGATTTGAATATATATCCTTAGATGTGGCTTTTCATTGAAGGGTCAACCTCTTTCAAAGTGAGGTGACTTTAAGAGTCGACATTAATAACAATAAAAATATATATTAATTAGGTGAACCGACACACCACTTGAGTCAGCTTCATAAGGTATATAATTGATTTCAAATTAGGAGATAACTCTCACCGCTAACATCAACACTCCCTCTTAGATAGGGAGGTATCTCTCCAAATATCCATGTCATGGAGTCTCTCAACATGACACCCACAATGGGTACACCCATTTGCAGAAAAAAATAGTTAATCACGGAGTCTCTCAATGTGATAACATCATGTAGTTTCTCAACATGACGTCCATCATGGCTGCTCCCATGATTGGAAAGAACACAAGTACAAGGAATTCATCACAGAATTTCTCAACATGATGTCATCATCTCATCATGACAGTCACCATGGCTACTCCCAGAGGGTGATCAAACACAAGTGACATTGTCATGGAGTCTCTCAACATGAGATCCTTGGCTGCTAATGCAGAGCATCATGGAAACCCCAAATCAACCATGGCATTTCAGTCTTCAACTCAACATAATCAGTTTATTAGAGGCGTAACCAGATAATAAACAACCACTTCAACATAATTATTTCACCCAACCACCTTTTCTAGTAACAATTCATCTTAGGACCAATCTAGGATCCACATCTACACCTTTATCAAGGTCATCATCTATCCAATCAACAAATGCTTACTGTTACATGTTTAAATCAATTGTGCACCAAGAGTTATAACATACCACTTTAGCCTTGGCCATACAATCAGGCCTCAAGGCCTATTAGGCCTTGACAACAACCTCCATATCTTTACTGAACCATCCCCTTACCAAATGTCACCATAGCTTTGTCTTTCATAAAACAAAAGTCCCTTTGTACTCAACATTCCAAAACCCCTGTTTTCTGATCACAAAATCAGTGAGTTCTGTAATAGTAACATCACTATAAATTAACATCTCATTATGACAATGACTTATTCCACAATGAATGAGTGATAAACCTTTTATCAAATGCCAATCTCTTATTTCCTTGGAGTATTTCAATCATCCTTTACTAAGTATTCATCAAACATTTGTGATCTAACAAACAACATGATTGTCCACATCATGACAGTCAACTTTGACTACGAATCCAACACTCCAACCAACTAAGAATAACTTTTCCATGAATTTGAAAGGTCATCAAAGTTTTCAAACCTTACTTGATAATTACATACCATTTACAAACCTTTTATACAGCCATAATAATGAAACCAATCATTTAAGCCATAAAAAGACTGAAATTCATGGCTTGCTGGTCATAATAAACAGTCATGAACAGACATCAATAACTTTTCCAATACTCCAAATAAATCCAATCTCTCCGGTGGTGTTTTAGATAACCTAGTTATAGACATAATATCCAATTTTCAGGAAGATCCAACGGTGGAAATGAGTGTTGTGGCCATTCTACCAAAACTGGGAATGACTGTCATAAAAACAAGAAGAAAAATGCATGTACAGTTGCCTAGGGCATCAAAAATATCACAGAAAACCAAACCTTTTACTCCCAAACCAATTCCATACTGAAGTGAATTCAGTTCTCTATCAAAAACCAAAAGATTTTGATTTTTGGATGGTTAGAATAGAAATTATCATCAAACCCTTCCACATACCTCTGTCATTGAGGGTTTACAAACAGTTTTTAGAAAATCCATTCATTCTTCCTTTGTACATCACGACCAATGCTCAAAATAGGTTCATTGTAAATTTAACTCATCATGTAACAAGTTCCAATCGATTTTAGGCTACTGACAATCTATTTACATATAGGAAAATGCATGGAAACTCTGAAAAATGTGACTGATCAGAGAAAAAACTATTAAGAAAATTGAGCAAACAATGCATTTACTCATTGATCCTTCCAACCAAATACATTAAAAATGATTATCATGATGTCTACTTCCTTCCTTTGAATTGATTAACCATTACAAGACGATCTATATCAAAAATCTTACACAAAAGTTCAAAACTCTTAACTGTCACCACAGTTCTGCAGAAAAAGTGATAGTTAGAGGATTAATTGATCCAACCTGTGTAAAATCCTCCTCTAACCTTTTTTCACTGACTTGATCATGACCATTTCATGGTTTTATAGACCTTGTATAGTTTCATAACTACTCAACTGCCCCTTAGACTAAATACCTTCCCTTTTGACAACTTTTAATACATTTTTGTTTTAACAACATCATATGACAACTTGACAACTTGGGATATTTGATATGCCTGACTTCTATGGTCACTTTTAACATATTGAAATGGACTCAAATGAACACCTTATGTTACATTTACCTTTCCTTGGGTCTTATTGCACATTTTGAACCTCTTAACCAAGATTAACCTATTAGGACTTAATTGAACCTCCTGTTACAAAAGGCTTGCATTGCCTTACATAAAGACCCATCATACTTTGAATTGCATTGAAATGATCTTAAACATAAACATAGAATGAAATTTCTCTTGGTAGAACCATTTTGACCTCTTGGTGTTCCTTGGTGCTAAGTGCTCCTGCACCAGCTACTGCCAGAGTGTGGATCCATCATGGCTACTCCCAGGAATGGAAATACAAATAAGCACACGTGTCCATCATGGAGTCACTCAATGTGATGTTGTAATCTCATCATGACATTCACCATGGATACTCCCAAAGAGTGAATAAACACTAGTGCTAAGTCATGGAGTCTCTCAACATGACATCCACCTTGCCTACTCCTAGAGGGTGGACCCACTATGGCTACTCCTATAGGGCGGAACAAGGGATTTCACCTCAAATTTCTCTATCACAAAAAAGAATGCATTAGCAAGGCCTTACACCTCAAACTTCTCTCTCACAGAGAAGAATGCATTAACAAGGGGTTGCACCTCAAACTTCTCTCTCAAAGAGAATAATGCATTAACAAGGGATTAATGATGATGTTGCTCCCTCTGAAGCTCAAGTTCTTGCATCAACCTCCTGACCTCCTCGTCCAAGGTTTCCTCTAATGGTTTGTCAAACTCTCTCTGAATGTTAATTCCTCCTCTTCGAAGAAACTGATCACAATCTATATAGACTCTTCCTCTTTGAGAGATGTCTCAACTCAGTCCTTAAGGACAACATGGGTAGGCCCCTCTCTCTCCAATATAAAGATAATCATCCCACTGTCATGCTTATCTACCAGAAGGTTCACTTCTCGATGTACAAAAATAATTTAGAACCGATCATGCTCTCTATGAAAAGTTTGGAGAATTATACGTTTGGACATATCGCACACTCAGATACTTTTATCTTTGGAATTTGAAACAATAGTGTCTTGGTGTGCGTGGACAACACACAAGACATACTGTGGTTGCTCCTAAATCTCTCAAAAGTAATTAAAGATAGAATCCACATCTAAAGACACCTCATATAGACACTCCAAATTTCCAAACTCATCATACACTTCCAGAATTAATATTGTTGGTCTATTAATAGGTGATAAGAGTAGAAACCTCCAAAGCCAATTGAAACTTCTTCTAGGTGTGTAAACCTACTCTTCATGCACCCAACTTCTCCTAGCAACCTCTACATGGTAGAAACTGACAACCCAATAGTCTAAGATATATGCACCTCTGAGTATAGTGCTGGAATTGTAGGGGTGGATAGTTTAGAATGTTCATACAAATCATAATCTTAATTGATTTAACAAAATCTTCACACTCTAGACAACAGTGTTGGAGGATGTTGAATACACAGGCAATCAATGCACCAATTTTTTGAGCAACAACAAACTAAAGTAAGACTCAATGGGTTCCCACTCTGAAACTTTCCTTCAAGTGCCTCACATCTTCCAGGAAAAGCTTCTAAAAAATGACAAACTCAATTCACCCTCAATAAAATGTTTCACTAAGACAAAGTAATGCAGTGCTACCAAGTCTGAAACCTCATGTCCCTTAACCAAGGACAACAATATCCCATGAGCGACAGATTAAATTGAACAATGAGAATAATCCCATTCTCAAAAAACACACCTCTCACTCCTTGCAACACTTCTCCACACCACATTACCTGCATTTATTGCTCAACAATGAAAAGGCGTGATGTCAAAGTTTGTGCAAACCATCTTCCTTCAACAAAGAACAGTAAGGGTCTTACCTTGTTATCACCACTTTCAAGGAATACAAAATCGTGATGCAAATGTATCTGTCATTCACTTCGGAGATATAGGAAGAATCCATCTCAATTGACAATCCTCTCTATATACAAGTAGAGGTCGCTTTCAAACACATTAATTTTTGTATTTCAACCCATATATTCAAATAAGACTACAGGTACAAGCTTTCATAGTAAAATGCAAAGGATGAAACTCCACGTGCTGGTGTATAGATACTCAACCAAGAGAAGTAACTCTATGTATGCAAGTTTGTTGAAGTTGTAATGAGCTTTTAAGGCACAATAGTTTGTTGAAGTTGTAATGAGCTTTTAATGCACAATAGTTTGTTGAAGTTGTAATAGAGCTTTTTAGTCTTCACTGGTCATAAAAGGGAATTGCAGACCTGGACGTCTTTAGAACATATATGGAATAGTCCAAGATGTGGCCTAAAATCTATATTCTCACAACTACTGCAAGTGAGCGCCTAGATCTCAAAAGAAGGATAGAACAGTACCCAAAATTATGTCTCAATCACCTAGGACTCCTAATATGAAACTTTTGATGAAACCAAACTGGAGTTGTTCTGTTGACAAAGAGTGATGGCCATGAAATATTAAGAACCAGGGCCGCGCCATGAAATATTATTCACGGTAATCAAAATTCCAAAAGTATAAACCTTGTGTGCTTTTATTTTTATATTTATTTTCCAGGCTGTAATGTATAGTTGATAATCTTATATCACCTCTCCATGGAAATATTTATCTCAATCAATAGTCATCAATGAAGTCTTCATCTTAAATATATTACCAATATCTTATCAAAACCCCAATATTGCCTTTCGAAATATCTACGAAGTTCTACTGAAATTTCAGGAGTTTGAGTTCACGTTACCAAACATACAAAATATTTTCCCAAACATTCATGGAAACATTACAATATTTCATTTTCAGATTTTACATGGGAAAATGTATTCCATATGCTCAACAATATTCCTTTATGAACCTTACTCACCAACTATAGCTCAAGTGCAAATCATCAAACTTATAATATCTTCTAGTGCACAAAGCGGGACAATATTTATTTATCTGCCTGCCGAATCACCTTGTGATTTTTTAATGTTTGATATATATAGCAATATTTAACATTGCCCAAATTTTCTTTTCATAGCAAAACCAAACAATAGAAAGTTAGAAGGCTGTTAGAAATATTTATCAAAATATATGATGTTAATATTTGCCACGATAATGTTAATGTTTGCTTCACTAAATAAATCACAACAAGGATTATCCCATAAATATTAATTGCCTAGCCGCTATGATGTAGTTTTGATAGGGCAAAGTATTCAACCGGATAACTTGAATATTTCCTTTCAATTAACTTCTTCTCACAAAACTTTTGAAACAACCAAAAATACTTATCCTCCACTTAATCGGGACCCACGAACTCCAATATGTGAAGCCCATAAATATTAAAATGATCACAGTATAATATAATCCTCCAAATGATATAAAATATCTTCTCACGATATAAGACTAGTGACCAAGATAAAGATATTATATTACAACAAAATACACATCAGAACTCTCCAGTAAATAAATCTACTATTTGGCATTCACCGCATTAGTAAAAATCATGAAAATATATCGTAGACCAAACATACAGATGCCACTAATATTATACCACTCTTTCCTGATAAAACCTCTATTTTTTTCTGAATAAATATCATTCATTATCTGATTGACATATCCAAAATACCAGAAGCTTAAAATTTATCTCCAATGGAGACTTCCAAATTTTGCACAAACGTGAACTCTGAAACCTCACAGGCTAGCAAGAGAACCTGCTTTGATACCATGTTGTTTATGTGCTTGTTTAACCGTAGACAATGATTCACCCTCCCAACCATAGACAATACCCGATTGTCTCCCCTAAGCACTTGAATATCTGATCTGCTAGAAGATGTGAATTACAGTGGATCAAAAATCTATATCAATCTCAACAAGGAGAAAATTTATTTGAATATATATCCTTAGATGTGGCTTTTCATTGAAGGGTTGACCTATTTCAAATTGAGGCTACTTTAAGAGTCAACATTAATAACAATAAAAATATATATTAATTAGGTGAACCGACACACTACTTGAGTTAGGGTCATAAGGCATATAATTGAGTTTGAATTAGGAGATAACTCCCACCACTAACATCAACAAGGGGGGTGTCTGTGCAGGTGATCTTCACACAACATTAGTAGAAGACACCATAAGAGATATAAAACCAACATCACGACATTCAAATTAACAATGTTATTAAGCCAACCACTTGATTCCAAGTACATTTTTTGCTAGTTTTGCACGCTGTGTATGTGGATTACCATAAATTAAGTTCTAATAGTACCCAAAGGGCCTTGAAATTAACCCAAGAATTAAGATAAAGTAATTTTTCTATCATATTAATTATATTACACAAAGAAGTACTCGTTTCCATAGGTATATATCTATATATTTTACATGGTCATATATAAATAAATACATTTTGATACCAATAAATGTGTACACAATATGCTTACTTTGAGACAAGAATTGTAGATTATATCTTCTTAAATTAAATTTCATATATTAGTCTTCCTTAAAATATCACACTTAAAGATCTATGAGCACAAAACCAAAAATTTGATGTCTAGGAGAATGTTTCAACATGAACCTAGACCAAGAGAATGTAAGTCAAAAGTTCAAATATACAAAGAGTAAAAGGAAATAGGGTTAACCTTACACCATCTTTAATTTCCACTTAAGGCCATGATATATGCAAAGGTAATATAAGGAGTTGGAAACTTGTAATTATAGGTGAGTAAATTCAAGAAATTAATGGAAGAAAGGAATAATATATGTTATACCTTGTATATAACATAAAATCAGAGAAGGGAATTATAGGAAGGTCCTTGGAGGGGCCAAAGTAGGTTAAGAAGACTTAGAAGTAGATAGGGTGACCCTTTAACATTAGATTAACTTCTCTTACGATTTATTGACTTATTCAATTGCTTATTCTCTGGAAGGAGAATATGCTTGGGAGTTACATAAGTGATAGTCAGACCTTCAATGTTTGCAATACATGACAAGCACAAAAAATATTCTACAAGTGTAATGTTAGACTAAAATGTTTTTTTCATTTCTTCATGATATTAGTATCTAACTTGCCTTCAAATTTATGTTGTAGAAAAAAAAATTGCTTCAAAGTAAGTAGGTTGGAGACTCACCCACTTTCCATTTAAGGCAATTTTCTATTTTCATTGACTAGATAATTGCTTCTGCCTTTGGATGCCCAAAATGGCTTGGCAGTTGGATGTGTAAGGAACCTTGTTTAATAGCCTAAAAGATCGTCTATGGTCTATATTCAATGGTTTTGAGCTTATGATCATTTATTTGAGCATCTACCTACATAGGTGTAGCCAACTGTCTATTTAGCTTCTACTTGAGAAACATGTATCCCACATTGATGTGGGAATGTGATGAGTTCGCCCACAAAACTAGTTGCTCTCCTTATTTGTTTTTTCATTATAACAACTGTTGTGGAAGAGGGACAAGTTTGTTTGTGGTTGCAAGGCATCATAAGTTTCAAAAGGAAGATGTCATATGGGCATGTTTCTCCTTTTTAATAGAAATGATGAATGTTACATAAATAGCTACTCTTTTAATACATCTAAATATACTCTCTTGTAAAAGAAGTGTGTTTTATTTGACAACCCATGCTTTTATTTAGGGATTGATTACCATAATGAGCTTACAGACTCACAATTAAATGCTATACTATTGCAATTAAAATGAGTTTCTCTTCATTTTTTCGAATGCAGTTTCTCCATATTTTAAGGGAGGATAATATCAAGGCAGTATTTTTTGCACTTTTAGATACAATCAGCAAGTTAGAGATAGTTGATAACCATTCAAGATGATTTAAAAAACTCCATCTTGCACCTTGTTATTAGTGTGCATTGGAGTTTGTATAGTTTTATCAACATTTATGATGGACAAATCTCATATGGTGAGCTTCATGATATCTTATTTTTTCTATGGGCTCTGATAGTAGGGAGTTATTACCTTGGTATTTGGCATATGTGCGCTTGGCCATAAATATCTTGCAGTGGAATATATTTATGGATTAATACTAGTAATGCCATCAACACAGTCTATATTCATGCTAAACCATTCTCTTGTTTGATAGATTCTATAAAAATTAGCATAGTTGTGCAAATCGTTTAACTTCTCATATTATATCCTATTTTTTGGTTGCTTGTTGACTTTTTTTTTTGAGACAAGCTGAGGTGCATTGCCCTAGATATGTTTACCAATGTTGGAAGTAGTACACTTTAAAAAAAAATTTGGATCGAATATTGTATCAAGATCTCAAACAAGAGAGAGACATCATTGATGTAGAGCCCATTGATTAATTCATTCCAAGATCAAGAGGCTCCACAAGTTGTCCATTAACACTATGTTTCCTAGTTTCTTTACCAGGCCTTCTTGCAACAATAAGGATTAAACAACTCCAAACCCCCAAGACTTTTTCCAAGCCATCCTAGGGTCTTATCACACCTATTTCAACTTGATTCAATAGGTACCAACTCCCCAAAACACCCTTTTGATCAAATTCTCTAATTGCTATCCCTCCTACCTAGTAGCCTTGTCAAACAGGTAGTCTTCACTTTTCTTAGAATTTTCCCAAACAACTTGCCAAAAAAATAAACTTTCAGATACCCTTTTGGAAGGTAATAAACATACTTCAAAATAAACTCACTCCTTTGGAGCAGGTGTACAGAAAATTGCTGCTCCACTTTTGCTCCTAGGCCTAATTGGGCCATTTTACAAAGCAACTATGTGAGATACTTCACCCCAAACCCCACAACCTTCAGTAGTCTTCACTTTCCATGTAAAATAAATGATTTTCATGGTTCTAAGGTCCTATGCATCCTTTTGATAGGAAAACTCCAAAACTCTCCTTAACTCAACCCTAGTTATCAAAGGACATAACATAGTCCCAATCATAACTTCCTCTCCATGTTCAAGCCCTTCGAGACTTGACTACTTATTGTCTTCACCTACATCTTTGTCTTTTATATCTCCATCAACCCCTTCAACATTGGGTTCTACATTCTTTTGTTGTTGCACTGGGATTTCTGCAATCTTTTTCATTTTGGCCTCATTCTCCTCTAAGGCTTTTTCCAAACTCCTTAACTCTTCTTCTTGTCTCCTCTCTTCTTCCTCTTTCTTCTTCCTATTATTTTTCCTAAACTCTTTCCACTCTTTCAATGCTTGTAGTATCTCCCTCTCTGACCTTGTCAAAGTCATCTTCACCTATCTAGGATTCATATTCTTAGATCTTCTCGCTCTAATACCAATTTTATGTATAGTGTATTGATCAATTTATTCCAAGATCAAGAGGCTCCACAAGCTGTCCATTAACACTCTATGTTTCCTAGTTTCTCCACTAGGCCTTCTTGCACCAATAAGGGATAAACAACACCAAACCCCCAAGACTTTTTCCAAGTCAATCTAGGGTCTTATCACACCTATTTCAACTTTATTCAATAGGTACCAACTCCCCAAAACACTCTTTTGATCAAATTCTCTAATTGTTGTCCCAAACTCGGCCTCCTCCCTAGTAGCCCTGTCAAATGGGTAATCTTCACTTTTCTCAAAATTTTCCCAAACAAATTTCCAAACAAAATACACTTCCAGATACACTTTTCAAATTTGCTAAACATACTTCAAAATCAATTATCATTCCTTTGGACTAGGTGTACAGAGAAATGTTGCTCCACTTTTGCTCCTAAGCCTAATTGGGCCATTTTACAAAGCAACTATGTGAGATACTTAACCCCAAACCCCACAACCTTCAGTAGTCTTCAATTTTGATGCAAAAAAAAAAGGATTTTCATGGTTCTAAGGTCCTTTGCATCCATTTGATAGCCAAACCCCAAAACCCTCCTTAAAACAAGCCTAAAACTAGGGCCTTCTAATTAAGGCACTTCCCCTCACTTCTAGGGTTCAACCAAAATTTATTCAACATGTCTTGGACATCCTCTAACATTGTGCAACATAAAAACATGCCCTCATTATGGCAGATCATTTGTTGTTATAGCCATGGCACACTTTTCATGCCCTTTCCTAGGGGACATTCCTATTGTAGGTCCCCATAGCCACTTCTCCTAAATATTATAAGATCAAATTTATAATATACAAGTCATTTAGAGTCCATTCCATGAGAACCAGGGTCCTACATTCATGGAAGGCTCTAGAGTTTATTTTTTTGCTTTCAAATCAATGATAAAACTCAGATTTTTAGGGACAGTCAACACTATGAATGTAAATCTGATCAAATGGAGTCACCCAATCATCCAATAGGGTATAAAACACTTATAAATTGATTCCTACTTCATCCTTAATTCTCCAACAATGAAAACAACTAATAAAACATGAAATGAACACAAGAAAATGATTATTTTTATTGAGATTATTGTACTAGTTTGTACAAATCCATACCAAGTATGTTTCCCTTCATCAAATGCCTTCCAAGGCGTTAAATAACCTCTAACTACCCTTCCCAACTGATCCAATTTGATTTCAAATGATTACACATCCATTTAGACCCTTAAACATACTTTCCCTCCTAATTGGTACTAGCCGTTAGGATTCAAAAATTTGAATTTTAAACTCATAATTACTTGACTCCTAATAACCTATGGACTTCAAACTTATTCATTTTGATCTCATAAGGACCAAATTACATTATTGTTGACTCATTTATCCCTAGCTATCCTATTGGCACTTATTGGCCATTTTTACATTTTTGGAGAATAAACATGCCACACCTCTATGCTTGGAGAATAAACCAATTCTTGAGCCTCCTCATGGTCCACCAAACCAACTTGAGTCTCTTCATATGAGACCATATCAGACATCACTATCTAATTATCTTCTTCTTTCTGCCATTCTCCTTGGAATACAAAATCATTTGCAACTTCTAAGGCTACATCATTAGCATTCCCTTGTGGTGTCTTCAAGGTACCTTGCTGCATAGTACCCATTTCTAAATTCAAAGTACATAACACAGTCCTAATCATAACTTTCTCTTCATGTTTAAGCCCTTCAAGACTTGACTCCATGCTGCCTTCACCTACATCTTTGTCTTCTATATCTATTTCAACCCATTCAACATTGGGTTCTTCATCCGATTGTTTTTGCACTAGGATTTCTGAAAGCATCTTTATTTTGGCCTCATTCTCCTCTAAGGATTTTTCCAATCTCCTTAACTCGTCTTCTTGTCTCCTCTCTTCTTCCTCTCATTTTTCCTAAACTCTTTCCACTCTTTCAATGCTTGTAGCATCTACCTCTCTAACCTTGTCAAAGCCATCATCACCTATTTAGGATTCATATTCCTAGATCTTCTCGCTCAGATACCAATTTAATGCAAAGCCTAGGATCAAGAGGCTCCACAAGCTGTCCATTAACACTCTATGTTTCCTAGTTTCTCTACTAGGCAATCTTGCACCAATAAGGGTTAAACAACTCCAAACCCCCAAGACTTTTTCCAAGCCATCCTAGGGTCTTATCACACCTATTTCAACTTGACTCAATAGGTACCAACTCCCAAAAAACCCTTTTGATCAAATTCTCTAACTATTGTCCCAAACTAGGCTTGCTACATTGAAGCCCTGTTAAATGGGTAATCTGTACTTTTCTCAGAATTTTATCAAATAACTTGCCAAAAAAAATACACCTCTAGATACCCATTTGGAAGTTACTAAACATACTTCAAAATAAACTATCACTCCTTTGGACCATGTGTACAGAAAATTGTTGCTCCATTTTTACTCCTAGGCCTAATTGGGCCATTTTACAAAGCAACTATGTGAGATACTTCACCCCAAACCACACAACCTTCATTAATCTTCACTTTTGATGCAAAAAAAGGATTTTTTAGGGTTCTAAGGTCCTATGCATCCATTTAATAGGAAAACCCCAAACCCCTCCTTAAAATAAGCCTAAATAAGTGTCTTCTAGTTAAGGTATTTCCCCTAACTTCTAGGGTTTAACCAAAATTTCTTCAGCATGTATTGGACATCCTCTAACACTATGCAACATAAAAACATGCCCTCATTATGGCAGATCCTCTACTACTATAGTCATGACATACTTATCATGCCCTTTCCTAGGCGACAGTCTCGTTGTAGACCCCCATAACCACTTCTCCTACACATTATAAGATCAAATTCATAATATAAAAGTTATTTGGAGTCCAATCCATGGGAATCAGGGTCCTATATTCATGGAATGGCTCTAGACTTCATTTTTTGCCTTCAAATCAATGATAAAACTCAGATTTTTAGGGACAGTCAACACTATCAATGCAAATCTGATCAAATGGAGTTACCGAATCATCCAAAATGGTATAAAACACTTATAAAAATATTCCTACTTCATGCTTAATGCTCCAACAATCAAAACACCTAATAAAACATGAAATGAACACAAGAAAATGATTATTTTTATTGAGATTATTGTTCCAATCCATACAAATCTATACCAAGCATGTATTCCTTCATCAAATACCTTCCAAGGCTTTAAATAACCTCTAAATACCCTTCCCAACTGATCCAAGTCAGTTTCAAATGATTACAAGTCCATTTAGACCCTTAAACATACTTTCCCTCCTAATTGGCACTAGCCGTTAGGATTCAAAACTTTGAATTTTAAACTCATAATTATTTGACTCCTAATGACTTATGGACTTCAAAATTATTCATTTTGATCTTACAAGGACCAAATTACATTATTGTTGACTCATTTATCCCTAGTTATCCTATTGGCACTTATTGACCATTTTTATATTTTTTGGTCCTAGGGTCCTTACCATGCCCCTTAGGACATTTTCCCAATACATTCAATTCATTACAATGAAGAGCCACAATAGGCATTAAAATATTTTAATTTAACCTTAGGGTCCTTCCGTGGTCATCCTCATGCCTCAAGGTCTTCATTGGTCTCCTTGCCTTGTCTAGTGCCCCTGCACCATACTCCTCACTTTTGAAATTCTTCCAATTCCTCTTGGAAGTGCCTTCAATAAACATGTTAGAAAATAAAATATTCTTCATTTTAACTCTTGCTTTGAAAAGTTTATCTTGCTTGACCCATGGTATCCTTGCTTGATGTTTTCCTCCACTGCTTTCCTTCATCTTTACTTTGGGCTTGCCTCCCATGGGAAAAATGTGAACATGTTGTTGTCCACTACTTTCTAACATATGCACCAACATGTGCATCACCACTGTTGTTGTAGCATCTGCAAGCTGACCACGGGTGCCTCCCAAAGACATTTTTCTTCCTTGACTCCACCAACATGCCACACCTCCATGCTTGGAGATTAAACCAATTCTTGAGCCTCTTCATGGCCCACAAAACCAACTTGAGTCTCTTCATATGAGACCATATCAGACATGATCATTTTTTTATCTTCTTCTTTTTTCCATTCTCCTTGGCATACCAAATTATTTGCAACTTCTAAGGCTACATCATTAGCCTCCTCTCTTACTGACTTCAAGGTACCTTTCTGCATAATACCCATTTCTAAATTCAAATGACATAACACAGTCCCAATCATAAATTCCTCTCTAACCTTGCCAAATCCATCTTCATCTATCTATGATTCATATTCCCAGATCTTCACACTCTGATACGAGTTTGATGCAAAGCCCAAAATCAAGAGGCTCCATAAGTTGTCCATTAACACTCTATGTTTCCTAGCTTCTCCACTAGGGCTTCTCACACCAATAAGGGTTAAACAACTCCAAACCCCCAAGACTTTTTACAAGCCATCCTAGGGTCTTATCACACCTATTTCAACTTTATTCAATAGATACCAACTTCCCAAACACCCTTTTGATCAAATTCTCTAATTGTTGTCCCAAACTAGGCCTCCTACCTAGTAGCCCTATCAAATGGGTAATCTTCACTTTTCTCATAATTTTCCCAAATAATGTACAAAAAAATATACTTCCATATACCCTTTTGAAAGTTACTAAACATACTTCAAAATCAATTATCACTCATTTGGACCAAGGGTACATAAAATTGCTGCTCCACTTTTCCTCCTAGGCCTAATTGTGTCATTTTACAAAACAACTATGTGAGATACTTCACCTCAAACCCCACAACCTTCATTAGTCTTCACTTTTAATGGAAAATAAAGGATTTTTAGGGTTCTAAGATCCTATGCATCCATATTATAGGAAAACCCCAAAACCCTCCTTAAAACAAGCCTAAAACCAAGGCCTTCTAGTTAGGGAACTTCCCCTCACTTCTAGGGTTTAGCCAAAAAAATTTCATCATGTCTTGGACATCCTCTAACACTGTCAAACATAAAAACACACCCTCATTATGGCAGATCCTTTGCTGCTAGAGGCATGGCACACTTTTCTTGCCCTTTCCAAGGGGACAGTCCCATTGTAGACCCCCATAACCACTTCTCCTACACATTATAAGACCAAATTCATAATATATGATTCATTTAGAGTGCATTCCATGAGAATTAGGGTCCTACATTTATGGAATGGCTCTGGACTTCATTTTTTGCCTTCAAATCAATGATAAAACTCAGATTTTTAGGCACAGTCAGCACTATGAATGTAAATCTGATCAAATGGAGTTACCCAATCATCCAACAGGGTATAAAACACTTATAACTTGATTCCTACTTCATCCTTAATGCTCCAACAATGAAAATAATCAATAAACATGAAATGAACACAAGAAAATGCAAGAAAATGATTATTTTTATTGAGATTATTGTCCCAGTCTGTACAAATCCATACAAGGAATTTCTCCCTTCACCAAATGTCT
Organism: Chamaecyparis obtusa; assembly: GCA_027943335.1. NCBI lineage: Eukaryota > Viridiplantae > Streptophyta > Pinopsida > Cupressales > Cupressaceae > Chamaecyparis > Chamaecyparis obtusa. Next base: position 537,806 of record BSBK01004060.1, on the reverse strand, counting down.
TCCAAGGCTTTAAATGACCTCTAACTACCCTTCCCAACTGATCCAAGTCGGTTTCAAATGATTACAAGTCCATTTAGACTCTTAAGCGTCCTTTCCCTCCTAATTGGCACTAGTCGTTAGGATTCAAAAATTTAAATTTTAAAATCATAATTACTTGACTCCTAATAGCTTATGGACTTCAAATTTATTCATTTTTATCTCATAAGGACCAAATTACATTATTTTTAATTCATTTATCCCTTATTATCCTATTGGCACTTATCGACCATTTTTACATTTTTTGGCCCTAGGGTCCTAACTAGGCCCCTTAGGACATTTTATCAATACATTCAATTGATTACAATGAAGAGCCATAATATGAATTAAAACATTATAATTTATCCTTAGAACCCTTCCATGGTATTCCTCATGCGTCAAGGTCTTCATTGGTCTCCTTGCCTTGTCAGGTGCCCCTGCACCATACTCCTCACTTTTGAAATTCTTCCAAGTCCTCATGGAATTAAGTGCTTGCAATAAACATGTTAGAAAATAAAATATTCTTCATTTTAACTCTTGGTTTGAAAATTTCATCTTTATTGACCCATGGTATCCTTTCTTGATGTTTTACTCCATTGCTTTCCTTCATCTTTACAATGGGGATGCCTCCGATGGGAAAAATGTGAACCTATTGATGTCCCCTACTTTCTAACATCTGCACCAGCATGTGCATCACCACTGTTGTTGTAAGCATCTATAAACTGACCACAAGTTCCTACCAAAGACATTGTTCTTCCTTGATTCCACCAACATACCACACCTCAATGCTTGGAGAATAAACCAATTCTTGAGCCTCCTCATGGCCCACCAAACCAACTTGAGTCTCTTAATATGAGACAATATCAGACATCACCATCTAATTGTCTTCTTCTTTTTGCCATTCCCCTCGGCATACCAAATCATCTGCAACTTCTAAGGTTACATCATTAGCCTCCTCTTATGTTGTCTTCAAGGTACCTTGCTATATAGTACTCATTTCTACATTCAAAGGACATAACATAGACCTAATGATAACTTCATCTTTATGGTTAAGCCCTTCAAGAATTGACTCCTTGTTGTCTTCACCAGCATCTTTGTCTTTTATATCTCCTTCAACCTCTTCAACATCGGGTTCTTCAACCTCTTCAACATTGGGTTCTTCATCCTCTTCAACTCTTATTCTTGTCTCCTCTCTTCTTCCGCTTTATTCTTCCTCTCATTGTTCTGAAACTCTTTCCACTCTTTCAGTGCTTGTAGCATCTCCCTCTCTGACCTTGTCAAAGCCATATTCACCTATCTAGGATTCAAATTCCTAGATGTTCTCTCTCTAATACCAATTTGATGCAAATCCCATTGATCAATCATTCCAAGATCAAGAGGCTCCACAAGTTGTCCATTAACACTCCATGTTTCCTAGTTTCTCCACTAGGCCTTCTTGCACCAATAAGGGTTAAAAAATCCAAATCCCCAAGACTTTTTCCAAGCCATCCTAGGGTCTTATCACACATATTTCAACTTGATTCAATATGTACCAATTCCCCAAAACACCCTTTTGATCAAATTCTCTGATTGTTGTCCCAAACTAGGCCTCCTACCTAGTAGCCCTATCAAACAGGTAATCTTCATTTTTCTCAAAATTTTCCCAAACAACTTGCCTAAAAAAATACACTTCTAGATACCCTTTTGGAAGTTACTAAACATACTTAAATCAACTATCGCTCCTTTCAACTAGGTGTATGTAAAACTATTTCTCCGCTTTTGTTGCTAGGCCTAATTAGGCCATTTTACAAAGCAACTATTTGAGATACTTCATTGTAAACCCCACAACCTTCAATAGTCTTCAATTTTGATGAAAAACAAATTATTTTCAGGGTTCTAAGGTCCTATGCATCCATTTGATAGTCAAACCCCAAAACCCTCCTTAAAACAAACCTAAAACTAGGACCTTCTAGTTAAGGCACTTCCCCTCACTTCCAGTGTTCAACCAAACTTTCTTCACCATTTCTTGGACATCCTCTAACATTTTCCAACATAAAAAAAAATGCCCTCATTATGGCAAATCCTCTGCTGTTATAGCCATGACACACTTTGCATGGCCTTTCCTATGGGATAGTCTCGTTGTAAACCCTCATAACCACTTCTCATGCACATTATAAGATCAAATTCATAATATAAAAGTCATTTAGAGTCTAGTCCATGAGAATCAGGTTCCTACATTCATGGAATGGTTCTAGACTTCATTTTTTACCTTCAAATCAATGATAAAACTTAGATTTTTAGGTACAGACAGCACTATGAATGTAAATTTGATCAAATGGAGTTACCCAATCATCTAACAAGGTATTAAACACTTATAAGTGTATTCTTAGTTCATCCTTAATGCTCCAACAATCAAAACAATCAATAAAACATGAAATGAACTCAAGAAAATGCAATAAAATGATTATTTTTATTGAGATTATTGTCCCAATCTGTACAAATCCATACCAGGCATGTCCCCCTTCATCGAATGCCTTATAAGGCTTTAATAACCTCTAACTACTCTTCCCAACCGATCCAAGTCAGTTTCAAATGATTACAAGTCCATTTAGACCCTTAAACATACTTTCCCTCCTAATTGGCACTATTCGTTAGGATTCAAAAATTTGAATTGTAAACTCATAATTACTTGAATCCTAATAACTTAAATGGACTTAAAACTTATTCATTTTGATCTCATAAGGACCAAATTACATTATTATTGGCTCATTTATCCCTAGTTATCCTATTGGCACTTATTGGCCATTTTTACATTTTTTGGTCCTAGGGTCCTTACCAGGCCACTTTGGACATTTTGCCAATGTATTCAATTAATTACAATGAAGAGCCATAATAGGCATTAAAACATTATAATTTAACCTTGAGACCCTTCCATGGTCTTCCTCACGCCTCAAGGTCTTCAGGTACCTCGACACCAATCATATAAGTGTATAACTAGAATTTCTTTTTGGTGTATTGTTAAGACATTCATAGAGAATAGAAAATGACTCAACCAATCTAGAGGGTGGCATGCTCTTAATGTTATTGTATTTATGAGTATTAGGTTTTGAAAGAAATTTGAGTGTGTCATAATTTATTTTATTCCAAAAGACTGAAATATCCCTGACTGATTTGAACCAATAATTTTCTAATATTTTCCTTGAGTGATATTTTCATAGTGTCTTGCTTGATACTTTAAAATGTTTAGTTTTAGGGATGCATGGTAAATGGATTGATTGATGTTTGAAAAGAAAGAATTGTCTACATGATAATAATTGTATCCTTCTGCACATTCATACTGAGACAGAAAGCATTCCTTAATTAGTTAATAGAATAACAAGAGCAATTATTTCTCTGTCCCTCTGAAATCATAGCAACATTTGGAAAGGTATGGTAGCAACCACAATCTTCTCTAACTTTTCCTTTTACCAAATATGATTTGTTGGTCGCAGTTCATCTCAGACTCCTCGAATGGTGTTGTTCATAATTAGAACCTTTTTATGCTTAAGGATCCCTTGCTACAGGAAATATGAGTGCATATGTCTCTTCACTTAGTATATGAGGGACTCTTTGCACCTTGGAAGGGATTTCTTCAAGGGATTAAGCTAGTGAATTGCACATAGTAGGTACAAAGTAGAATATCTGAAATGATATTTCGAATTGCCAACTAGAGTAGATAATCTCACCACCAAAATTGCACACTCCTTCAGCTTGCATGCCTCTAGAATAAGAAACAATGAAATTACAAACATTTGATGATGATTTACTTCACCCATCCAACTACCTTATAAAGAGCTCCTGGAAACATCTGGAAAGTTAGGCCAAATAAATAAAGTGACTTATTTTATCAATTTATTATTTTCACTATATTTTATAATTTAATTTATTAATTGAAGTCATCCTTAGGATATAAAATTATTTTTTGGATAACTTAATTAATTTAATTAAGTCACTTTTGAAAACTTGGGGACATTACAATCCTCCCAACCCAAAGATTGCTTTCCCTCAAGCAATCCACCACCAAAATTGGTTGTCCTTTGAAAGCAAGTACCAGAATTGCAACCAATTATGGAGGCCAATATGAACACCTGTTGAAAGCTCTATTTTGCACCATGATTGCAAGTAATATCGCCTTAACTCTCTTGGATGCAGGCTCATAGAACCTTTGAATGTAGCAAGATAAATTTCCAATGTTATGCAAATCTCCATTAGGCTTTTGTTGCTCCACTTTGATATAAAAAGCATTATGCCCAGAGTTGAGCAGTAACACACCATGATCCCACTAAAGTAATGCACTAGACATGTCAGTGTCATTGTCAGGGTTTCCAAAACATCATGCTTATCCTCCCTCATATAATTAGAGTTCCTTAACATAACGGACAACCAAGGTAAAAATTTGAGGAAACTACAATAGGGTGTCTCAAGCATCCTTCCTTTCTAAGTCCAAGGAGGAGGCATCCTTGCGCCTTGTTGGCCTCATAGGACTATCTGTCACCACCATGAGGTGATGTGCTTAGAAAAATATCTCACAATAGTTTCTCCCTCCTTGTGCTCACCTATTATCTCTACCATGATTGACTATGATAAACATATAAGAGTTACACATTATTGCATGTATTATCCAAATATAGGGTGACATAAAAATATCACATTCATACACATTATTTATAAGCGAGAGATCATAAATAGAACCATTATTCATAAGTAATAAATCACAAATAAGAACCCCTATAATATTTATTATAAGAACTAATACTCCATACCAATTTATTATAATATTCATATTTTGTATGTTGTAAGACAGATTTGATTGGTTTGATGATTTGAGGTATTATTGAGTTGTGATCAAGGAATTATCGATTAAATAATAGAGAAGTGATGATATAATAAATGCTAGTTTCATATGTTGATGGATGGATATTGAATGAATGTTGATAATTTGATAGAGTGATGCTTGATTGTTGAATTGTATTTATTCTTGATCTCAAGTTGAAGTGATGATTGATGTGAATATGATTATTATTTTCTTGATATTTCTAATTGATTGATTGCTTGATTTCTTGTGAGATGGTGGATGAAGTGTAATGATTGATAAGTCCCCCTTCAATACTTGGAATGAAATCTCCTTTATACTTTATTGGAGAAAGTGCCACCATTCATAATAAATGAGTCTCCACAACCTACACGTATAGAAAAGTTGGCTAGGGCCATGGGTTTGCTCCCCATTGATATCAAGTTTGACTTTGAGGCTCGGTCTTACCCAATGCACATAGTTTGAGAGTTGTTGTGTGCATCCTTAGAGGGTCAGTCTTACCTTAGCACACCTTTCCTGAACCCCAACTTGACAATATGTAAGAGAAAGATAAGGTAGTTGGCCATTGGGTGAGTTGTGGCGATACCTTTGAGTTAACAAAAAAAAGAATTGAGTCACCACTTTTCATTGTTATCTTTGGGAATAATATATTATACCTCACATAGATTTTACTTGAATGTCCTCCTAAATTTCAAAACCTTCTCCCCTTTATATCTTCCAATGTGAGGGAGAGTCACAAATTTGCATCATGTTTTCCTTTTGTAATCATTACAACCTTTAGCAATTGCCACCTTTCGATAGAGTCACAAACCTTCACCATTTTTGTCATTTGCGAGTGTCGTAATCTTTCATAACTTTGTCTTTTGAAAGAGTCACTTCCTTATTTGTCTTTTTTTTTTCTCTTCCATTAATTCTTAGAGAGCTACTATTGCCTAAGCTAACCCCTTCCGAACCCCAACTTGGCAATATGTAAGACCAAGGTAAGGTAGGCTAGGCATTGGGCTGAGTCATGAGGATACCTCTAAGTTAACAAAAAAAATTAATTGAGTCACCACTTTTCATTGTTGCTTTTGTGAATAAGATACTATACCCTACATTGATTTCACTTAAATGTTTTCCTAAACCGAAATTCTGTCCCCTTTTTATCTTACAATTACCATTCTTCAAAAGAGCCACAATTCTTTGCCATTTTTGTCATTTACGAGTGTTACAAAGTATTATAACTTTATCTTTTGAAAAATTCACTTCCATATTTTTTCTTATTCATTTTTCTATTGCATTAATCTTTAGAGGGTTGGTCTTGCCTCAGCTCACCCCTTCCTGAACCCCAACTTGGCAATATGTAAGACCAAGGTAAGGTAAAATAGGCACTGGGATGAGTGACAGGGACACCTTTGACTTAACAAAAAAAAATTGAGTCACTACTTGTCATTATTGCTTTTGTGAATGATATATTATACCTCATATTGATTTCACTTGAATGTCTTCTTAAATTGAAACCTTCTCCCCTTGGTATCTTCCAATATGAGGAAGAGTCACATCACTTCATCGTGTCCTCCATTTCCAATCATCACAACCTTTCACAATTGTCACCCTTCAAAAGAGTCACAACCATTCACCATTTCTGTCATTTGTGACTGTCGCAACCTTTCATAATTTTTCCTTTTGCATGAGTTACCTTTTTTTTTTTTTTTTTCTTACCTTTCTATTAATTTTAAAAGGCTAGTCTTGCCTCAACTCACAACTTCATGAACCCAACTTGAAAATATAAAAGACCAAGGTAAGGCAAGTTAGGCACTGAGCTGAGTCGCAATGATAAATGTGAGTTAAACATATAAGAGATCCATAAAAATATTCTCAAAATAGAAGGTGACATAAAAATATCATATTTATAAACATTAGTTATAAGCAAAAAATCATAAATACGACCATTATTCATAAGTAAGAAATCATAAATAAGGACCACTATAATGTTTATTATAAGAATTAATACTTCATACCAATTTATAATAATATTAAGCTTTTGTATGTTGTACGACATATTGTTGTAAGAAAGATCTGATTGGTTCAATGATTTGTGGTATTGGTGAGTTATGATTAAGTAATTATCAATTATATGATAGAGAAGTGATGATATAATAAATGCTAATTTGACATGTTGATGGATTGTGATTGAATGAATGTTGATTTGATAGAGTGATGCTTGATTGTTGAATTTTATGTATTCTTGATTCTAAGTTGAACTGATGATTGATGTGAATTTGATTATTATTTACTTGATCTTTCTAATTGATTGACTGCTAGATTTATTACAAGATGATGGTTGAAGTATAATGATTGATAACTCCTCCTTCAATACTTGATATCAAATCTCCTTTTTAATTTATTCAAGGGTCACCACCATTCATAAGAAATGAGTCACAACAACCTACATGTATAGAAGAATTGTCTTGGGCCATGAGTTTGCTCTCCATTATTATCAGGTCTAACTTCGAGACTTAGGCTTACCCAATGTACATGGTTTGTGAGCTATTATGTGCATCCTTAAAAGGTCAAACTTGCCTTATCTCACACTTCCTGAACCCCAACTTGGCAATATGTAAGACCAAGATAAGGTAGTTGGGCACTGAGATGAGTTGTGGCGATACCTCTAAGTTAACAAAAAAAAGAAAATGAGTCACCACTTTTTATTGTTGTATTTGTGAATAATATATTATACCTCACATTGATTTCACTTGAATGTCCTCCTAAATTGAAACCTTCTCCCCTTTATATCTTCCAATGTGGGGGAAAGTCACACATTTTCATCATGTTTACCTTTTGTAATCATTACAACCTTTAACAATTGCCACCTTTTGAAAGAGTCACAACCCTTCATTTTTTATCATTTGTGAGTGTCACAACCTTTCATAACTTTACCTTTTGAAGACTTTACTTCCTTATTTTTCTTCTTATTCTTTTTTCTCTTTCATTAATTCTTAGAAAGTTACTTTTTCTTAAACTCACCTCTTCCTGAACCCCAACTTGGCAATATGTAGGACTAAGGTAAGGTAGGTTGGGCATTGGGTTGAGTCACAAAGATACCCCTGAGTTAATAATTGAGTCACCACTTTTCATTGTTTCATTTATGAATAATATATTATACCTCACATTGATTTTACTTAAATATCCTCACAAATTGAAATATTTTTCCCTTTGTATCTTCTAATGTGGGGGAGAGTCACATCTCTTCATCATATCTAGCCTTTTCAATCGTCACAATGTTTTACAACTGCCACTCTTCAAAAGAGTCACAACTCTTCATCATTTTTGTCAGTTACAGGTGTCACAACATATTATAACTTTTCCTTTCAAAAAATTCACTTCCATGTTTTTTTCTTATTCTTTTTTCTATTGCATTAACCATTAGAGGGCTAGTCTTGCCTCAACTCACTCCTTTCTGAACTCCAACATGGAAATATGTAAGACCAATGTTAGGTAAATTGGGCACTGGGATGGGTCATTGAGATACCTCTAAGTTAACAAAAAAAATGAATTGAGTCACTACTTTTCATTTTTGTCTTTGTGAATAATATATTATACCCTATATTGATTTCACTTGAATGTTCTCATAAATTAAAACCTTCTCCCCTTTGTATCTTCCAATGTAGGGGAGAGTCACATCACTTCATCATGCCTACCCTTTTCAATTATCACACTTTTTCACAATTGTCACCTTTCAAAAGAGACAACCATTCACCATTTCTATCATTTGTGAGTGTCACAACTTTTCATAATTTTTCCTTTTGCAGGAGTTATTTATTTATTTTTTGTATTAATTCTTAAATGACTAGTCTTGCCTCAACTCATAACTTCATTAACCCAAACTTGACAATATATAAGAACACGCTAAGGCAGGTTATGCACTAGGATGAGTTTGAATGATACATGTGAGTAAAACATCTAAGAGTTGCACATTATTTCATATATTATCTAAATAGAGGGTGACATAAAAAAATATCATATTAATACACATTATTTATAAGTAAGAAATCATAAATAAGATCATTATTCAGAAGTAAAAAATCATAAATAAGAACCACTATAATGTTTATTATAACAACTAATACTTCATACTAATTTATAATAATATTCAAATTTTGTATGTTGTAAAATAAATCGTTGTAAGACCGATCTAATTGGTTCAATGATTTGAGGTATTAGTGAGTTATGATTAAGTAATTATCAATTAAATGATAGAGAAAAGACGTATAATAAATGCTAGTTTCATATGTTGATGGATGGTTATTGAATGAATGTTGATAATTTGATAGAGTGATGCTTGATTACTGAATTATATATATTTTTGATCTCAAGTTTAAGTGATGATTGATGTGAATTTGATTATTATTTTCTTGATATTTCTAATTGATTGATTACTTGATATCTTGGGAGACGATAGATGAAGTATAATAATTGATAAGTCCTCCTTCAATACTTGACATTAAATATCTTTTATAATTTATTGAAAAAAGGGTTACCATCATTCATAAGAAATGAGTCATAACAACCTTCATGTATAGCAGTGTTGGCTTCGGACATGGGTTTTCTCCTCATTGGTATTAGGTTTGACTTCAAGGCTCGGTCTTACCCAATGCAAATGGTTTGCAAGCTATTATGTGCATTCTTAAAGGGTCAATATTGTCTTAGCTCACCCTTCCTTAACACCAACTTGGCAATATGTAAAAGCAAGGTAAGGCAATTGGGTCCTGAGATGAGTTATGGTGATATCTCTGAGTTAATAAAATAAAAAATAGTCAAGTCACCACTTTTAATTGTTGTATTTGTGAACAATATGTTATACCTCACATTGATTTCATTTGAATGTCCTCCTAAATTGAAACCTTCTCCCATTTATATCTTCCAATGTGGCGCAGATTCACACATTTTTATCATGTTTGCCTTTTGTAATCATTACAATATTTAACTATTGTCACCTTTCGAAAGAGTCACAACCTTTCACCATTTTTGTTATTTGTGAGTGTCACAACCTTTCATAACTTTATCTTTTAAAAGAGTCAATTGCCTTTTTTTTCTTATTCTTTCTCCTCTTCCATTAATTCTTAGAGAGTTACTCTTACCTAAGCTCATCCCTTCCCGAACCCCAACTTGATAACATATAAGACCAAGGTAAGGTAGGTTGGGAATTGGACTAAATCATTAGGATACCTCTAAGTTAACAAATAAAATCAATTGAGTCACCAGTTTTCATTGTTGCGTTTGTGAATAGTATACTATACCCCACATTGATTTTATTTAAATGTCCTCCCAAACCAAAATCTTCTCCCCTTTGTATCTTCTAATATGGGGGTGTCACATCTCTTCATCATATCTACCCTTTGCAATTGTCACAACTTTTTACAATTGCCACTATTCAAAAGAGTCACAACTCTTTGCTATTTTTTTATTTAAGAGTGTCACAACATTTTATAAGTTTGTCTTTTAAAAAAGTTACTTCTATATTTTTTTTTCTTATTCTTTTTTTTGTTGCATTAATCATTAGAAAGACAGTCTTGCCTCAGCTCACCCCTTCCTAAACCCCAACTTGGTTAACAAAAAAAAAAAAATTGAGTCACTAATTTTCATTGTTGCCTTTGTAAATAATATATTATACCGCATATTGATTTCATTTGAATGTCCTCTTAAATTGAAACTTTCTCCCTTTTGTATCTTCCAATGCAGGGGAGAGTCACATCCCTTCACATTGCCCACCCTTTTCGATCATCACAACCTTTAAAAATTGTCACATTTCAAAAGAGTCAACCATCCACCATTTATGTCATTTGTGAGTGTCACAACCTTTCATAATTTTTTCCTTTTGTAGTAGTTACTTATTTTTTTATTATTATGTTTTTCCTTTCTATTAATTTTAAAGAGCTAGTCTTGCCTCAACTCACAACTTTTTGAACCCTAACTTGAAAATATATAAAACCAAGGTAAGGCAAGTTAGACACTAGGATGAGTCACAATAATATTTGTGAGTTAAACATATAAGAGTTACACATTATTGCATATATTATCCAAATAGAGGGTGACATTAAAATATCATATTTATACACATTATTTATAAGAAAGAAACCATAAATAAAAATATTATCCATAAGTAAGAAATCATAAATAAGAACCTCTATAATTTTTATTATAAGAGCAAATACTTCATACTAATTAATAATAATATTCAAATTTTGTATGTTGTAAGATAGATCATTGTAAGAAAGATATGGTTGGTTTGATTATTTGAGGTATTGGTGAGTTATGATTAAGTAATTATCGATTAGACGATAGAGAAGTGATGATATAATAAATGCGCATTTGAGATGTTGATGGATGGTGATTGAATGGATGTTGATTTGATAGAGTGATTTTTTATTGTTGAATTGTATGTATTCTTGATCTCAAGTTGAAGTGATGATTAATGTGAATATGATTATTATTTCTTGATCGTTCTAATTGATTGATTGCTTGATTTATTGTGAGATGATGGATGAAGTATAATGATTGATAATTCCTTCAATAATTGGTATTAAATCTCCTTTATACTTTATTGGAGAAAGAGTCACCACCATTCATAAAAATGAGTCACAACAACCTACATGTATAGCAGAGTTCGCTTAGGCCATGGGTTTTCTCCCCATTGGTATCATCTTTGACTTCAAGGCTTGGTCTTACCCAATGCAAATGGTTTGCAAGCTATTGTGTGCATGCTTAACTTGACAATATATAAGAATAAGGTAAGGTAGGTTAGGCACTGTGATGAGTCGCAATGATACATGTGAGTTAAGCATATAAGAGTTACACATTATTGCATATATTCTCCAAATAAAGGGTGAAACAAAAATATCATATTCATACACATTCTTTATAAGCAAGAAATCATAAATATGACCATTATTTATAAGTAAGAAATCATAAATAAGAGCCACTATAATGTTTATTATAAAAACTTATACTTCATAACAATTTATAATATTATTAAAATTCTATGTGTTGTAAAACAAATCATTGTAAGATAGATCTAATTGGTTCGATGATTTGAGGTATTGGTGAGTTATGATTAAGTAATTATTGATTAGATGATAGAGAAGTGACGATATGATAAATGCTAGTTTGACATGTTGATGGATGGTGATTGAATGAATGTTGACTTGATATAGTTATGTTTGATTTATGTATTGTATGTATTCTTGATCTCAAGTTGAAGTGATGATTGATGTGAATTTAATTATTATTTTTTTGATCTTTTTAATTGATTGATTGTTTGATTTCTTGTGAGGTGATGAATGAAGTATAATGATTGATAAGTCCCCCTTCAATACTTGGCATGAAATCTCTTTTATTCTTTATTGGGGAAAGGATCACCACCATTCGTAAAAAAACTAGTCACAACAACTTGCATCTATACTAGAGTTGGCTTGGGCCATGAGTCTACTCCCATTGGTATTAGGTTTAACTTCAAGGCTCAGGCTTGCCCAATGCACATGGTTTGTGAGTTATTATGTGCATTCTTAAAAGGTCAATCTTTCCTTAGCTCACCATTCTTAAACCCCAACTTGGCAATATGTAAGGGCAATGTAAGAGAGTTAGACACTGAGGTGAGTTGTGGCGATACTTGTGAGTTAAGAAAAAAAATGAGTGACCACTTTTCATTGTTGTATTTTTGAATAATATATTATACCTTACCTTGATTTCACTTGAACGTCCTCCTAAATTGAAACCTTCTCTCCTTTTATATTTTCCAATGTGAGGGAGAGTCACACATTTTCACCATGTTTGCCTTTTGTAATCATTACAACATTTAAGAATTATCATATTTCAAAAAAGTCACAAACCCGTCACCATTTTTTTCATTTCTGAGCGTCACAACCTTTAATAACTTTGCCTTTTGAAGGAGTCACTTGCTTATTTTTTTTCTTATTTCATTGTCTCTTCCATTTATTATTCAAGAGCTACTCTTGCTTAAGCTCACTCCTTCCTGAACCCCAACTTGGCAATATGTAAGACCAAGGTAAGGTAGGTTGGGCACTAGACTAAGTCACGGGAATACCTTTGAGTTAACAATTGAGTCACCACTTTTCATTGTTCTGTTTGTGAAAAATATACTATACCTCATATTGATTTCACTTAAATGTCCTCCTAAACCGAAATCTTCTTCCCTTTGCAATCATCACAAATTTTTACAACTTCGACTATTCAAAAGAGTCACAATACTTTGTCATTTTTGTAAGTTAAGAGTGTCACAACATATTATAACTTTTCCTTTTGAAAAAGTCACTTCCATTTTTTTCTTATTATTTTTTATGTTGCATTCATCCTTAGAGGGCAAGTCTTGTCTCAAATCACCCCTTTTTGAACCCCAACTTGGCAATATGTAAGACCAAGGTAAGGTAAATTGGGCACTCCAATGAGTAATGGAGATACCTCTAAGTTAACGAAAAAAAATTGAGTCACTAAATTTTATTTTTTTCTTTGAATAATATATTATACTCCATATTGATTTCACTTGAATGTCCTCCTAAATTGAAACATTATCCCCTTTGTATCTTCCAATGTGGGGGAGAGTCACATCTCTTCATCATGCCCGCCCTTTCCAATCTTCACAACCTTTCACAATTGTCACCCTTCAAAAGAGTCACAACCATTCACCATTTTTGTATTTTGTGTGTTGCAACCTTTAATAATTTTTCCTTTGCAGGATTTACTTTTTTTTTAATTGTTTTTTCTCTTTCTATTAATTCTTAAATGCCTAGTCTTGCCTCAACCCATAACTTCATTAACCCAAACATGACAATATATAAGAACAAGGTAAGATAGGTTACGCACTGGGATGAGTCACAATGATACCTATGAATTAAACATATAAGAGTTACACATTATTACATATATTCTCCAAATTGAGGGTGACATAAAAATATCATATTAATACACATTATTTATAATTAAGAAATCATAAATTGAACCATTATTCATAAGTAAGAAATCATAAATAAGAACCACTATAATGTTTATTATAAGAGCTAATACTTCATACTAATTTGTAATAATATTCAGATTCTATATCTTGTAAAATAGATCATTGTAAGATAAATATGATTGGTTCGATGATTTGAGGTATTAGTGAGTTATGATTAAGTAATTATTGATTAAATGATACAGAAGTGAGGATATAATAAATGCTAGTTTCATATGTTGATGGATGGATATTTAATGAATGTTGATAATTTTATAGAGTGATATTTGATTGATGAATTGTATGTATTCTTTGTTAGAAAGTAAAGTCCACCAAGATAACTGAGAGTGGGGAGGTGAATCAGTTATCAGATAAATACAACTGTTATCAACCTTAATAGATTTTAACCATGTAAGCAATGTAATCAACAACCATAAAAAGATATACATGCACAATAACACAATGACACAAGATATGTTGACTAGGGAACCTCTTGATCAAAGAGTAAACCCTAGTGGGAATGATGCCCACAAAAGATGCACTAATATGAAAGTTCCTTGTGAGAGGATGGACTCTGTTAGGAGTCTTATGAAATACATTTAGTACATATGAATCTCTGTTAGGAGATTTTGAATCCCTGTTAAAAGATTCTAACTCTATTAGGAGTTATGGAAGACAAAAGGACCCACTACCCAAACAACTTCAGGGTAAGATCATTAAAATCACTATCCAACTGATCTTTTTATTACTTAACAGAATAATATCAAAAGATTACTGATCTCAACAATTCAATACTCCTTCTCTGACTGTGCCTAACTGCACCAACTACTTTAGATCTCAATACCAGACCTCAGTACTTTGCATATCCTCTTTCAACAATTTTGCTTTCACAATTTCTTCATACACACTTACATTCATTACACTACTCATTACAACAAGGAATACATTCCTTCCTTTATACCACACTCAAGTAATTGCAAATGAGTCGGGATACAAATTACAAAATAAAAGTTTCCACATGTTACATCAAAATTACACAAAACTGTTAGCTTCAAATCAATATAACTCTTCACTCGTGTGACCTCAAATATTGTGCTATCATCCATGTCACTATCAACATGTCTTCAACTGCTCTCTAACTATGCATAACCAGATTCCATCCTGATTATGAGATATCATCCAATTTCCACAAACCGCTACTCAGGAACACTGCCTGAATACTACTTCCATTGATTTTCTCATAACTTCCATGAATTACTGTTTGCGCTCTTAACCACGATCTTACAACACATCATATATTAAGTCCTCAACTACACATAACTTCATCTTCAATATCCTAAGTGTGCTAACTCAAACTCTGTCTGCTTCTCTACTAATCTTCAGTAGATCATTGTGTTGACATCAATGACAATCACAGTCATGAATGCAACAACTGCTATAGAATGGCTACTAATACTCCCCCATAGGATATATTCAACATTCATTCTTAACAATCTCCCCCATTGGAATTGATGGCAATATAGATGAAAAAATATCCAAGTTCCAACACTGCTGCTCTGAAAATGCTTTCAAGTCTTCTTCATCAATCAAATCTTGCTTCGTTTTCCTATTCAGTTCTCTCCAAAAGATGTTTCAGATGGTTTTTATATATACTTCTCCCCCATTGACATCAATGATAGATGTTTCATCACTATGTCAACAAAAACTTCAATGTCAAAAGACATTGTTCAGAAAATACATTGACTAGAGTCCTCATGACTCAGCTCAGATACACATACTCCCCCATAGAGGAAGTCCCACCATCCAGTCCAGAAGAAAGATAGGGCTCATATAGCACTAGACGGATGCAACAATCTGCATCACTTCTCAAAAGTAGGCTAGGGCATAACCCCAAGCATACCTCTCAGATACTCAAATATCTCCTTAGACAAAGACTTTGTAAATATGTCTACAATCTGCTCCTTTGTGCTTATGTATTCAAGTTTGACTTCTTTCTCTGCAACTTTCTCTCTCACTACATGATACTTTATCTCTATATGTTTTGTCTTAGAATGTAACACAGGGTTCTTAGACATACTAACTGTGCTAGTGTTATCACAATGTATAACAACAGGCTCAACAAGTTTTATTCCAATATCCTTCAACATTTTCTTCATCCAAATTATTTGATTACAATTGTTTGCTGCCGCCACATACTCTGCTTCTATTGTGCTTTGTGAAATATAATTATGCTTCTTGCTTAGCCAAGAAACTAATCTTCCTCCAAGGAATAATGCTCCACCACTGGTGCTCTTTTTGTCATCAACACTACCTCTCCAATCAGCATCTATATATGCACATAGGGTAAAATCATCAGATTTTTCATACCACAATCCATACTTAATTGTGCCTCTTAAGTACCTTAGAATCCTCTTTACTACTGCATAATGTGATTCTCTGGGTTTAGCTGCAGGAGTCTCATTTGTGCTAGATAACTTATGTCTAGTTATCATAGGTGTTCCAACTAGTTTACAGTTCTCCATTCCAAATCTCTTCAATAAATCATTCAAGTACTTTGTCTGACTTATAAAGATACCATCATTGTTCTATGTTATCTGCAATCCTAAAAAATATTTTATTTCACCAATCATACTAATTTCAAATTCAATCTTCATTTCATCTACAAATTTATCACTGGCTTCATCTTCTCCTCCAAAGATAATAGCATCAACAAAAATAACTACAACCAATAAACCATTTTCAATTTCTTTTGTATACATGTTGCTATCAGTCGTTCTTTTTGTAAATCCTAATTTCAACAAATACTTATCCAATCTCGCATACCAAGTTCTAGGTGCTTGCTTCAGTCCATATAAAGCTTTCTTTAGTTTACATACCATGTCTCCTTCTTAAGTTAAAGGAAAACCTTCAGGTTGCTCAATATAAACTTCTCCTTCTAATTCTCCATTCAGAAATGTTGACTTCACATCCATCTGATACACTTTGAATTTCTTAAAAGCTACATAAGCCAAAATCATTCTCACTACTTCAATTCTTGCTATTGGTGCAAAATTTTATTCATAGTCGATTCTTTCTTGTTGTGAGTATCCTTTACATACCAATCTTTCTTTGTTCTTTACTACTTCTCCTTGTTCATTCATCTTGTTTTTGAATACCCATTTTGTTCCTATAACATTCTTATCTTTAGGTGTAGGGACCAATTCCCATGTCTTGTTCTTTTCAATCTGATCCAATTCTTCTTTCATGGCTTTAATCCAATGTTCATCTGCACAAGCTTCACTAGTAGATTTAGGTTCAATTTGAGAAATCAAACATAGTTGTTCTTGTACCTTATTTCATGTCAAAACTCCTCTATCTATGCTTCCAATAATCTACTTAGTAGGATGATTCCTTAATAGATTCATGTTAGGTGTCATTGTCCCAGTACTTGTTTCTAATGTAGGTTCTCCAATGGTTTCTTCACTGTGGCTATCATTCAACAAATCACTGTCAATTTTATAAAATAACTCAATAGTCTCTAGATTAGGTCAAGGTTGAGTTCCTTCATCTGATTCATAATCAAATATTCTTTCCTGAATTCTAAATTTTTCATCAACTTTAACATTTGCGCTCTCAACAATAGTCTTAGTTCTCTTATTGTAACATCTATAAGCTTTTCTCTTCAATGAATATCCAAGAAATATACCTTTATCACTTCTAGGATCAAGCTTTCCAATGTCATCATCTCTCTTAATATAACATTTGCTTCCAAAAATTCTAAAATACTTAACTGATGGTGCATGTCCAAACCATAGTTCATAGGGTGTCTTATCTATATCTGCTTTGATTTGTACTTTGTTTATTGTATACACTATTGTTTTCACTGCTTCTCTCTAGAATATCTTCGCCAAGTCATTCTCAAATAACATTGGTCTTGTTGCTTCAGTTACTGATCTGTTCCTCCTTTCTACAATACCATTTTGTTCAGGTGTCCTAGGGGCTGAAAACTATCTCTTAATACCATTCACTTCACAAAAAATGTTAAATTCTTTTGAAGTAAATTCTCCACCTCTATTTGATCTCAAACACTTAATCTTCATTCCAGATTCATTCTCAACTTTGTTCTTAATTATCTTAAACTTATCAAATTCTTCAAATTTTTCTTTAAGAAATGCAATCCACATCATTCTTGTAAAATCATCAACAAGAACCATAAAGCACCTTTCTCCATAGAATCATCTAGTCCTTGTAGACCCACTCAAATCAGTATGAATAATCTCCAACTTCTCTGCTATTATAAACTTCTTGTAGGGAAATGAGCTTCTCTTCTGTTTAGCCATCACACATTCATTGCAAATCATGTTAGTAGGTTTCATAATTTTAGGCAAATCTCTTATTGCAAGTGTAGTACTCACTTTCATAATGTTATCAAAGTTTATATGACAAAATATTATGTGCCATAACCAACTGTCATCAGTCTTAGTAATCAAACATGTCATCTTAGTAGGATTCAACTAAAATACATTACCTCTGGTTCTAGATCCAGTACTAATCAAATTACCATCTCTATCTTTTATCACACAAGTTTTCTCAGTAAACCAAATTTGATATCCCTTATCAACTAACTATCTAACACTCAAAAGATTATGTTTCAAACCACCCACAAAGTAAACATCATCAGTATTAGTCTTTCCATCAAGAGTAATAGATCCTATACTTTTAATCAAGCAAGGTGCATTGTTTTCAACTCTAACAACTCCTCCATCATAATTGTTAAACTTTATGAACTTTTTCATATCTCCAGTCATATGATGTGAACAACCACTATTTATAATCTAATCAACTTTCTTTTCTACTTGGGAAACTAAAGTCTTTTCTTCCTTAATTTCAATTTCAGGCTTTTCTTCTTTAATTGCTACAAATCCTATATCATCATTATTCTTAGTATCACTTTCACTTAAAGTTTTCTCCAAACTAGCTTCAAGTTCTTCAACATTTGCATAATAACATTCTTTAGATCTTCTAGGTTTAAAGTTGTTTCTATACTTCTTAACTCTCTTAGGACATTTAGGTGCAAAATGACCATATTCTTAACAAGTCTAACATTTAAAAAAAAATTTACCGTCTAGTTCTCTTTTCACAAGCAAGGCAACACCTTCTTCAATCTTCATACCTTCTTCATTTCTAGATCTATTGATGCTAGCATAATCTCCACTCACACTTATGCTTCTTGACAAAGTAGGATGAACACTAAGAGCACTGAATGTTGTCTCCATTCTAGGTAAGTCTCCTGATAGCCTCAAGTTCATCTCTGCTACTTCCAATCTTCCAAGAAGAGTCTCTCTGGTGAAGATTGTAGTACAAGGTATAACTTGTTCAATCATCTGTGTTGTCTGCTTTAATACAGGAGTCAATGTTCTCAGAATTTTTCATATCACTTCATTCTCTATCTTTGTTCCTCCACAAGATTTTATACTTGCAACAATCTCTGACATTCTACCAATATAGTTTCTAACAGATTCATCTTCCACCATTCTTATATCTTCAAATGTACATATCCAATTATGTAATCTAACTTTCTTAGCATATTCATCACCTTCAAAAGTAGACTGTAAAGCTCACCAAATTTCATGAGATGTCTTTAGATATTTAACTTGAGTGTACTCATTCTTCAGAAGGGCTGACAAGAGTGCTTCTCTAGCAAGTATGTTACACATGAATAGATCTCTTTCCTCATTAGTACAATCTTCAATTTTGTCCTCATCAATGATAGTTTTCTCATTCTTTGTGATTAACCAATAACCCAGTCCTAAACAAAGTAGGTGTGTCTTCATCTTTTCTTTCTAACTGTCAAAATTTACTCCATCAAACTTAGGGCTTTCTTTCCTGAAATTCGCCATGGATCTCCTTAAGTTGTTAAACTTTTCCTTCAAGGACCTATCGCTTTGATACCAATTGTTAGAAAGTAAAGTCCACGAAGATAACTGAGAGGGGGGGGGGGGTGAATTAGTTATCAGATAAATAAAACTTTTATCAACCTTAATAGATTTTAACCATGTAAGCAATGTAATCAACAACCATAGAAAGATATACATGCACAATAACACAATGACACAAGATATGTTGACTAGGGAACCTCTTGATCAAAGAGTAAACCTCAATGGGAATGATGCTCACAAAAGATGCACTAATATGAAAGTTCCTTGTGAAAGGATGGACTCTGTTAGGAGTCTTATGAAATACATTCAGTACATATGAATCTCTATTAGGAGATTTTGAATCCCTATTAAAAGATTCTAACTCTATTAGGAGTTATGGAAGACAGAAGGACCCATTGCCCAAACAGCTTTAGGGTAAGATCATTGAACACATTGTCCAACTGATCTTTGTATTACTCAACAGAATAATACCAAAAGATTACTAATCTCAACAATTCAATACTCGTCTAACTGTGCCAAACCGCACCAACTACTTCTTCAAATCTCAATACTAGATCTCAGTACTTCGCATATCCTCTTTCAACAATTTTCCTTTCACAATTTTTTCATACACCCTTACATTCATTACATTGTTCATTACAACAAGGAATGCATTCCTTCCTTTATACCACACTCAAGTAATTACAAATGAGTCAGCATACAAATTACAAAATAAAAGTCTTCACACGTTACATCAAAATTACACAAAACTATCAGCTTCCAATCAATATAACTCTTCACTCGTGTGACCTTGGATCTTGCATTGTCATCCACATCACTATCAACATGTCTTCAACTGCTCTTTAACTACACATAACCAGATTCTATCCCGATTAGGAGATATCATTTGATTTTCACAAACCGCTACTCAGGAACACTGCCTGAATACTGCTTCCACTGATTTTCTTATAACTTCTATGAATTATTGTTTGTGCTCTTAACCACAATCTTACAACACATCATAGAATAAGTCCTCAACTACACATAGCTTCATCTTCAATATCCTAAGTGCGCTAACTCAAACACTATTTGCTTCTCTGCTAATCTTTAGTAGATCACTGTGTTAACATCAATGATAATCACAGTCATGAATGTAACAACGACTGCTACAGAATGACTGCTAATACTCCCCCATAGGATATATTCAGCATTCATTCCTAACATGATTGATCTCAATTTGAAGTGATGATTGATGTGAATTTGACTATTATTTTCTTGATATTTCTAATTGATTGGTTGTTTGATTTATTGGGAGACGATAGATAAAATATAATAATTGATAAGTCCTCCTTCAATACTTGGCATTAAATCTCTTTTAAACTTTATTGGAGAAAGGGCCACCACCAATCACAAGAAATGAGTCACAAAAACTTTCATGTATAGAAGCGTTGGCTTGGGACATGGGTTTTCTCCTCATTGATATTAGCTTTGACTTCGAGGCTCGGTCTTACCCAATGCAAATAGTTTGTGAGATATTGTGTGCATCCTTAAAGGTTCACTCTTACCTTAGCTCACCTTTCCTTAATCTTGACTTGACAATATGTAAGAGAAAGGTAAGGCGGTTGGGTCTTGAGATGAGTTATGATGATGCCTCTAAGTTAACAAAATAGAAAATAATTGAGTTACCACTTTTCACTATTGTATTTGTGAATAATATATTATACTGCATATTGATTTCACTTGAATGTCCTCTTAAATTGAAACCTTCTATTTATATCTTTCAATGTGGGGGAGATTCACATATTTTCATAATGTTTGCATTTTGTAATCATTACATTATTTAACAATTGTCACATTTCTAAAGAGTCACAAACTTTCACCATTTTTTTCATTTGTGAGTGTCACAACCTTTCATAACTTTGTCTTTTGAAAGTTTTAGTTCCTTATGTTTCTTCTTATTATTTTTCATCTTCCATTAATTCTTAGAGAGCTACTCTCACCTAAGCTCACACCTTCTTGAACCCCAACTTGACAATATATAAGACCAAGATAAAGTAGGCTGGACATTGGGTTGAATGACGAGGATACCTCTAAGATAACAAACAAAATCAACTGTGTCATCACTTTTCATTGTTGTCTTTGTGAATAATATATTATACCCCACATTGATTTCACTTAAATGTCATCTTAAACTGAAATCTTCTCCCTTTTGTATCTTCTAGTGTGGGGGAGAGTGACATCTCTTCATCATATCTACCATTTGCAATCATCACAACTTTTTACAATTGCCACTATTCAAAAGAGTCAACTCTTTGTCATTTACGAGTGTTACAATATATTATAACTTTTCCTTTCAAAAAAATTATTTGTATATTTTTTTCCTATTTATTTTTCTATTGCATTAATCCTTAGAGAGATAATCTTGTCTCATCTCACCCCTTCCCCAACTCCAACTTGGCAATATGTAAGACTAAGGTAAGATAAATTGGGCACTGAGATTAGTCATAAAGATATACACCTGTGTTAAAATAAAATGAGTTGAGTCACTACTTTTCATTGTTGTATTTGTAAATAATATATTATATCTCATATTAATTTCATTTGAATGTCCTCTTAAATTGAAACCTTCTCCCCTATCAATCATGACAACCTTTCACAATTATAACCCTTCAAAAGAGTCACAACCATCCACCATTTATGTCATTTGTGAGTTTCACAACCTTTCATAATTTTTTCTTTTTGCAGGAGTTACTTTTTTTTTTTAATTCTTTTTTCCCTTTTAATTAATTTTAAAGGGCTAGTCTTGCCTCAACTCACAACTTTGTGAACCCCAACTTGGAGATATATAAGACCAAGGTAAGGCATGTTAAGTACTGGGCTGAGTCGCAATGATATATGAGTTAAATATATAAGAGTTACACATTATTGCATGTATTCTCTAAATAAAGGGTGACATAAAAATATAATATTTATAAACATTATTTATAAGAAAGAAACCATAAATAGGACCATTATTCATAAGTAAGAAATCATAAATAAGAATCACTCTAATGTTTATTATAAGAATTAATACTTCATACTAATTTATAGTAATATTCATATTATGTATATTGTAAGATAGGTCTAATTGGTTCAATGATTTGAGATATTGGTGAGTTATGATTAAGTAATTATTGATTAGAAGATAGAGAAGTGACAAAATAATAAATACTAGTTTGACATGTTGATGGATGGTGATTGGATGAATGTTAATTTGATAGAGTGATGTTTAATTGCTGAATTATATGTATTCTTGATCCCAAGTTGAAGTGATGATTGATGTGAATTTGAGTATTGTTTGTTTAATCTTTCTAATTTATTGGTTGCTTGATTTCTTGTGAGATGATGGATGAAGTATAATGATTGATAAGTCTTTCAATACTTGGCGTGAAATATCCTTTATACTTTATTGGAGAAAGGGTCACCACCATTCATAATAAATGAGTCACAATAACTTACATGTATAGAAGTGTTCACTTGGGCCATGAGTTTTCTCCCCATTGCTATTAGGTTTGACTTTGAGACTTGGTCTTACCTAATGCACATAGTTTGCGAGCTATTTTGTGCATTCTGAAAGGGTCAATATTGTCATAGCTCACCATTTCTTAACCCCAACTTAGAAATATGTAAGAGCAAGGTAAGATAGTTGGGTACTGGAGTGAGTTGTGGCGATACATCTGAGTTAACAAAAAAAATTTGAGTCACAACTTTTCATTATTGTATTTGTAGATAATATATTATATCTCACATTGATTTTATTTGAATTTTCTCCTAAATTGAAACATTTTCCCCTTTATATCTTCCAATGAGGGGAAGAGTCACACCTTTTTATCATGTTTGCATTTTATAATCATTACAACCTTTAACAATTACCACCTATCAAAATAGTCACAATCCTTCACCATTTTTGTCATTTGCGAGTGACAAGATTTCATAACTTTAGCTTTTGAAAGAGTCACTTGCTTATTTCTCTTCTAATTTTTTTATTTTCTATTAATTCTTAGAGACCTACTCTTGCCTAAGCTCACACCTTCCCAAACCCCAACTTGGCAATATGTAAGACCAAGGTAAGGTAGGCTGGACACTAGGCTAAGTCACGAGGATACCTCTGAGTTAACAATTGAGTCATCATTTTTTATTGTTCCGTTTGTGATTAATATACTATACCTCACATTGATTTCACTTAAGTGTCCTCCTAAATCAAAATCTTCTTCCTTTTTTATTTTTTAATATTAGGGAGAGCCCCATATTTTCATCATATCTACCATTCGTAATCGTCACAACTTTTTACAATTGCCACTCTTCAAAAGAGTCACAACTCTTGATCATTTTTGTCAATTATGAGTGTCACAACGTACTATAACTTTATCTTTTGAAAAAGATACTTCCATATTTTTTTCTTATTCTTTTTTTGGTTGCATTAATCCTTAGAGGGCTAGTCTTGCCTCAGCTCACCCCTTCTTGAACCCCAACTTGGCAATATGTAAGACCAAGGTAAGGTAGCTTGGGCAGTGATTTGAGTCACGAATATACCTTTGAGTTAACAAAAAAAAATTGAGTCAGTATTTTTCACTATTACTTTTGTGAATAATTTATTATACCTCATATTGATTTCACTTGAATGTCCTCCTAAATTGAAACTTTCTCCCCTTTGTATCTTACAATGTGGGGGAGAATCAAATCTTTTCATCATGCTTGCCCTTACTCATCACAACCTTTCACAATTGTCACCCTTCAAAAGAGTCACAACCATTCACCATTTCTATCATTTGTGAGTGTCACAACCTTTCATTATTTTTCCTTTTGTAGGAGTTACTTATTTTTTATTATTGTTTTTTTTCATTTTTATTAATTCTTAAATGACTATTTTTGTGTCAACTCATAACTTTATGAACCCAAACTTGACAATATATAAGAGCAAGGTAAGGAAGGTTAGGAACTAGGATGAGTCGCAATGATACCTATAAGTTAAACATATAAGAGTTACACATTATTGCATATATTCTCCAAATAGAAGGTGACATAAAAATATCATATTCATGCACATTATTTATAAGCAAGAAATCATAAATAGGACCATTATTCATAAGTAAGAAATGATAAATAAGAACCACTATAATGTTTATTAAAAGAACTTATATTTCATACCAATTTATAATAAATTTAAGATTTTATATGTTGTAAGACAAATCTGATTGGTTTAATGATTTGAGGTATTAGTGAGTTATGATTAAGTAATTATTGATGCTAGTGTGATATGTTGATGGATGGTGATTGAATGAATGTTGATTTGATAGAGTAATGTTTGGTTTATGAATTATATGTATTCTTGATTCCAAGTTGAAGTGATGATTGATGTGAATTTGATTATTGTTTGCTTGATCTTTCTAATTTATTGATTGCTTGATTTCTTGCGAGAGGATGGATGAAGTATAATGATTGATAAGTCACGCTTCAATATTTGGCATGAAACATCTTTTATAATTCATTAGAGAAAAGATCACCACCATTCATAAGAAATGAGTCACAATAATTCGCATGTATAGTAGAGTTGGCTTGGGCCATGAGTCTGCTCCCCATTGGTATTAGGTTTGACTTCAAAACTCAGGCTTACCCAATGCACATGGTTTTAAAGCTATTGTGTGCATCCTTAAAGGTTCAATTGTTTCTTATCTCACTCTTTCTAAGCCTCGACTTGACAATATGTAAGGGCAAGGTAAGGCAGTTGGGCACTAGGGTGAGTTGTGGTGATACTTGTGAGTTAACAAAAAAAAATGAGTGACCACTTTTCATTGTTGTATTTGTAAATAATATAGTATACCTCACATTGATTTCACTTGAATGTCCTCCTAATTTGAAACTTTCTCTCATTTATATCTTCCAATGTGGGGGAGAGTCGCACCTTTTCATCGTGTTTGCCTTTTGTAATTATTATAACATTTAACAATTGTCACATTTTAAACAAGTCACAACTCTTCACCATTTTTTATCATTTGTGAGTATCATAACCTTTCATAACTTTTCTTTTCGAAGGAGTCACTTCCTTATTTTTTCTTCTTGTTCCTTTTTCTCTTCCATTAATTCTTAGACAGTTACTCTTGCCTAAGCTCATCCCTACCCGAACCCCAACTTGACAATATGTAAGACCAAGGTAAAATAGGTTAGGCACTGTGCTGAGTCAAGGGGATACCTCTGAGTTAACAATTGAGTCACCACTTTTCATTGTTCCATTTGTGAATTATATACCATACCTCACATTTATTTCACTTAAATATCCTACCTAAATCTTCTTCCCTTTGTATCTTCTAATGTGGGGGAGAGTCACATCTCTTTATCATATCTACCTTTTGTAATCGTCACAACTTTTTACAACTGTGACTATTCAAAAGAGTCACAAATCTTCTTCATTTTTGTCAGTTACGAGTGTCACAACGTATTATAATTTTTCTTTTAAAAAAAGTCACTTCCATATTTTTTTCTTTTTCTTTTTTTTGTTGCATTAATCCTTAGAGGGCTAGTCTTACCTTAGCTCACCCCTTTCTGAACCTCAACTTGGCAATATGTAAGACCAAGATAAGATAAATTAGGCACTGAGATGATTCATGGAGATACCTCTGAGTTAACAAAAAATAATAATTGAGTCTTACCTTAGCTCACCCCTTTCTGAACCTCAACTTGGCAATATGTAAGACCAAGATAAGATAAATTGGGCACTGAGATGATTCATGGAGATACCTTTGAGTTAACAAAAAATAATAATTGAGTCACTACTTTTCATTCTTATATTTGTGAATAACATATTATAAAACATATTGATTTCACTTGAATGTCCTCTTAAATTAAAACTTTCTCTCATTTATGTCTTCCAATGTGTGGGAGATTCACACATTTTCATCATGTTTACCTTTTGTAATCATTACAATATTTAACAACAACCACCTTTTGAAAGAGTCACAACCTTTCACCATTTTTTTCATTTGTGAGGGTCACAACCTTTCATAATTTTGTCTTATGAAAGAGTTAGGTCCTTATTTTTTGAATTTTATTTTTTCTTCTTCCATTAATTCTTAGAGAGCTACTATTTCTTAAGCTCACCCATTCCTGAACCCCAACTTGACAATATATAAGACCAAGATAAGGTAGGTTAGACATTGGGTTGAATCACATGGATACTTCTGAGTTAAAAAATAAAATAAATTGAGTCATCATTTTTCATTGTTCCGTTTGTGAATAATATACTATACCCCACATTGATTTCACTTAAATGTCCTAAACCTAAATCTTCTCTCGTTTTGTATCTTCTATTAATTTTAAAGTGTTAGTCTTGTCTCAACTCACAACTTCATGAACCCTAACTTGGCAGTATATAAGACCAAGGTAAGGTCGGTTAGGCACTAAATTGAGTTGAAAAGATACATGTGACTTAAAAATATAAGAGTTGTACATTATTGCATGTATTCTCCAATTAGATAGTGACACAAAAATATCTTATTCATACACATTATTTATAATAAAAAATCATAAATAGGACCATTATTCATAACTATGAAATCATAAACAAGAACCAATATAATGTTTATTATAAGAACTAATACTTTATATGAATTTATAATAATATTAATATTTTGTATGTTATAAGATAAATCATTGTAAGACAGATCTGATTGGTTCAATGATTTGAGGTATTGGTGAGTTATGATTAAGTAATTATCGATTAGATGATAGAGAAGTGATGATATAATAAATGCTAGTTTGACATGTTGATGGATGGCAATTGAATGAATGTTGATTTGATAGAGTGATGTTTGATTTATGAATTGTATGTATTCTTGATCCCTAGTTGAAGTGATGATTGATATGAACTTGATTATTGTTTGCTTGATTTTTCTAATTGATTGATTGCTTGATTTTGTTAAGAATAGTCCCAAGAGATAACTGAGAGGGGGTGGAGGGGGGTGAATCAGTTATCTACAAGATTCAATTCTTTATCCAAATTAGTACATAAGAACATTGAGCATAAACACAACAAGATAACACAACACCAGAATTTTGGTTACAAGAAACCCAAAATAAGTAAAAACCTCGGCGGGAATTAGCACCCACTATAAACTGCACTAGAGTATAATGATCCTTGTTAGAAGATCTTACAACCCTGTTAGGATTTGATCTTTACAATGTATGAAGTATAGTGACCTGGTCAAAGGTCAGACCCTATTAGGAGTCTTGAATAAATAACCCTGTTAAAGGTGAGGAAACAGTGTCCAGGAGCACACTGCTCAAATAGTGAAGGCTGCAACCTTCCGCACAACAAATACATACTGTATATGGATCTTTGTGAGCTATGAATTAGACCTGTTGTCTTGATTAGTTCCATTGAATAGCATACACTCTTTGCTTCTTCACATAGATCTTCAACTGATGATTGATATGGCTTTACTGGCTCAATACTTTCGCACCTTCTTACTCTACTTCCATGATCCACAATCAACAATCATAATTGACCGGCTATAAGTAGCCTTCTCCAAAAGATATAATCAAGTCAGTCTGTTAGAACCTTCTCGAAATCATATTAGAGAAACAATACAACTCTCCAACAATAATTCCAATAGCTATACTAAGCACGCAACACAAATAGGACCGTGCAACCCAATATGAGTAGACATGTTGCTTCACACTGTCGGCTCCACCAAATTAACTGAAACTTTATTCTCAAGCTGAAATACATTATGTGCTCTTAACCAAACAAACTTAGCTCATAAACAAACATGAAACCAAACATGCATACCATAATGATAGGCGCAACTACAAAAACAATATACATACTATCGACTCTCAACAAATAATCTCCTAAAACTATAACTAGAAAATACAAACATCATAACTCAACTTGTACTGCACAACTAGCTTTGCGTCCATGAACATAGCTTCATTATTATGTCAACAACAAAAATATAAATGCACAAGGCTCCATAGTAACCATATTGTGAATTACATAGAAAACTCAGCTTACAACACTATCAGGAACATTGTTGTTACAAACAACTGCACAACTGTCTGTACTCAGAATCAACCTTTGCATCTATGATATCATGATGATAACATATCCATACAACATATGTTGAAGGCTCCTGCATATAACTTCAACGAACGTTGGATACCATATGTTGTCATCAATGACAAACATACAGTCAACATTGGCTTGCTAGAAAATCTCCAACAATCTCCCACTTTGGCATTGATGGCAACATATGAAATTAAAAATACCACAAATCCAAAAATATAATAACATTCTCCATTTCCTCAACAACGTACTCCCACAAAATTATTTCTCCCACTACTATTGAATGTTCTGAATCTACTGCTACATCTTCTTACTATATACTCCCCCTTACTTCATACTCCTTAGAATAGATCAACTATTTTGTTTTTCATGACTATATACTCTCCCTTTGACATCAATGGCAAAGGGTGCCAAAAACAAATAAGCACAGGTACTACTCCTGAAGTAGAGTAGTCCACCATTCATCAGTCATTGAGGACTGATGCACTTCTTTAAACTCTAATCAGATTCAGGGAAGGGAATTACTCCCAACTTCTTCCTGAGATACTTAAATGTATCCTTCGGGAATGGCTTTGTGAATATGTCTGCTAACTATTCTTTAGTATTCACATAATCCAACTTTACTTCTTTATTTGCAACTTTCTCTCTTAGAAAGCGATATTTTATTTCAATGTGTTTTATCTTTGCATGCATCACAGGGTTGTTTAAGATATTGTTAGTGCTAGTGTTGTCACAATAAATAACAATAGGATAATCAATCTGGATTCCAAAATATTTTATCATCTACTTGATCCAAATAATTGTAGCATAATTTAATGCTGTTGCTACATACTCTACTTCTAATGTTGACTGAGAAATGCAATTCTACTTCTTGCTTGTCCAAGTAACTGTTATCAAAATTTTACTACCCTAGCATTTTTTCTACAAAAGATATATTTTTAAATCAATTGACCTCATTTATTGATATACAACCAGTAGATATGCAACCAGCAAAGATAAAATACATTGTGAATTTTTGAAAATAATTATTTCATTTGTATTGAACAAGGATAAATGCATTTTTGAGTTCATTCATTTGAAAATTTAAACACATGTATTTGAGATCAATTCAAGTAAAAGACTCACACAAGCCGTGAGCATAGCCTATTATTTCTCCTATAGAATTAAAACAACATTAAAAGATAGAATAGGAGAAGAGAGATAGGTCAAGGTTAACCAGTCATTGCCTGTTGCTTTGACTAGTTATAAGTGGTTGTTGATCCTGAGTCTTTTCTATGTCTGTGAGTCTCCCAACATGTTCTTGAGTCTTGTAAAATGAAAAAACAATGATGTTAGATCCCAATATAGATCTAAGCAATGGCTGGTTACCTAGAATCTACTCTATGCCTATGCTAACTTTTAGGGCTGTCCTAAATCTGAAGAAAGGAAAAAGATCAGAATACCTTAATTGTGAAAAGGAAATATTTATGATAAATTTTTGTTTCATGTGTAGGTAATTAATTACTCTAATGGACATGTACCCTTAACCGAGGCTCCCTTCGGGTAAGAGCCCGACATATCCTTTAGAGTAATTAATTTTGAAGCATCCAGTTTGAACAAAGAAGAGCAATAAATCAAGTGTCAAAGGGACATGTGTTACAATATGAAACCTTTCAACATTAAAGGGACAAGTCATCTTTTGTCTTGAAACCTTTTGTTTCAAAAGTACCTAAAGAATCTTTGGAATTCTCAAGAGGAACAAGTATAATCTACAAATTAGTTATAGGATGCAGATGGAGCTACTATAACTACAGAATCATCAGATATGTTACATGAATGATACCATAAGCAGAGGACTCATATAACATACTTTAATTCTGAACAAATGAAGTGCAAACTTTCTAGATGCTACTACAGCCATATCAAAGATAGGAGAAAATCAAGGATAGTAGTAGCCTCTATTAAGCATTAAATGAGGTGATCAAAATTTTCATAAAAGTCAGAGATAAGAAAGCAAGATGATCTATGAGAGAATGCTACAAGAAACAAATTAACAGTATCAGAATTAGCCACAATAAGCAATCTAGAATTTTGAGCATGTTATCAGAATAATTAACTCAAGGTTCAATAAAAAGATTAGAACAATAGTATCATGTTCATCCAATCATAATCAAGGAGCTACCTGGCATTCTTGAGAAGTTTTGTAGATATGTCTTCTACATCTCTCAATGTGCATTTTGTGAACTTAAAGAATGATGAGAACAATGTTATACTACAGAGGTTGTAAAGGGACTATTTTTGCCTATGGTCTTACTAGAAGTGGAAAGACACACACCATGCATGGTGATCAAAAACCTCCTAGCATCATACCATTGGTAATTAAGGATGTTTTCAGCTTTATTCAAGATACACCTGGTCAACAATTCCTCTTCTGTGTATCCTATCTTGAAATCTATAATGAGGTTATTAATGACTTGCTGGATCCAACATAACAGAATTTGAGGGTGAGAGAGGATGCTCAAGGAACATATGTTGAAAGCAGTGCGCATGGTAGTGGTTATGATGAAGTCACATTATCTCAACTTAATTTAACTAATTTAGCAGGATCGGAAAGCTCAAAGACAGAGAAAACTGGTCTAAGGAGGAAGGAAGGTTCTTCCATCCATAAATGTCTACTAATTCTTGGAATGGTTATTGGAAAATTAAGTGAAGAAAAGGCTTCACATGTACCTTATCATGACTCTAAGCTAACTCAACTTTTGCAATCTTCATTGAGTGGGCACGGGCATGTATCACTTATATGTACAATCACACCAACATCCAGTCATATGGAGGAGACTCACAACACTTTAAAGTTTGCACAGAGAGCCAAACGAGTTGAAATTCACATTGCATTGAATAGGATCATTGATAAAAAGTCCTTGATTAAAAAGTACCAAAAGGAAATTTCAAGTCTGAAGAATGAACTTGATCAATTAAGAAGGGGTATTATTGTGACAACTAGCCAGGAGGAGTTTATGACATTAAGGCAATAGCTCGAAGTTGGTCAAGTCAAAATGCAGATAAGGCTAGAAGAAGAGGAGAAAGCTAAGGAGACACTTATAAGAAAATCTAGAGCTCACAGCCATAACAAGTGTCAGAACAAAAGCCAAAGCAATAGCTCCTGATAAAACCTTCATGCCAAGGAAAGAGAACGACAGTCCCAGATGCAATGAAATGGATCAAGTAAGCACCAAGAGACAAATGTAAGGAGTTCTCATATCATGACATAGTCTGACCATGGGAAACTACAAGTAATATCAAAGATGGTGTCTGTGAAAAACAACACCAATGTAAAAGAAGAGAATTAGCTCCAAAGCCACACGCAAGGAGAGAAGGAAAAACCTCATTTCAAGTTTCAAAGAAATGAAAATAAGTAGAATGTCTACAATAAAACGTGACATAATACAAATTCAAACTTCACTCACATTTTCCTTTAGATTTTACAATAACAACAGAGAAGATGAAAGAAATAGCCATCTTATTTGGTTAAGATGTGAGTACCTGAGAGAAAATCCTGTGAATCCATAAATCTCTACTTGGTGGCTCAAAATAAAGGAAAGATTCAAAGAAAATCCTCCAAAAATCTCTGTTTCCACATCCTCAAACCCTTGGCGGTGGCTTCAACTCAAAATCCTTCCTCTTCAACGCCAAAACAAAAAGAGGAAATAATGCCAAAATCTTTAGGGTTGAGTTGTTTTGTTGACTTATTGAAGCATTCTGCATAATGCTTGGAGTCCGTAGCATTGTTTTTTTTAATGGAATTTTCAAACAACTAAATAAGTTACTTAGTATTATAATTTCATGTGTTCTTAACACATAGTTATAATGTTAAGCAATTTAGTTGTTTTACTTTCATTTATGTTTTCTAAGTGCATTATACTTTAATAATTATTAATTGATTTATTTCATATACCAATTGATAATTATTAATGTATTTTTGAGATATGTACTGTAATTTAATATTTATGGATTGATGTATTCTATAAATTAGTTCATAAATATTAAAATCTCTTAAAAGAAAATATTAATGATGTAAAATGGAGAGATAAGGGTGTTTTAATAGCTTGAGGAATTTTTCTTAGGAGTTGGATGAGGTGTCCAAACATCTAGAGGGTATATAGGGCTTGTAGAGCAGATCTAGGAACTTCTTGAGTTCATGTAGGACTTATGGGTCGAATTTGACTTTGTCTTGACAATTGAGAGGTCTTTATGGTCTTTTAGAGCTTTTTGAGGGCAATTGAAGGTGAGTCATAGGTGTTATTATGACTTAGTGGAGTTTTTTCAGATAGGGGACTTTATTTTATGGGTTATTAGGTCCTCTTTTTGGGGCTATTTTCTGGCATTCGAACCAAGGGTTGTGTATTATACTTAGTGAGTTTTTTGACTCACTTTTCTTGAGTTCTGATTATGCAGAGGAGGGCTTTTGTGACATATTTTTGTCCTTGGTAGTTTTATGCAGAAATTTGTAACTCTTTTAGGAGACTGATATATATTGACAACATTTTGGAGTATTTTTCTATCAAGTTCAAGCCTTCTTTCTTTCTGTGACTATGTGTCAAGGGCATGATTGATATGACTAGTAAGTGAGTTGATAACTCCTTGCTGTTCTTTGTCTCATCTATTACTTTGTTGCAAGAATGTATGTTGTGTGTAGGTTATAATTTGTGTCCAAAATTCATAGAATTTTTATGTGAAGAATTTCTCCTTATTAATTCATTTAAGGGCCTTATTATGAAATATTTATGCACGCCTATATAGAATAGAAGTGCTTTATTTTTAGTGGTAGAATTTACAATTTCCAAAAAGAAAGGGTCATTATCTTCTTAGTTTCCTCTCTCTTTGGTGTATCACCTAGTTTTCCTAAGTTCAATTTTCAGTTTGCATGTTCATTTCTGCAATTTCTTTCTCTTTTCCCATAAACTTTAAATTAGTTTTTGAGGAGTTATAGGTGATCATCTTATAGGAACCGGCCTAGAATCCAGAGCTTTCATTTCAAGTTATGCATTTCCCACTTGCAGAATTGAATCCCATGTTAGGCAAAATTGTTAAACTTGTCTAGTTTAACAGGGTGCAAATTTTTAGCCTTAACAGTTTTGGCACGCCCAGTGGGATAGTATAGAAAGTAGTTCTATAATCTCTTATTTACTAGTTTTACTGTGCAACCTACAAATTTTTCAGTCATTTCAAAGAAGTCTTTAAAGCACAATTGTCGACTCCATTGGTGAAGAATCAGTAGTATTAGTGCTGATAAAAGTTTTTATGAGAGAAATTGAGACAAGAAGCTCAAATACATTTGAATATGTGCAGTTGGATACACCCAAAAGGACGGGCAGAGCTGTCAAAAGAAATCCACATACAAAGAGGGTTCAATCTTCACCTTCAAGAGTTTATATAAGAAGGGGGAGGCCAGAGAAAAAAGAAAATTATTTAAGTCATTCAACATCACCAACTATAAGAACAGAATATTCTAATCCTTTTGAGATATTTGTATCACAGATCAACTTTGGTATTGTTTTTGCTGCAACAGCAAGTACTTTTCAAACAAGTTCCAATGGTGTTTCAACAAGTGCCTCAGCACAAGTTAGTACAATGGTTGTTCCTAGAGCCTTTGCTTTTGTGCCATTTGATCAAGGTAGTCCCTTGAACCTTGTTGTGCATAATGACATACCTTTAGCAGCTTTGAAAGGGCTACCAGACTTCACAAGGGAGAGTCAAACAACCGCTTTTGAGCACATTAGAGATGTGTCTTCCCTCTGTAATCTTCACCATGTGACGCAAGATAATGTTGCAGTCAGATTATTGGTAGCTTCATTCAAAGGAAAAGCATTGGAATGGTTTAGAAATTTACCTATGGCCTCCATTTCCACCTAGGATGAATTGGGTGATGCCTTCACCAAGTTCTTTAAAGACAAGTCAGATCATTTGTCACTTGTAGAATAGTTAACAAGCATTAAAAGAACCCCACAAGAGCGGATGACTTATTTCAATTCTCATTTTCAGAAAACATAGAATAGAATACCAGTGGCGGTGAGGCCAAGTGCGGATTATGCTTTTCTATACTACCTAAAGAGCTTGACCAATGACATTTCAGTGATGATTCAGTCTATGGGAGGTACCTCATTTCCACAAGCTTTTAATCTTGTTGTTAGAGCTGAAAATAGCCTTATACAGGTAGGTAAAATAGCCCCTAGGCCTCCTATGCCTTACTTTCCTAATATCCAGTCAAATATGCCTCTTAATATATGACCAATGGCTCCTTTACCTACTATTCTAGTTGGGTCTACTGCTGGGGGTTATGAAAATATAGCTATTGGTCCATCAAATGAGTTGCAGGAAATTAAGAGCAGCTAGCAAAAGATTGAGAGTATATTACAAACCTTGGGTAATGAACTCACAAGTATCAAAAAGTAGTACCAAGGTCCTAGGCCATCTTTTCAATAGTAGAATCAAGGTTTTAATCAACAATATTTGAATCAAGGCCAACAATTTCAACAAAATAGGAAATCATATCAAAGTAACTTCCAAGGTGGAAGGCAAAATGTTAATCAAAGGTCATTTCAACCATATAATCTAGCACCATTAAATGCTACAAATCCAGTTAGAGATATAGTACATGCTCAAAAAAAATTGATATCTAAGGTAGATTGGTGCTATCCATGCAATCAAGCACATAATCAGTCTACGTGTTTGAATGGGGTGATCAATCAAGCTCTCATGGTCCAAAATACTACAAGCTCATAGTTGGATGCATTTCCTAGTGGGCCTGAACAACCGCAAGATATACACACCATGGAGACTGGGTTCCTTAACTGGCAAGGAGAGGAGTTTTGTGGATTGAATGGTGAATCATCAATTGCAGCCAATACCTGAGCAAAGAAAAGAACCTTTGGGTTGGAGATATCAACAGGCAAAGATAAAGGACCTATAATTGCAAATTCATCATCTCCACAAATTCCAAGCATTTTAAAGAACACTCATGTTGTACCAGCTAAAGAACAGCCTCAATGGGATGTTGATTCAATAGCTGTCAAGACACAAAGTAGGGCGTATTCAGCTGTTCCTTTCAACATTGTAGACAACATGAAGAAAATGAATATGTCCATGAGCATGTGAGATTCTTTGGCTATTCTAGGTTAGATTCATGGATTACCAACATCAATTATCTCAGACAGAGATGTGAAGTTCCAAGGGCATTTTTGGAGAACCATTTGGAAAACGTTGTGCACAAACTTTTCATTTAGTTTTGCATACCATCCACAAACAAATGGGTAGGCTGAAGTAGTAAAAAGGTAATTAGGCAACCTCCTAAGATGTCTCACCAAACAATATGGACAAAGTTTGGATGCCATCCTTCCCCAAGAATAATTTTATTTTAATGACTCAGTCAACAGGTCAACAAGGAATACACCGTTCCAAGTGAGCTATGGAATACACCCTTGAGGAGTAATGGAGTTAAGATAATTACCAAATGACTTTAAAGTCAGTGCACAAGGTGAAGATTTGTGAGCATGGATCAAACAAATTCATGACCAAGTTAGAAACACATTGAATCAGAACACTGCAAAATACAAGGAACACACAGATAAAAAGAAGAGACATGTGACTTTAAAAGAAGGAGATCAAGTGTGGGCATATCCAAACAAAGCAAGGTTACTAAAGGGGCACACAAAGTTACAAATGAGGAATATTGGTCCCTGCCAAATACTCCAAAAGTTTGGAGACAATGCTTATGAAATTTCCTTACTCCCCACCATTGCTATTTCTCCCATTTTTAATGTTTGTGATCTGACTCCTTATAAAGGTGATGCAGGGTCTACTGATTCTTTGTAGGATGCTAAAGATACATGGCTTTAATGGCTTAAGGACCTGCCACCAAGCCAACCCTTACAGTTAGAGAGGATCCTTGACTCCAAGGTTGTCAAACAAACAAGGAAGAAGATATAGATCTATTACTTTGTCAAATGGAAGGGGCTACCATACATTGATGCCACGTGGATGAATGAAGAATATATTAATCAACATGGAACATCTCTTCAGCAATTTCTCTCAAGTGGAACTTGAGTTTTCAAAATAAGGGAGTATGGTTCAGGGGAACCTCCCTACATTCTTCAATGTTAGATCTTCATCAGGAGCCTGCGAGGATTTACCCAAGGGCCTTCATGCCTAAGGGATAGCAACAACATCTTAGAGCTAGTTAATAAGCCTATTTGTAAGGCCTAGTCATCCTTGGTGTGGTTATAAACCATGGGTTTTGACTATGGTCCAAAGGCACTTTTAGGTATCTAGATTTTCCTAGGTGACTTTTAGGTTAGTTTAATGATTTAATATTATTTGGGATTTTTACGATCCAAGGCCTTATAGGCTCATTAGGAGCAACAATGGAACATTTTGGAAAATAGTTGCAAAATGCAAGAAATGTTGCTCAACAACTTTTTTGAAAGTTGCTAGCAACTTGTAAAAACCTCCCAAATGATCACAACCTTTGAAAAATAGTTGGATTCATTGGGAAAGGTCTTCAAATAGCCCTTCTAGGTAGGTGGAAGACAAACTTATGTAATTCAGCATTCAAATCAATAAAAATCTCTTATTTTCCCTATATTCTGGACTGTAAACAGTGCGTGTACGGATTGTTATGGTATTGTGAAGAAGAAGATTGATATTTTTGGAATCTAACATGAACTATGACTCCAATGTACTTGGATTGAGTTAGTTTGGAGATTGGAGTCAAAAGATATAATAATTTCTTTACTGGGTTTTCAGGAAACCCTCCTGAATCAAGGTTTCAACAAAACAATGCCCTAACTTGCTTTTCCATAGTGGGATTCCCATACGACCTGGGGAAATGAAAGTAGGGTCAATGTACTTTAGATCCTCAAGAGAGCAAGGAAAGGGGGATTGTTTTGTGAGGTTTTCTTGCAGGCCCTAGGCCAAGCATCTCTATGTGCTTGGTCTAGAATATGGAAGAGTGAAGTGACAGTGGCACTTCGGGGATGGATGAAAGAAATAGGTGATGGATTTGTGTCTATTTTGGATCCCTAACACCATTCCAATCAATTATTTTCCTTGGACAATCGACAGGTGAACACTTCCTTAAATAACCAAGCCTAATTAGCCCTGCTAGGACTAGTGGATCAGGAATTGTTAGGTAGTGTCCATACTAGTTGGGATCTCACACTTTGGAGGTTTGATATAACTCGATAAAGGGTGTCCAAATCTATAAAAAAATTAGACTCTTTGTAAGAATTTGGATCTAAGTCCCTAGAACCTCACTCATAGGACAACATGCCTAGAAGGCACCAAAGCCAGAGTTGTCAAAAGACATAGGCATTTAAGGGGATTTGAAAATCACTCCCATAAGAGACATACAATGAGAATGGAACCTTTCCATCCTCTTTATAATCCATAAGTTCCTACTTTGATACAAGGCCATAATAGAAGGAATTTCTACCAAGCAAGACAAGAGTCTTCTAGGAGGCTAGTGAGTTGTGGAAGTTGTAGGATCTTTTAAAGGTGTAGATCACTCTTCTAAACCACTTTGGGTTCTGAGAGGACATGTGAGGTCTCACCACTTTTTAGCTTCCTAAATAGTCTCTCTCTCTCTCTCTCTCTCTCTCTCTCTCTCATTACACTTTTCTGGTCTTGCATAGGATGCGTGCGCTATGCAAGACTATGCATTACACTTTTTTTATTTTTCATAGGACGCACAAGCTATAGCACACTCGCGCTATGCAAGACTAAAATAAACGGTCTTATTTGTTAGAAATCTCATGAAAGAGGCCCACTTTTTTTGTAAACTGTCTGACTTCTACATTTTATCCAACAAATATTTACTTTTCATGGTGTTTAAGGTGAAAAAGAAGAGTATTCTATCAATTTGCACCACCTTTTTGTTTAAAAATCAAAATAAAGAAGCATATTATATCACTAGTCCACCATAAATACATCCACTCTTAAAAATTTACACTCACCAAAATGACGGGTGCCAAAACATGGCACTCGTCACACATCAAAATCCTTCATTCAGTGATCTCTCGAACACAATCCATTATATTGTAGCATTGAAATGTCTATTCCAACAACTCTAAATGGATGAGTAAACACTAGTGGCAACCTCATTTGGCATACAGAGTCGCTCAAATGATGCTGACCACTTTGAGCTGAAGTGTCCCTTAAGGTGCACTCAACATGAAATCTATGATCTTTAGGGTGTCATATCTCAGATCTCATGCAAGGTAGCATCGAACTGTCAGGTGCTACAAGACCATGTCTCTAAGGCCTACAATAACCTATCTCATTTTTTAGAGATTCAAGTTTGTTTATATTTGGTGCCACATTCTTGGTTGATGTCAAAACTCAAAAGTCTTCCTCAGTTGAAATGAGCAATATTGCATATCTTTCAAACCATCAGTCGTAGCATCAAACCATCTATTCCAACAACTTTGAATGTTTGGATAAATGCTAGTGGCAACCTCGTTTGGGACACAGATTCGCTTGAACATTGCCAACCACTCCGGGCTGAAGTGTACCTGAAGGTCCCTTCAGCATGAAATTGGTGATCTTCAGAGGGTCATATCTTGGAGCTCGTGTGATGTAGCATCAAATCATCAGGTGCTACAGGACCATGTTGTCGAGACCTACAACAACCTATCTTGGTTTTTAGAGATTCAAGTTCATTTATATTTGAAAACAAATTCTCAGTTGATGTCAAAATTCGCAGTGTTCCTCAGTTTAAATGAGCACCATTGCGTATCTTTCAAACCGTCGGTCGTAGCATCGAACCGTCTGTTCCAAAAAAATTGTCTAATGATTATATGTAATGTTGAATAGATTAAATGCTTTATTCTTGGTAGAAGTGAATGGAAGGAATAGTGTTGGTGTTAGGTTTCATTTATTATTGAATTCAATGGTTTCCAAGATGTGTTGAGGAGTTTTCTCCTTGTTTAATGTTAATTGTTCCTGCACAATCCACTCATACAACAGTGAAATGCTATGTGATTAAAAATTTCATACAATTGGTCCTTTGGCATGTATTAAATACATCAGTTGTCTTTACTAATGTTGTTGTTCAAAGTGATGAAAAGAAAGCCAGCAATAAGGAAACATCTGCAATTCAAGGTAAGAATGTAAAACCTCCTCCGTTTTACATATCCCTTATTATTGGTAACAATTTGGTGCATAATTGTATGGTTGACAATGGAGCTACATGCTCTATTATGCCTAAGAAAATACCAGACCAACTAGGGTTAGAGTACGAACTATTAGAGAAAGGTGTAGTGCAGCTTGACAGTTTAGCTGTCAAAATAATAGGTCTTATTAAAGATGCCATTTTGACCTTACATGCTTATCCCAATTTCTCTATATCATAGGACATTTATGTCATTGATTTACCTTTGTATTTTGCCTTATTTTTATCAAGAGAATTTATTGCCAAGATAGGAGGTTACCACTCATCTGATTGGTCACATATGTTGTTTCAAACCAGATATGGTACCAAAGTAACCATTCAATTTAAATTATTGTCCAAGGACCACATAGAACCATATACGCCTAGCATCATTAATGCCAATTGTGTAATTTTTTAATCTGATGAATGTGCTACTACTGCGGGATCCAATACTCAGATTAGTGAAACTCTGGATATCTTATTGGATGAATGGGCAGCAGAAAACATCTTAAATAATGAAGCTAGTTCCCTTGTGGATGCTAGTTTAGGAAATTATATGTTTCAAGAAGCTGGTTTGGTGATGTCAAATTTGGTCAAGGAGGTAGAAGGTGCTTCTAAACAACATAATGGTGTTTTGGAAATGTACATTGATGGTTCACAGAGTAGTAATAGTGCTGGTAGTGGTGCAATGTTGGTTTCACCTAATGGTGATACATATTATACAACTTTTCGCTTTGCATTTTCCTGTGCAAATAATGCAGTAGAATATGAAGGTCTGATTCAAGGCCTAGAATGGGCTAGAAAGCGTGGGATCAATCTTTTGAAGGTATATGGAGATAGTGAGCTAATAGTTAATCAGGTTAGAGGCCTGAATGTAGCTAAAAATGACACATTGAAGGCATATAAGCATAGAGTTTGGAACTCTATAGAGGATTTTGAGGCTTTCAATATCATAGCAATACCAAAGAGTAAGAATCAGTATGTTGATCGCTTAGCAGCTGTTGGAGCTCAATTTGACATTCCAAATAGCCTTTCAAAAAGGCTTTCTCAGCAACATATTAAGGTAGTTATTAGACCTTCTATACTTGATAATAATGTTAACTGGCAGGTTTTTGAACATGATGAATAGATTTTACAATTTTTGCTTGAAGAAGATGAGTTTGCTGCCTCAAATCAACAAAAAATCTGACAACAATATGGGGATCAAGTTATACAGCTGAAGTCCAATAAGTTGCCTAAAGGTTTGGTTACCTTGGAATCTATATTCAATTCGGAT
Organism: Chamaecyparis obtusa; assembly: GCA_027943335.1. Taxonomy (NCBI): domain Eukaryota; kingdom Viridiplantae; phylum Streptophyta; class Pinopsida; order Cupressales; family Cupressaceae; genus Chamaecyparis; species Chamaecyparis obtusa. Next base: position 496,516 of record BSBK01004060.1, on the reverse strand, counting down.
GATCTGGCTAAAAAGGACAAATCTGGTTTGCTAGTTTCTCAAGAACATTATGAGAGTTTAGAGGTTGCACCGGGGAAAAGTTTAAAGTTTGGTAAGGTGAGTACTCCCTTGGAAAAAGAGTCATATGTTCAGCTTTTTTAGGAATTTGTAGATGTATTTGCATGGGAATATGGTGATTTTAAAGTTTTAATCCTGAGTTAGCACAACACACTATAGAGCTCGAGCCTAATGTCAAGCCTGTAAGGAAAAGACAAAGACCTGTCAACTCCAAATTGGAGCCATTAACGCAGAAAGAAGTTTTTAGGCTGATAGAGAGTGGCATCATTTTCCCAATCAAATACACTAGTTGGGTGTCCAACCTCATCCCTGTTAGAAAGAAGAATGGAGAGTTGAGATTATGTGTAGGTTTCAGGGATTTGAATAGAGCATCATTGAAGGATAGGCATCCCCTTCCTTCTATGGAACAAATACTGCAGTATGTTGCTAGTTCTAAATTCTTCTCTTTGTTAGATGGTTATTTAGGGTATAACCAAATTCTGGTTAGAAGTGAAGATCAATATAAAACTACTTTTGCCACAAAATGGGGTACCATGGCATACAAGAGAATGCCTTTCGATCTGTCAAATGTAGGGGAAACATTCCAAAAAGCAATGGATATGGTGTTTAGTAATCTGATGTATCATTCTATGTTAGTATATCTTGATGATATCATAGTATACTCTAAAAAGGTAGCAGATCATCTTGGTCAGTTGAGGCAGATTTTTTAGCATTGTAGAGAGTTTGGTGTCTCATTAAACCCCAAAAAATATGTTTTTGTTGTTCATGAGGGTAAACTATTGGGTTATGTTGTTTCCAAGCAAGGGGTCATAGTGGATCCAAAAAGGATAGCAGCAATTTCAGAGTTACCATTGCCACACCATAAGAAGGGATTGCAATCTTTCATTGGAAGGATTAATTTTGTTAAACGTTTCTTGCCTAACATTGCTAGTTTATTGAAAACCGTTGACTGCTATGCTTAAGAAGAATGTTGTTTTCAATTAGACAAAAGAAGCCAAGGATAGTTTTCAAGTTATTAAGGAATCCCTGGCAGCAGCTCCTGCTTTAGTAAATCCTGATTTCAGCAAGGATTTCATTCTATATACATATGGCAGTTATGAGACTATTTCTACAATGTTGGTACAACAAAATACAGAAGGGTTGGAGCAGCCAATTGCCTTTTTTAGCAAAGGTTTAGAAGATTATGAACAGAGATATAGTTTTGTGGAAAAACATGTCCTTGTTGTTGTAAAAAGTCTCAAGAAATTTGGACACTTATCTTCTCATAACAGGATTCATCTGAGGGTTGCACACCCTAGTGTTAAGGAATTCTTACTCAGTAAGGACTTGAATGAAAAGAGAGCTGGTTGGATAACACGGGTCATGGAGTATGACGTAGATATTCAGGTGACCAAGCTGGTTAGAGGCAAAGGCCTATGTGAGAAGATTGTTGATAATGAGGTTTTAGAGCTTCAGTGACAAGCAGATACTATTTTGGTGCTTGGTATGGAAGTTGATGATGATACGAAAATGACTTGGTTGCAAGATATGGTTCATTTTTTGAAGACCAGTGAGTGTCCAACAAATTTGCATAAGGAAAAAAGAAGGTATTATCGGTTACAATCAGTTCCTTTTGTCTTAATTAATGATATATTGTATAGAAAGGATCACAATGGCGTCCTCAGATGTATTGATTCAGAGAAGATTGCAAACATTTTGCATGAATTCCATGATGGTCATTCAGGAGGCCATTTTTCCCCCTAGGACTACTGCATATAAGATCTTAAGAGGTGGTTATTATTGGCCAGATATTCTTAAAGACAACCATGCATATGTGAGGAAGTACGTGAAATGTGCCATGTTTGCAAGGAAAGAAAGGCTGCTAGCTTTTCCTTTGTAACCAATTAAGACAGAACAACCCTTTCAAAAGTGGGGTGTTGACTTTATAGGGCTTATCAATCCTCCATCTAGTGCAGGGCACAAGTGGATAATTACTACCATCGATTATTTCACACGATGGACAGAGGCAGTAGCACTAAATGATGCAAATGAGATAGTGGTCCTTAATTTTTATGATGATATTATGAATAAATTTGGAGTTCCTAACTCTATAATATCTGATAATGCTCTTGCTTTCATTGGTCTGGGGGTAATTGAATGGGCACTCAAGCATGGAATTTATCTCACCACTAGTTCCAACTATTATCCACAAGGTAATAGATTAGCAGAGTCCACAAACAAGAACTTAATCAGAATTATCAAAAGAACTCAATAGGAGAATCAACGTGATTGGCACTCCAAGTTGAAGGTTGCCCTTGTTGGCAATTTGGCTGAGTTAGATATCTAGATGTTGTCATTATGGCAACATATGATCTATGTGAAGAACACAGATGAGAAAGAGCAAGTATGACAGAGCGTAGAGAAAAATTGTCTAAGTATAAGCAGTATTTTCCCAGTGTACCCAGAAGATAGTTTCAATTAGTGACGTCGATTGAAGTAAGTTCAATGCTTGCACACTTGAACATGGATGCTATGATGCATATTGAAGACTCACTTGAGAGCACAAGTCTATACGACATGTACGGAATAAGTTATTGCAGTATTACAGGAACAATGTTAAAGTCGATAGGATAGTATAGAAGATAGAATTGGTAAAGAATTAAGGGATTATTTTGTTTATCAAAATAATGTCTTAATCATATAAAGGGATGACATCCTAGATGTTAAACCTTGGGCAGCGCATTGTAAAATATATTTTGTAAAGTTCTTTATGTTTAGTAAAGCCGACTGTAAAAGTTATTATCCCTAATAACTTGTATAAATGTAAGGCATATGGAATGCGAAGAAATATGTGAATGAGATAGATGATATAGTGAACATATAAGCGAAAGGTATTGATGTGAAGTTGAAATAAAAGCAAGCAATATAAGGTTATGTACCTTGCCCTATTTCATAATCAGTAATCATTATACATTACTTGTTTGGGTAGTGGGCTCATCTTGTATTCATTTGTAATATGTACTACCAACTCTTAGCAAGGTTGAGGCTTCTAACAAGGCCTAGAGTCCCTTTATCAGGATTGAGACACTATATATATGTAACAGGCTCCTAACAGGGTCAACATCCTTAACATGATACTTTTGATTAGTGGATCTTTTTGGGTATCATCCCCATGGGGTTTTCCCTTGGCCAGGGTTTCCTCAAGAACAAATAATGTGTTATGAGTTCATTTTCTTTTTTGTTATGCATGTTCTTTAGTTTACTCTATTATGCTAGCATAAAGATAATCTGTTATATTCATAATTGGAAAAAAGTAAAAGTTTGTAGAATACTGATTCACCCCCCCCCCCCCTCTCAGTATTCCCTATTTCTAACAATTGGTATCAGAGCCTAGTTACTCAGAAAAGAATCATTCAGAAAAAGCCTAGCAGCTTGAGTAAGATCTCTATGGATATGGATCAACTACAAAAGAATCTTGAAGAATCTCTTGAACAGATTGATATACTTACTGAAGAAAGAGATACTCTGAAAGGAAAATATGATGATGCAAAGAACCTCATTGAGAAGCTGAAAAAGAAGCTGGAAGAACTGAAATCAGAAAAGGAATCTATAATTCAAATTGAAGATTGTGATGATAATCTGGAAAAAGAAAATGAGATCCTTAAACATGAGTTAAAGATAATAAATTTGAAATTGAGTTTGAAAGATGGAAACAACAAGAATGAAGCAAATCTGAAATCTGAGAATGAAAATCTAAAATCTGAGAAAGAAGATCTAAAATCTAAACTTTGTAAAGTGACATCTGAACTTGAGAAAACCAAATTGCAGTATGCTGGACTTGAAAACTACAATGCAATTGTGAAAGGTGAATTGACTCAGTCTAAGGAACAACTTGAGAGACTATATTCCACTAGTGAGAAGATTGATGAACAAATTCTTATCAAAAGCCATTCTATGATAAAACTGGTCTTGGATTTAACTCATCTAAAGTAAATGAAGAAAGCAAGGAACCTGATCTGAAAGTTTTTGAAAACATAGAAGAAAAGAAATATGATGAAGCTGACAAATCTGAAGAAACATCAAAAGAAGAAGAACCACCTAAACAAGAAGAATCACCTAAAGGTACGTAGAGAAAATTTAAAGGTAGATGTTTTACATGTAATACTTTTGGTCATATAAAGAAAGATTGTACAGGTAAGCAATTTAAACCTCTTAATGGTTATTGTTATAATTGTCATGGTTTTGGACATAGAGCTATTGAATGTAGGAAGCCTAAATTTAATGAGAATAATAGTAGTAGAATGTTTAGAGATACTAACCATGCAGATAAGAAACCTACTGAAGATATGAATAAAAGAAATGGAGTAGTATGTTATAGACGCAACAAGGCTGGACACATTGCTAGGAATTGCAGATCACAAATCAACCAGACTGGACCAAGATATGGAAACAATGGAGTAGTTTGTTAGATATACAACAAATTTGGTCATACAACAAGGTTTTATAGAATGAACAACATGAGAAACCCTAATCCTAGAAGTCATGCAAGGAGACATGAGAATACAAGCAATAGTCAAGGAGGTTGCTATAGTAATTTGAAGAAGAAGTGAAGTTTATTAAAGCCACAAATCAAGGAGACACATTCAACACTGAAGGTAATTAGAAAGGTGAATTATCAAATGGTAAGAGTGAATCTCTTCCTAACCCATCTCAAAGTACTTAATTCATGAAGAATGCAGTAGAATAGGAACTTAGGATAGTGTAGAAATTAGTATAGGATGAATTGAGTCTTGTGCAATTAATGTAAGGTAGTATATGATGTAATGATGCTATGGTTAAGAGCGCATGAGCTAATATGAAGTTATGCGAGATTGCAAGAAGTTTTAAGTTTTGTAGGTAAGCAGGAATAACTTTTTGGAAAGAAGCGGCAAAACAATTGAATGCGATGTCAGAATCTTTTGAGATTGAAAGGTTAAAATCTTATGATCAGTATTGTTTGATCATCAAAAGTGAATACAAGTGTTAAGGAGATCAAAGTACCAATGATTGAGAGTAGTTTGCAAGGATTTGGTGAAAGAACTTCATGTCGGATCTACGCAAAGCCCTAAATTGTGCAATTAAGGTATTTTACTAAACAAATCTATCAGTCGGTTAGAGAATTTGTAGAAGATATGGATGTTTCATTGGTTCATAGTATAAGAGATAAGATCAGACCTAAGCTTAAAAGGGAACCACTAGAACCCTTGGAAGAAGACCCTAAATTAGCATTATTGTTCGTACCAGACAAAATTTTACATTTAGAGAATGTTAGAATCTATTTGGGATTTAAGCTTGAAACCCTCAGTGAGAATGATTTTACTAAAGAGTATGAGACGCTTTACAATCAAGATATGTCATTGAAAGTAGGGTTTGAACATTTGAAGGACAATGAAATCATAAAGTAATCTCTATAATATGAATTTGATGATGAAGAATGCACCAAGATAATTTTGAGCAGAATTCATAATGGAAAGTTTTGGTTAGATGACAGAATGATAGATATAACAATAGACCTAATTCATGATGTGACTGGTTTGTCTAAATTTGGAGTTATACCATTGAATGAGAAGAACATGAGGAAAACAATACTGGATAATACTAAGTCATCCTACAATGGTAGAGGAATAGTGATTAGTAAGATTCAACAAGATTATGTTAGATACTTATGCAAGATCTTAACATCTAAGTTTTGTGCTGATTCTAGAAAAGATGACATGGCATCTGGTATGATTCATGCAGCTTATTTGATGTGTGTTGATAAAGTGCAAGTAGATATGTGTGAAATCTTGAGAATTCAATTATTTGAGAACCTAGAAAAGATTAAGAAAACTAAGAATTCCCAGTTTAGATTCTCATCCCTGATCACATATAAGTTTTTCCATTTGTTGAGAAGATTCCCTTACACTATTAGTGAAGATTGAAAAGATGGCAAGACCTCAATGGAAAGAATCAACAAAGTATATAGGAGACACCCTATAGACAAGGTCAATGAAAGTGCAACTTTGGTAATCAAAACATTTTAGAACTTGATGAAGAACATATCAAGAATTCCATAGATTATAGTTGAGAAATATAAGAATGAAGTATGCTTTATGGTTGACACTAACTTTACATTCATTGAAGAAGTTGAACCTAGAGTAGAATTTATAAATCCTCTTGGTTATGAAATTTTTGAAGTTGAAGCATAAGAATATGTAAATAGATTGTTGAAATGTAAGTTGGATGTACATAGCAATAGATTTGGGACTTATGAGGAGAACTTCAACTCTGCAAAGTCTATTCAAGAAGAAAAACAATCCAAGAAGAGAGTAGAAAATACTATAAAGAAAATTCTAAAGGACACATGTATGATAGAACAAGAATTTTTAATTGTAAATAATATAGTAGCAACACTTAGAGATATTGGACAAAAGGAAGTTTTGTCTATTCCACCCCTATCAATAGTTGTAGTTGAGATTGGAAATTTGTAGCATGTAGTAAAAGTGGAGAAAAGTTGAGAAGGAACAAGAAATTAGGAAGTCTACAAGATCCTCCTCCACTCCACCAGGGAAAAGAGTAAATGAAATAGCTACTAGACCAGGTAAGAGACAGAAGATAATAGTTACCCCAGTTCAGTGGAAAATAGCACAGATAAAAGATGATGAGGACACAGAAGTGAAGAAGAAGAAATGGAAGCCTAAGATTGAGAAAGTAAATGATCAAATCATTAATGATGGAGATTTTTCAAAGATGAATAAGTATTATGATCTCTATAACTATTCTGAGAGATTAAAGTTGGAAAATGAAGTTGTGAGGCATATGATCCTAGCTGACAATAAGTTTGATACAATTCAAGGAAAGATCCTTGATGATCTATTTGAGAAGCTGGTAAACAGAAAGAAGAGAGCAATTGAAGAAGATAATAAAATCAGAGAGAATTTTGTAAGGAAGCTCTATGACATCATAAATGAAGACCACCTTAAATAAATCATGAAAGAACTTGGTACACTTCTAAGAACAAAAAGGAGAACAATTCTAATAATGGGAGGTAATTATAAGGAAATAAATAAGGAAACTGAGAAGGTAGTTGTAAAAGTAATGACATCAAGTGTTGGAAAGCAGTCTAGTGTAGTAGAACAAGCTATGGAAGCTGAGCATCAGAAGAGTCCCTCTCCACCACCTTCAATTAACATTGAAGATGAATCAATGCATGTGGAAGGAACTAAGATCACATTGGACAATGATGATAATCCTTTTAGTAACCTAGAGAACATTGTTGACAATTCAACTTTTGAAGAGCAGGACAGGTCAATTGAAGAGGAAATGAAACAAATAAGGAAAGAAGAAGAGACAAACAGAAATTCAAGTAAACATGGTGAGTCAAGGATAGAAAGAAACACCTAGCAACGTGGAAATCAGTCCTACCCCTAAGATTGCAGCTAAGAAGCCATAGATTGAATCACTATTTGCTGATATTGGAAAAGAAGTTGATGATGATGATCAAATGGAGTTGATCTCATCCCTAAACAAGATTATTGGAAAGAACAAGAAGGTGAAAAGCCTTGAAGTATTACTGCAAGAAGTAATAGGAAAGTTGCAGAGTGTTGTGAATAATTAGGTAATAGAAGTAGATCCATAGACTAAAGCCAGAGAAGTTATGAAGACTTTTGATAATGAATTTACTAATTTGTTAGACATTGCTACAGTGAAGGCTTAGGCAGCCTATGAGGCCAAAATGCTTCTTGATATAAGTCAAAATATCAGGAATGATATCAATAATTTGGATGTGTGCATAAAATATTTGAGAAGGAATTTGGACAAAGGAAAAGCTTTGTATATACAGTGTACAAATTTAGATAGTAATGTATCTGAAGTGACTGAGAAGATTAAAGCAAAGATGACTGAAATTCAAATAGAAGTGAATCTGTTAGCCAGTCCTAATGTAATGATACTAGATGTAGAGAAAAGAATTTGTAAGATAAATAATGAAATAAGGATTATTAATGATGAGAAAGATAAGAAATTGAAAAGATTCTCTCTTCTAAGAGAGCACATTTCAATCAAGATAAGCATTATTGAAGGACAGTTGGAAGAATGTCTTGCATCTAAGACATCTTATGAGAAGTTTAACTTTGCAAATCTCCAAGCATGTGAGATCGTGTCTTATGGTTTGTGTGCACTACTCAGTGTTGCAGACACCATTAAGAAGGCATGGGAAAAAGAATTAGAGAGCATAAAAGTGAACTTTTTAGATTGTGTTGCAAGCCTACCGGCTTTGCAAATTTGAATCAAGGTAAACAATTTTTGTGAACACTGTTTTGGCACCCTTTTTTTGTCATTGTTGTCAAAGGGGGAGTGATAGCAGAAAAATGATAAACAAAATAATAGAAGTATAAGGAATTATATTCCTAGGGGGAGCATAGATAAAATATATGGAGTCATAAGGATTATGAAGATAAAATTTTTGTTATGGCCACAATTTTGAGTTTTTGAGTTTTGAGACTTAGCCAATTTTCTCATATGTTTCCACCAATGACAAAGGGGGAGATTGTTGGCAATTTGGATGAGTTAGATATCTAGATGTTTTCATTATGGCAACATATGATCTATGTGAAGAACACAGATGACATAGAGAAAGTATGACAAAGCGCAGAACAAAATTGTCTAAGTATAAGCAGTATTTTCCCAGTGTACCCAAAAGATAGTTTTGATTGGTGATGTCGATTGAAGTAAGTTCACTACTTGCGCACTTGAACATGGATACTATGATGCATATTGAAGACCCACCTGAGAGCGCAAGTTTTTACGACATGTACGGAAGAAGTTATTATAGTATTACAGGAACAATGTTAAAGCCGGCAAGACAGTATAGAAGACAAAATTGGTAAAGAGTTAACGGATTATTTTGTTTATCAAAATAATGTCTTAATCATATAAAGGGATGACATCCTAGATGTTAACCCTTGGGCAGCGCATTGTAAAATATATTTTATAAAGTGCTTTATGTTTAGTAAAGCCTTCTATAAAAGTTATTATCCCTAATAATTTGTATAAATGTAAGGCATATGGAATGCGAAGAAATATGTGAATGAGATAGATGATATAGCGAACATATATGTGAAAGGTATTGATGTGAAGTTGAAAGACAAGAAAGCAATATAAGGTTATGTACCTTGCCCTATTTTGTAATCAGTAATCATTGTACATTACTTGTTTGGGTAGTGGGCTCATCTTGTAATCATTTGTAATTTGTACTACCAACTCTTAGCAGGGTTGAGGCTTCTAACAAGGCCTAGAGTCCCTTGGCCATGGTTTCCTCAAGAATAAATAATGTGTTATGAGTTCATTTTCTTTATTGGTATGCATGTTCTTTAGTTTACTCTATTATGTAAGCATAAAGATAATCTGTTATATCCATAATTGGGCAAAAGTAAAAGTTTGTAGAATACTGATTCACCTCCCCCCCCCCCTCTTAGTATTCCCTATTTCTAACAGCCCTATGGGTGGACAGAATTACTCAAAAAAAAAAAATTGGAAACTCACCTTATCGGTTAGTATATGGAAAAGAATCTCGATTGTCTATTGAAACGGAGTTGCCGACACTTGATCTTGCTACTCAGCTGGTTCTTTTTTAAGAAGGAGATTGTATGCAAGTGCATTATGCACAACTAATGGAATTGGAGGAGAGTAGAAGGAAAGAAATGCAAACTATGGAGTTTCAGCAGATGCAAGTTAAGAAAAGCTTTGACTAAAAAGTGAGATCTAGAGATTTCAACATCATAGACATTGTTCCCAAGTGGGATGAATTCAAGAGCAAACCAGGTAAGCATACTAAATTTGATTCATTTTAGGGAGGCCCATTTGTGATTGCAGAATGTAAGGAACACAACACTTTTCAGTTGTCAACACTTGAAGGGGAAAATTTGCATATACCAATCAATGGTATTCACCTCAAACCTTGTTTTGAGGTATGTCCTACTTTGTAAATCCTAGAGTTTCTGAATAAGGTGTTGCTGCACCATTTTCTTTGAGGCTTTCTTTTTCTAGGTGTTAGTTGTTAGTCTTCAATGGAAAACACTCTTAACAACACATTCATATTATGGTGCCTACATATCAACATACTATGTAATACATGTAGGAGATTCTTCTCAACTATCACATGTGCTATGCAACATTCATATATAGGCATCATATGATACATACCAACATGCTGTTAAAAGTGTTTCTGCTATTGGTTTTAGTTAGTTTTTCCAATTTTCCATAAGTGCTTTCAAAACACAAGCTGCCATCTTTTTCTGAAAATGAATAGATGGCTGGTAAATATCAATATTTTATAACATTCTGAGTGCACACCTATTCCTTGGGATAGGGGAGCCATTCTATCACAAGCCATAAATATGTACTCAAAGTCCTATCCTACATTGATATTTATCAGTCACCTATCCTCTATTTTGAGTGTTGCATCTTTTTGATCCATTGCCCCATGGATATGTTAAGACTACTAGTTTCATGTATAGCAGGCATACATGTAGTAGAGGTCGCCAAAATGTTATCAAAATTTTACTACCCTAGCAATTTTGCTACAAAAGATATATTTTTGAATCAATTGACCTCGTTTATTGATATACAACCAGTAGATATACAACCAACAAAGATAAAATACATTGTGAATTTTTTAAATGAATTATTTCATTTGCATTGAACAATGATAAATGCATTTTTGAGTTCATTCATTTGAAAATTTAAACACATGTATTTGAGATCAATTCAAGCAAAAGAATCACACAAGTTGTGAGCATAGCCTATTATTTCTCCTATAGAATTAAAACATCATTAAAAGACAGAATACGAGAAGAGAGATAGGTCAAGGTTAACCAGTCATTGCCTGTTGCTTTGACTAGTTATAAGTCATTGCTGATCTTGATTCTTTTCTGTGTCTGCGAGTCTCCCAACATGTGCCCGAGTCCTGTAAAATGAAAAAATAATGATGTTAGATCCCAATACGGATCTAAGCAATGGCTGGTTATCTAGAATCTACTCTATGCCTATGCTTCCTTTTAGGGCTGTCCTAAATCTGAAGAAAGGAAAAAGATCAGAATACCTTAATTGTGAAAAGGAAATATTTATGCTAACATGTTTATTTCATGTGTAGATAATTAATTACTCTAATGGACATGTGCCCTTGATCGAGGCTCCCTTCGGGTATGAGCCTGACATATCCTTTAGAGTAATTAATTTCAAAGTATCCAGCTTGAACAAAGAAGAGCAATAAAGCAAGTGTCAAATGGACATGTGTTACAATATGAAACCTTTCACTTTGTTGTTAACTGTAAAGCAAAAATAGAGATAAATTTAATAGAGACATTAAAGGGACAAGTCATCTTTTGTCTTGAAACCTTTTGTTTCAAAATTACATAAAGAATCTTTAGAATTCTCAAGAGAAATGAGTATAATCTACAAATTAGTTACAAGATGCAGATGGAGCTAGTGTAACTACATAATCATCAGAGATGTTACAGGAATGATACCATGAGAAGAGGACTCATATAACATACTTTATTTATGAACAAATGAAATGCAAACTTTCTAGATGCTGCTACAGCCATATCAAAGACAGGAGAAAATCAAGGATAGTCGTAGCCTCTATTAAGCATTAAATGAGGTGATCACAATTTTCATAAAAATCAAAGATAAGAAAGCAAGATGATCTATGAGAAATGCTACAAGAAATAAATTAACAGTATCACAATTAGCCGCAACAAGAAATCTAGAATTTTGAGCATGTTATCAGAATAATTAACTCAAGGTTCAATAAAAAGACTGGAACAATAGTATCAAGTTCATCCAATCATAAGCAAGGAGTTTCCTGGCATTCTTTAGAAGTTTTGCAGATCTATCTTCTACATCTCTCAATGTGCATTTTGTGAACTTAAGGAATGATGAGAATAATGTTATACTGCAAAGGTTGTAAAGGGACTATTTTTGCCTATGGTGTTACTAGCAGTGGAAAGACACACACCATGCATGGTGATCAAAAATCTCCTAGCATCATACCATTGGCAATTAAGGATATTTTTTAGCTTTATTCAAGATACACCCCGTCAACAGTTCCTCCTCCATGTATCCTATCTTGAAATCTATAATGAGGTTATTAATGACTTGCTGGATCCAACAGGATAGAATTTGAGGATGAGAGAGGATGCTTAGGGAACTTATGTTGAAAGCAGTGCACATGGTAGTGGTTATGATGAAGTCACATTATCTCAACTTAATTTAATTGATTTAGCAAGATCTAAAAGCTCAAAGATAGAGACAATTGGTCTAAGGAGGAAGGAAGGTTCTTCCATCCATAAATGTCTGCTAATTCTTGGAACAGTTATTGGAAAATTAAGTGAAGGAAAGGCTTCACATGTACCTTACCATGACTCTAAGCTAACTCAACTTTTGTAGTCTTCATTGAGTGGACACAAACATGTATCGCTTATATGTACAATCACACCAACATCCAGTAATATGGAGGAGACTCACAACACTTTAAAGTTTTCACAGAGACCCAAACAAGTTGAAATTTGTGCTACACCGAATAGGATCATTGATGAAAAGTCAGTGATTAAAAAGTACCAAAAGGAAATTTCAAGTCTGAAGAATGAACTTGATCAATTAAGAAGGGGTATTATTGTGACAACTAGCTAGGAGGAGCTTATGACATTAAGGCAATAGCTCGAAGATGGTCAAGTCAAAATGCAGTTAAGGCTAGAAGAAGAGGAGCAAGCTAAGGCAACACTTATGAGAAAATCTAGAGCTCACAGCCAAAACAAGTGTCAGAACAAAAACCACATCAATAGCTCTTGGTAAAATCCCCATGCCAAGAAAAGAGAATGACAGTCTCAAATGCAATGAAATGGATTAAGTAAGCGACCAAGAGACAAATGTAAGGAGTGCTCATATCATGACAAAGTCTGACCGTGGAAAACTACAAGTAATTTCTGTTAAGGTTTTAGGATCATTGAAAATGTAATAGCACTATCTCACTAATATTGAATCATAATGTTTATCTGACTAAAGCTACAAAACATCAACACTCCCTCTTAGCTAGGGAAGATAAAATCCATCAATCTAAAAGAGAAACACAAAGTTAAATGTGAAATTCTATTTTTATATCACATTACTGTGATGTCAGAGATATGTACTGACTAGGAATATCAAGTCTCATGATATTGGGAGTATATGTCATAGAATATCAAGTTGCAAGATATTCTCCAAATACTCAGAGTAATGGCCTACCAACATCAAGTCACATGATGTCCACCAAGTACTCAAAAGTTTACAAAGATATCATCTCATGATATCAAGAGCATTGGCCTGCAGAATATCAAGTCACATGATATTCACCAAGTGCTCAGAGTAATGGCCTACCAACATCCAGTACATGATGTCCACCAAGTACTCAACAAAATTTTAAAGATATCATCTCATGATATCAGGAGCATTGGCCTACAAAATATCAAGTCGCATGATATTCACCAAGTGCTTAGAGTAATGGCCTACCGACATCAAGTCACATGATGTCCACCAAGTACTCAAAAAATGTCCATAGGTAATGTGCACTTACCATAGGAACATTCACATCATCTATTATGATCTATTTCAGCCATCACAAGATGTCTATCACAATAGAAGATCAAGTTATTGTAAGATCGTCACCTTCTAATAACTTTTGCAAATACAAGTGATAATCATTTGGAAGTCATCACTTCCTCATGATTTACACAGGGGTTAGGCCCATTAAAAACATTCATGATAATAATCAATTATATCAAGTTTACCTCAGAAGTGTTTCACCTTTAATAGTGAACTCCCTCTCAATCAATACGATCACTTGATTGTCACAAGTTGACTGAACCATCTCTTCCCTCTGAAGCTCAAGTTTATCAACTTCTTGACCTCTTTTGAAATATTAGACTCTCTTTTCATCTAGTCTCCATCATCAATTTGTTTTCAAGCATCAAGTTATTTCTCCCTTGAATGAAATTATCTTGTGCTTTTGTCCTGAAGGTATGTCAGAGAGAGATTACAAATAACTCACTAAACTATATTATCCCAAAGAAATATTAATGATAAAAGCATACAATGTTTTCTATCCCAATGTTATAGTATGATTTAATAACTGAATAAAAAAATTAATAAAAATTAATCAACATGGAATACTCATCTCTTGATTAATGTAATGATCCTTTTCTTATTTGCACTATAAAAGTGTTTGTAGCTTTTAATCAAAGAACTCTCTTTGTTCAAAAATCTGCATAGACCCGTACACATTCGGTCATAACTTTTGAACCTAATATTTTCTTTCCAATCTCTCCGGTGACATTATTCTAAATTATTTTATCACCAACATATCTCAAATTCAGAAAAATCCAACGGTCCATATGTGAGATATGGTCCTCGTACTGAGACTGTAATTTTCTGAGATAGTCACACATTCACCATTAACAAACTACTCTCTTACATTTGCAACTTGGCTCTGATACCATGTTAAGGTTTTAGGATCATTGCAAATGTAATAGAACTATCTCATTGTATGTGTTTTCCAAATGCAACAATCTCTTGCATTTATATTGAGAATGAGCCAAGAAGAGACATGTCTCTTCATGAGACATGTCTATTCATTAATATGTAATTAATATAATATATATATATATATATATATATATATATATATATATATCTTGAGTATTATATTAATTTCTCTAATATTATTATTATGTAAATATTAGAGAAATTAATATAATACTCAAGATATATATATATATATATATCTTGAGTATTATATTAATTTCTTTAATATTATTATTATATTAATATTAGAGAAATTAATATAATACTCAAGATATATATATATATATATATATATATATATATATATATATATATATATATATATATATATATATATATATATATATATATATATATACATCTCATATATACTATATATATATATACATATCTTCACTAATATTGAATCATAATGTTTATCTGACTAAAGCTACAAAACATCAACAATTTCAAAGACGGTGTCTACAGAAAATAGCACCAATGTAAAAGAAGACAATCAACTCCAAACCCAAATGCAAGGAGAGAAGGAGAAACCTCATTTCAAGTTTCAAAGAAATGAAAATAAGTAGAATGGCTGCAGTAAAACGTGACATAATACAGATTCAAACTTCACTCATGTTTTCCTTTAGATTTTACAATAACAGCAGAGAAGATGAAATAAATAGTCATCTTATATGGTTAAGATGTGAGTACCTGAGAGAAAATCTTGTGAATCCATAAATCTTTTCTTGGCAGTTCAAAATAAAGGGAAGATTCAAAGAAAATCCTCCAGAAATCTCTGTTTCCACATCCTCAAACCCTTGGTGGCGGCTTTAGCTCAAAATCCTTCCTCTTCAACGCCAAAACAAAAAGAGGAAATAATGTGAAAATCTTTAGGGTTGAGTTGTTTTGTTGACTTATTGAAGTATTCTGCATAATGCATGGAGTCCGCAACATTGTTCTTTTTTAATGGAACCTTCGAACAATTAAATAAGTTACTTAGTATTATAATTTCATGTTTTCTTAACACATAGTTATAATGTTAAGCAATTTAGTTGTTTTACTTTCATTTATGTTTTCTAAGTCCATTATAATTTAATAATTATTAATTGATTTATTTCATATACCAATTGATCATTATTAATGTATTTTTGAGATATGTATTGTAATTTAATATTTATGGATTGATGTATTCTATAAATCAGTTCATAAATATTAAAATCTCTTAAAAGAAAATATTAATGATGTAAAATGGAGAGATGGGGGTGTTTTAATAGCTTGAGGAGTTTTTCTTAGGAGTTGGATGAGGTGTCCAGACATCTAGAGGGTATATAGGGCTTGTAGAGCAGATTTAGGAACTTCTTGAGTTCATGTAGGGCTCATGGGTCGAATTTGACTTTGTCTTGAAAGTTGAGAGGTCTTTATGGTCTTTTAGAGCTTTTTGAGGTCAGTTGAAGATGAGTCATAGGTTTTATTATGACTTAGTGGAGTTTTTTCAGAGAGGGGACTTTATTTTGTGGGTTATTAGGTCCTCTTTTTGGGGCTATTTTCTGGCATCCGGCCCAGGGGTTGTGTATCATACTTAGTGAGTTTTTTGACTCACTTTTCTTCAGTTCTGATTATGCAGAGGAGGGATTTTGTGACATATTTTTGTCCTTGGTAGTTTTATGCAAAAATTTGTAACTCTTTTAGGAGACCAATATATATTGACAACATTTTGGAGCATTTTTCTATCAAGTTCAAGTCTTCTTTCTTTTTGTGACAATGTGTCAAGTACTTAATTGATAGGAATAGTAAGTGAGTTGATAACTCCTTGTTGTTCTTTATCTCAATTGTTACCTTGTTGCAGGAATGTATGTTGTGTGCAGGTTATAATTTGTGTCCAAAATTCATAAAATTTTTATGTGAAGAATTTCTCCTCTTTGTTAATTCATTTAAGGGCATTATTATGAAATATTTATGCACACCTATATAGAATAGAAGTGTTTTATTTTCAGTGGTAGAAATTACAGTTTCCAAAAAGAAAGGGTCATTATCTTCTTAGTTTCCTCTCCCTTTGGTGTATCACTTCGTTTTCCTAAGTTTAGTTTTTAGTTTGCATGTTCATTTCTACAATTTCTATCTCTTTTCCCACAAAGTTTAAATAATTTTTTGAGGAGTTATAGGTGATCATCTTATAGGAACCAGCCTAGAATTTGGAGGATTCATTTCAAGTTATGCATTTCCCACATGCAGAAATGAATCTCATGTTAGGCAAAATTGTTAAACTTGTCTAGTTTAACAGGGTGCAAATTTTTAGCCTTAACAATAACTAGTCTATCTCCAAGAAATATTGCTCCTCCTGAGGTGCTCCATCTGACATCAATGCAACCTACCTAATCTACATCTGTATACACCTGAAGTTCTACATTCTCCGAGTTAGGATACCATAAACCATAGTCTATAGTTCCTTTCAAATATTTGAATATCCTCTTTACTACCATAAGATGACTTTGTTTATGTTCAGCTGCAAATATTCCAACAATACCAACTGCATTAGAAATATCTAGTCTAGATTTAGTAAGATATATGAGTTTACCAATCATAGACTTATATAGAGTCTTGTCAACTGTTGTAGAATCATCATCTTTTGAAATCTTTCTTCCTTTTATCATAGCATTCAATCCCAAAAAGTACTTGATAGGTCCAATCATGCTCATTTCAAACTCTCTTTGCATCTCTTTAGCAAAATTTGCACTAAGCTTGTCATTTCCACCAAAAATAATGTCATCAACCAATATAGCAACTACTAATAATCCTTCAAATGTCTCTCTTATGAATAAGTTACGATTTTTTGCTCCTTTCTTGAATTTGATCTTTGTCAAGTAACCATCCAGTCTTTCATACCATGCTCTAGGGGCTTGCTTTAATCCATAAAGAGCTTTTTTCAGTTTGCAAACCATGTCAAGTTTGTCTAATAAACTGAATCCTTCAAGTTGCTCTATGTAGACTTCTTCCTTCAATTCTCCATTTAGGAATGTTCACTTGACATCCATCTGATATACTTTAAAGTCTTTGAATGTTGCATAGGCTAGAAATAACTTTATAGCTTCCAGTTTGCTTACAGGGGCAAATGTATTAGAGTAATTAATTCTTTCTCTCTGTGCATATCCTTTACACACTAGTCTTGTGTTGTTTCTTACTACTATACAATTTTCATTCATCTTGTTTCTAAATATCCACTTGGTTCCAATCACATTTTTGTCGCTAGTCCTGAGGACCAATTCCCATGTATCATTCTTAACTATCTGATCTAACTCTTCTTTCATTGCTTCATGCTAATCTGAATCATTACATGCATCTTCAACAATTAAGGGTTCAATTTGTGAAAGTAAACATACCACTTCATCAATTGTTGAACTTTTTGCTTTTGAGCTTGTCATGACTTTGTTATTCTGATCTCCAATGATATCTTCTTTTGAATGGTATCTAGATGTAAATTTTGGAACATTAGGTGTGACTCTCTCATCTATCTTCTATGATTCTTCTTCACTTAATTTAGGTTCATTGATTAATACATCAATGGTGTCAAACATTTCTTCAACATTTTCATCTCTACTGATAGATCTAGGTTCTTCTTCGATCATAGGTGCATAATCATAGAATCTCTTTTGAATCATAAACTTTTCATCAATCTTTACATGTGCACTTTCAATGATCTTATTCAATCTCAAGTTAAAACATCTATAAGCTTTTCTTTTAGTAGAGTAACCAAGAAAAATACCTTCATCGCTTCTTGCATCAAACTTACCAACACCAACATCTCTCTTGATGTAACACTTGTTTCCAAAGATTCTGAAGTATTTTATTGTAGGTACATTCTCAAACCATAGCTCATAAGGTGTTTTGTCTACGCCTAGCCTTAATTGAATTTTGTTGATAATATAGACTGCAGTATTGACTACATCTCTCCAATAGGTGTGCGCTACTTTTCCTTCAATCATGATAGTGCGCATTGTGTCAAGTATGATCTTCTTTTTTTTCTACAACTCCATTATGCTGAGGGGTTCTAGGTGCACTTAGCTATCTTTTTATGCCATGTTCTTCCCAGTACTCATAAAATTTATCAGAAGTGAATTATCCTCCTCTATCTGATCTTATACATTTTATCTTTAATCTAGACTCATGTTCAACTTTAGCTTTGAATATTTTTAACTTCTCAAATACTTCAGATTTATCTATTAAGAATGCAGCCCACATCATTCTAGAATAATCATCAACAAACAAAATAAAGTACCTTTCACCATAGTATGATCTTGTTTGAGTTGGTCCACATAGGTCTATATGCACTAGATCCAATTTGTTCTCTGTTGAATTCTGCTTGCTTTTGAATGAGTTTTTTACATGCTTTCCCATCACACATTCCCTGCACATAGTATCAACTAGTCTTGCAATACTAGGGAGGTCTCTTACTGCCTTTACATTGCTTATCTTTACTATATTGTCAAAATTGATGTGACATAGTCTTTTGTACCATAACCAACTGTCATCTACTTTTGCAACAAAACAACTTACTTCAAAATTAAGCTGAAAAACATTACCTTTTATTTTTTAACCAGATGCAATCATTACTCCTTTGTTATTAATGATGAATTTGTTGTTTTTGAATTCCAATTGATATCCTATGTCAAGTAACTGTCCAACACTCAGTAAGTTATGCTTCAAACCATCAACATATAGAACATCATAAGTGTTGTTCTTTCCATCCAAAGTGATAGCTCCTTTGCCTATGATAGGTTTCTAGGAGTGTTGTCTCCGAATCTAACCATGCCGCCTTTGTACTTATCTAGATGTACAAATTTGTCTTTGTCTCATGTCATGTGATGTGAACATCAGTTGTCAATGATCCATTCTATTCTGATGTCTGCTTGTGAAATCAATGGTAGCTCTTCTGCTTTCTTTTCATCTTCAATATCCATGTCATCAAACATTTTCTCCATATCTTCAATTGCAATAAATCCAATTTCATCTTTTGCAGAATCTTCATCTGTCACTCCATCTTCAACATAATAACATTCTTTTGTATACTTAGGCTTGAAATTAGTTTTGTACTTCTTGACTCTTGTAGGACACTTAGATGCAAAATGACCAATCTTGTTACATGAAAAGCATTTAAATGGTAACCGACCTTCATATTTCCCTTTTCCTTTTCTTTCTTTCTTAGCAACCATATAAATGAATTATTCTAGTTCTTTATCATCATCTTCATCATCAAAATTACTAGAAGTGTTCAAAGATTTCTTACCATGGATTGAGGCTTTGAATGATGTTTCACTTTTAGGCCCTGTCTTCAATCTTGATATCTTGAATGTTGAAATCTTGTTGATTAAGGTCTCTCTCTTGAAGTCTTTTGAAAACTGCATAGTCTCATCTAGGATGTTTATCTTGCTCTCATATTCTATTGTTAGACTAGTCATCAATTTATCCATAATGTCTTCTTCTGAGATCTCTCCACCATTATTTCTGATTCCTACAGCTGCTTCATTAATTCTTTGATTGTAGGCTCTGATGTTCTCTTCAGGTACCATCTCCAAAGTATTATATCTTTTCTTCCCTATCTTTCTGTGCGCATTCTTGGCTTGGTTATCTCCTTCAAACATGTCTTCTAGATACTTCCATATTTTGTAGGCTTTGTCTACTTTATTGATCTCTGAAAACTCACTGTCAAATAAGGAACTAATAAGGGATTCTTTGGCAATTGCATTTTGAGTGAACATTTCCTTTTGTTTAATAGTTGTATCTTCTTTAGCAAGATCTTTTAGAGAGGGAATCTGAACATCTTGAGTAGCTACTTCAAAAATCTCAAAACCAATGCATTGCAAATGTGTTATCATTTTGTTCTTCCAGTCTAGATAATTCTCACCATCAAACTTAGGAATTTCTTTTCTAAAGAACGCCATCTGATCAACCTCAAGTTGTTAAACTTTCTCTCTAAGGCACTTGGCTCTAAGACCAATTGTTAGGAATACTCCCAAGAGATAACTGAGAGGGGGGTGTAAATCAATTATCTACAAGATTCAATTCTTTATCCAAATTAGTACATAAGAACATTGAGCATAAACACAACAAAATAACACTTAACACAACATCAAAATTTTGGTTACGGGGAAACCCAAAATAGGTAAAAAACCCGGTGGGAATTAGCACCCACTATAAATTGTACTAGAGTATAATGATCCTTGTTAGAAGATCTTACAACCTTGTTAGGAGTTGATATTTACAATGCATGAAGTACAATGACCTGGTCAAAGGTCAGACCCTATTAGGATTCTTGAATAAATAACCCTGTTAAAGGTGAGGACACACTATGCAGGAGCATGCTGCTCAAATGGTGAAGGCTACAACCTTCTGCTCAACAGATACACACTATATATAGATCTTTGTGAACTTTGAATTAGACCTGCTATCTTGATCAGTTCCAATGAATAGCATACAATCTCTAATTCTTCACATAGATCTTCAACTGATGATTGATATGGCTTTACTGGCTCAATACTTTCACACCTTCTTACTCTGCTTCTATGATCCACAATCAGTAATCACAACTGACCGGCTATAAGTAGCCTTCTCCAAAAGATATAATCAAGTTGGCCTATTAGAACCTTCTCAAAATCATATTAGAGAAACAATTCAACTGTCCAACAATAATTCCAATGGCTATACTAAGCACGTAACACAAATAGGACCACGCAACCTAATATGAGTAGACGCATCGCTTCACACTGTCAACTCCACCAAATTAACTGAAACTTTATTCTCAATCTAAAATATGTTATGTGCTCTTAACAAAACAACCTTAGCTCATAAACAAACATGAAACCAAACACACATACCATAATGATAGGTGCAACTACAGAAACAATATACATATTGTCGGCTCTCAACAAATAATCTCTTGAAACTATAACTAGAAAATACAAACATCATAACTCAACTCATACTGCACAGCCAACTCTACGTCCATGAACATAGCTTCATTATTATGTCAACAACACAAATATAACTGCACAAGGCTCCATAGTAACCATACTGTGAATTACATACAAAACTTAGCTTGCAACACTGTCATGAACACTGTTGTTATAAATAACTGCACAACTGTCTGTACTCAGAATCAACCTCTGCATCTATGATATCATGTCAATAACATATCCATACAACATATGCTCAAGTCTCTCTGCATATAACTTCAATGCACGTTGCATACCATATTTTGTCATCAATGACAAACATACAGTCAACACTGGCTTGCTGGAAAATCTCCAACAAATTTCTTGTGAGATGATGGATGAAGTCTAATGATTGGTAAGTCCTCTTTAAATACTTGGCATGAAATTTCCTTTATAATGTTAGCCCATTTTCCTGTCATAGAAAAAATCCTAAGAAAATGGTCTATTCCTACAAAATATTGTGAAAATTGTCATGTCCACCTGCAAGCTTATTTTGATCTATGAAGAAAATCTATGATGTTTCATGGCTTGTGACCTTGACCAAGGATAGTTTATGATGTCATCAAGCTCTAGCTCAGATCACATGTGCTCAAGTGTAAAGACGAGAGAGATATGGCAATTTAAATGTCTAAGAAATAGGGTTTATCCATGTCCAAGGCTTCATGAAACTTGTCTAAGTCTGAACCCTAGCCAATTCTATTTCTCAGTTACCTTTTCTAGCCACTTAAAGCCTAATTTTGCACATGTCTTTTTCCTTTCCCGGGCGGTTATCTTTCTATTCAGTGATCTAGCGACTGCAGTGTTCACATGTTCTCCTGGTCCTGATAGTTGGTGGCTTAACATCTAGCAACCTGGCAGACGGTTTTGTCTTCCTTCAGTTGCATGATCTTCAAATATCTGGTCAAGGAAGGAAGCATTCAAAGATGAAGCAAGGACTGTCAATGTTGATCTTAATCAATGGCTGGTGCATGTTCTCGAGATGAAACCCAAGGTTAAGAAAGGTTCCAGTGATTTCGTGAATGCCTTCAGTCGCGTGAGCTCTAGACCAGACATGGGTTGAGTTAAAGATTGAGCAATCTGGTGAATGCCTTTAGTCACATGTTTGCCAGATCTAGGATGAGTTAAGGAAAGGTTTTAAGAGGTGAACGAGGACCACAGGATGAGGACAAGATCAATGGCTGGCGCTTGATCTCGAGATATAACCAGAGTTAAGTAAATGATCTGGTGACTTGGCGAATAAAGGATTTTGCATGTTCTCATGATATAACCAGGGTTAGGCCAAACATCAAGCGATCACGAGAATGCTTTGGTCATCAAATCACCAAATAGAGTTGGGTTAAAGATCAAGGTTTTGAGATTGAATCTGGGTTGTTGATGAAGATATGATCAGGTGGTGGTTGCTTGTTCACTAGATGGAACACATGGTTAAGAAAAGACTCAGGGATCACATGAATGCTCCATTTGCCTGATCTCCTAATTGGACCGTGGTTAAGATAAACCTTCAGTGACCTAGCAAGTTCCTTTAGTCACGTGTTCACTAAATGATCAAGGGTTAAGGGAAGCTTGTCAAGGTTAGGACAAAGAGATTGCAGGTCAAGGTTGATCGAATGAAGGTCATGATGCTGCTAAGGAAAAGTGTAGGATAAATAATGATCATGGGATTGCGATAGTCATTTGATCTTCCAAGAGATAAAGAATCAAGGTCTAGGTGGACCCTCAGTGCTAAGTGTTCATTTGTTTGATTTTGATTGGATGCTAAGAAAGATAATGTCACCAGGTATTTTTTAAAAGGTTCAATTGAATGTTGTGTTGATTAACAAGAGCCACCCAATGTGCCGGGAAAAGATATAATCGATGGCCATGTTTTAAATTTCCTAGTTAACCGTTAGGCCCGATAATTTGATTTTTATGTTAGGGTTTCTCTGCAGGGATGGGTACAGTGAGCCACAAACAAAAAAGATAGATCGTATTTGTTCATTCCAAGGATGGTTGCAAGTGAGAAATGATGAAGATATGGGTAGTCATCCTAATCTAATTTTGTTTCCTGGAATGCCATGCCGAGTTAATTCTAGGGAGTGTTGTTTGACATGGGCGGATAGGGTTTGATGGATGTCAGTTGATCTCCATGTTAGAAAGGAAAGTCCACCAAGATAACTGAGAGGGGGGGGGGTGAATCAGTTATCAGATAATTATAACTTTTATCATCTTCAACAGCATTAAACCATGTAAGCAATGTAATTACCAACCATAGAAAGATATTCATACACAATTACACAATAACACAAGATATGTTGACTAGGGAACCTCTTGATCAAAGAGTAAACCCCGGTGGGAATGATGCCCACAAAAGATGCACTAATATGAATATTCCTTGTGAAAGGATGGACTCTGTTAGGAGTCTTATGAAATACATTCAGTACATATAAATCCCTGTTAGGAGATTTTGAATCCCTGTTAAAAGATTCTAACCCTGTTAGGAGTTATGGAAGACAAAAGGACCCACTGCCCAAACAGCTTCAGGGTAAGATCACTGAACTCACTGTCCAAATAATCTTTGCATTATTTAACAGAATAATATGTTACCTTTTCTCTGACTGTGCCAAACTGCACTCACTACTACAACAGATCTCAATTTCAGATCTTTGTACTTCGCATGTCTTCCTTCACAATTCACTTTCACAACTTCATAATCAACCACTCTTACTCTTTCTATATATCACAACAAGGAAAAACATTCCTTCCTTTATACCACACTCAAACAATTACAAATGAGTTGGCAGATAATTAAAAAATAAAATATTTCACGTGCTACACCAAAATTACATAAAATTGTCGGCTTCCAAATACAATAAATCTTCACTCATGTGACTTCAAAGTTTGTGTTGTCAACCACGTCACTACCAATGTGTCTCTAACTTCCCTTTAACTACACAAATCCAGATTCCATCTTGATTAGGAGATATCATCTGATTGCCAAAATCACTACTTAGGAACATTGCCTGAATACTGCTTCCACCAAAATGATCATAACTTTCATGAATAAAATAATTACTGTATGTTCTCTTAACTATAGACATATAAAATATCAAAGAGTATATCCTCAACGTCACATAGCTCCAACTGCAATATCCCACGTGCGCTAATCAAAACATTGACTGCTTCTCTGCAAGTCTTCGGTAAAACATTGTGTTGACATCAATGACAATAATAGTCATGAATGCAACAACAACTATTACAGAATGGGTGTCAAACACTTTAGCATTCATTCCTAACACTCCATGCCCTATACACACAAGATCTCTTTCGGTGGTCCTGGCATTTATTTTTGTTTTTCCTACAACAAGAAATCGGTGTTTTGTATTTGCAGTTAGCATGTTCATGATAAAACCAAAATAATTTGACAATTAGATTTGATCTGATTCTCCCGAGTTTCTAGGCTTTTTCTGCATTCTTTCATTTCTTATTGAGTTTGGTTGTTGTGGTGGTTGTAGACCTATTTTTTCCCTAAATGATCTATAGCTTGTTGTAATCCTTTTTAAGGATTTCCAAGATCATTTAGAATGGTTCCAAATTTTGGTAATCTAAGGGGTTCCAATTTTCCTGGTTCTATTAATGGTATTCTTCCTGTAAATATATTTCCTTCTTCTTTGCATATAGGGTGTTCCCTCTTTCCTTTCTAGCTGGGAGAATATAATATAAGTTGTAATAGTCTGTCTTATGAATGAGATCTCGATATTTTCATACTACTATCATATTGTCTCCATTTGATTCTTGAACTTGTTGATTAAAGATCAAGGGTGTTTTAGTCTTTCTATTGTATGTCTGAAGATGTCTGCAATAGAGTTGTTTTCACAGAAATAACTTTGTTTAGGATTAGTTTTCAGATGTGTATGAGTTGGGATATCAAGGGTATCTCATACTTGTCTTTCAGTGGATGTTGATCAATGTATTGTTTGTTCCTAGGTCTCTTCTAAGGGGAGGGTTAAAGTCCTTTGAATAGGTGATTGCATATCTGAGTACACAGGTGGATTGCTAAGTAGGATCTGATCAATGGTGTATGATTGATGTAAGGCATCAACATATTAGAATGTATTGTCTTCTCTAATCATAGCTCTTTGTTGTAGTGATTTATTTGACTTTGTTGCCCATTGGATAAGACATTGGTCTATGAGAGACTTGGTGTATTTTAGGGGTCCATTCAACCCAAAAAAACTCAATCAAATGAAATCATTTTCCCTTTCATGTTGATAGGAGGAGTAGGAGGTCCATTCTAGTTTTCAAATTCATTCTATGCAAGTAGGATATTGCATAAGACTAGGTGAACATTGAGGTACATGATACCTATAGGAGTCTAAAAGCTATTCCACAATCATATATCTGCAAGCCTATTGTTTGTCACAAGGAGATATGTATGTGAAGATGAGTTATACCCACCTAAGTGATGTGGAGCTCAAAGTGTAGGAGGATCATTCTATTGGTCCTTGTTAATTAACCTTTTTTCTTGTCAAATTTGGAGTGGTTATTGAGAGTCAGTGACATTAATTTGTCAATTGAATTGTAAATCTGATAATGTGGGAAAAAGCAACCAACATATACTTTATTGGAGAAAGGGTCACACCATTCATAACAAATGAGTCACAATAACCTACATGTATAGTAGAGTTGGCTTGGGCCATGGGTTTGCTCCCCATGGGTATTAGGTTTGACTTCGAGGTTCAGGCTTACCTAATGGACATGGTTTGAAAATTTTTGTGTGCATGCTTAAATGGCCAATAATGCCTTATCTCACTTTTCATGAACTCCAACTTGGCAATATATAAGAGTAAAGTAAGACAATTGGGCATTGGGGTGAGTTGTGATGATACCTCTGAGTTAACAAAATAAAATAAAATGAGTCACCTCTTTTCATTGTTGTATTTGTGAATAATATACTATACCTCACATTGATTTCACTTGAATGTCCTCCTAAATTGAAACCTTCTCTCATTTATATCTTCTAGTGTGGGGGAGAGTGACACCTTTTCATCATGTTTACCTTTTGTAATCATTACAAACTTTAACAATTACCACCTTTCATCGAAAGAGAGTCACAACCTTTCATAACTTTGTATTTTGAAAGACTCACTACTTTGTTTTTCTTTTTATTCCTTTTTATCTTCCATTAATTCTTAGAGAGCTAATCTTGTCTAAGCTCACCCCTTCTCGAACCCCAACTTGGCAATATATAAAACCAAGGTAAGGTAGGTTAGGTATTGGGTTGATTCACGACGATACCTCTAAGTTAACAAAAAAATTAATTGAGTCACCATTTTTCATTATTTTCATTGTGAATAATACACTATACCCCACATTGATTTCACTTAAGTGTGTTCCTAAACCGAATTCTTCTTCCGTTTGTATCTTTTAACGTGGAGGATATTCACATCTCTTCATCATATCTACCATTTTCAATCGTCACAACTTTTTACAATTTCCACTCTTCAAAAGAGTCACAACTATTCATCATTTTTGTCATTTACAAGTGTCACAATGTATTACAACTTTTCCATTTGAAAAAGTCACTTCCATATATATTTTTTATTCCTTTTTCTATTGTATTAATCCTTATACAGATAGTCTTTCCTCAGCTCACCCCTTCTGAACCCCAACTTGGCAATATATAAGACTGAGGTAAGGTAAATTGGGCACTGAGTTGAGTCATGGGATACCTCTGAGTTAACAAAAAATATTGAGTCACTACTTTTCATTGTTTCCTTTATGAATAATATATTCTACCCCATATTCATTTCACTTGAATGTCCTACTAAATTGAAACCTTCTCCCATTTGTATCTTCCAATGTGATCATGCTCGCCCTTTCCAATCATCACAACCTTTCACAATTGTCACCCTTCAAAAGAGTCAACCATTCATCATTTCTATCATTTGTGAGTGTCGCAACCATTCATAATTTTTCTTTTTGCAAGAGTTACTTTTCTTTTCTTTTCTTTTTTTATTTTCTATTAATTCTTAAAGGGATAGTATTACATCAACTCACAACTTTGTGAACCCCAAATTTGTAATATATAAGACCAAGGTAAGACAAGTTAGGTATTGGGATGAGTCGTAATAATACCTATTAGTTAAATATATAAGAGTTACACATTATTGCATTTGTTCTCCAAATAGAGGGTGACATCAAAATATCACATTTTATTTATAAGCAAGAAATCATAAATAAGACCATTATTCATAAGTAAGAAATTATAAATAAGAACCACTATAATGTTTATTATAAGAACTAATCATTCAAACTAATTTATAATAATATTAATATTCTATATGTTGTAAGACAAATCATTGTGAGATAATCTGATTGATTCGATCATTTGAGGTATTGGTAAGTTATGATTAATTAATTATCGATTAGATGATAGAGAAGTGACAATATAATAAATGCTAATTTGACATGTTGATGGATGGTGATTGAATGAATGTTGATTTTATAGAGTGATGTTTGATTGTTGATTTGTATGTATTCTTGATCCCAAGTTGAAATGATTATTGATGTGAATTTGATTATTATTTGCTTGATATTTCTAATTGATTGATTGCTTGATTGTGAGATGATGAATGAAGTATAATGATTGGTAAGTCCTCCTTCAATACTTGGCATGAAATCTCCTTTATACTTTATTGAAAAAATGGCCACCACCATTCATAAGAAATGAGTCACAACAACCTTCATGTATAGAAGAGTTGGCTTGGACCATGGGTTTACTTTCCATTGGTATTAGGTTTGACTTCGAGGCTCAAGTTTACCCAATGATCAACATGGTTTGTGAACTATTATGTGCATCCTTAAAGTGTCAATATTGCCTTAGCTCACCCTTCCTAAATTCCAACTTGGCAATATGTAAGAGCAAGGTAAGGCAATTGGGCACTGCGGTGAGTTGTGGCAATACCTCTGAGTTAACAAAAATAATAATTGAGTCACCACTTTTCATTGTTGTATTTGTGAATAATATATTACACCTCACATTGATTTCACTTGAATGTCTTCTTAAATTGAAACCTTCTCCCATTTATATCTTCCAATGTGGGGGAGAGTCACACCTTTTCATCATGTTTGTCTTTTGAAATTATTACAACCTATAACAATTTTCACCTTTCGAAAGAGTCACAAGCCTTCACCATTTTTATCATTTGTGAGTGTCACAACCTTTCATAACTTTGTCTTTTTAAGGAGTCACTTCATTATTTTTCTTCTTATTCTTTTTTTTTTTCCAATAATTCTTAGAGAGATACTCTTTCCTAAGCTCACCCCTTCTTGAACCCCAACTTGGCAATATATAAGACAAAGGTAAGGTAGGTTAGGCACTAGGATGATTCACAAGGATACATCTAATTTAATAGAAAAAAATTTAGTCACCACTTTTCATTGTTGTCTTTGTGAATAATATATTATACCCCACATTGATTTCACTTAAATGTCCTTCTAAACTAAAATATTCTCCCCTTTGTATCTTCTAATGTGAAGGAGAGTCACATATTTTCATCATTTATACCCTTTTCAATTGTCACAATGTTTTACAATTATCACTATTCAAAAGAGTTACAACTCTTCACCATTTTTGTCATTTATGATTGTCACAACGTATTATAACTTTGCCTTTTGAAAAAGTCACTTCCATATTTTTTTCTTATTCATTTTCATGTTGCATTAATCCTTAGAGAGCTAGTTTGGCCTCAGCTCACCCCTTCCTGAACCCCAATTTGGCAACATGTAAGACCAAGGTAAGGTAAATTGAGCACTTAGCTGAGTCATGGGAATACTTCTGGGTTAACAAAATAAAAGAATTGAGTCCCTATTTTTCATTATTGTCTTTATGAATAATATATTATAGCCCATATTGATTTCACTTGAATGTCCTCCTAAATTGAAATCTTATCCCCTTTGTAACTTCCAATGTGGGGGAGAGTCACATCTCTTCATCATGCTCACCCCTTCCAATCATCAAAACCTTTCACAATTGTAACCCTTCAAAATAGTCACAACCACTCACTATTTATGTCATTTGTGAGTGTTTCAACCTTTCATAATTTTTTCTTTTGCAGGTGTAACTTATTTTATTATTATTATTTTTCCTCTTTCTATTAATTTTTAAAGGTTAGTCTTGTCTCAACTCACAACTTCATGAACTCCAATTTGGCAATGTATAAGAACAAGGTAAGGAAAGTTAGGCATTGGATTGAATTGCAATGATACTTGTGAGTTAAACATATAAGAGTTACATAAAAATATTCTTCAATTATAGGGTGACATAAAAATATCATCTCCATACACATTATTTATAAGCGAAAAATCATAAATAGGACCATTTTTAATAAATAAATAAAATCATAAATAAGATCCACTATAATGTTTATTATAAGAACTAATACTTCATATCAATTTATAATTATATTCAAATTCTATATGTTGTAAGACAAATCATTGTAAGACAGATCTTATTGGTGCAATGATTGGAGGTATTGGTGAGTTATGATTAAGTAATTATCGATTAAATGATTGAGAAGTGACAATATAATAAATGTCAATTTGACATGTTGATGGATGGTGATTGAATGAATGTTGATTTGATAGAGTGATGCTTGATTGTTAAATTGTATGTATTGTTGATCCCAAGTTGAAGTGATGATTTATGTGAATTTAATTATTATTTGCTTGATCTTTCTAATTGATTTATAAATTTATTGTGAGACTATGGATGAAGTATAATGATTGATAAGTCCTCCTTCAATACTTGTAATGAAATCTCCTTTATACTTTATTAAAGAAAAGGTCACCTCCATTCATAATAAATGAATCAACACAACCTTCTCATACAATAGAGTTGGCTTGGGCTATGGGTTTTCTTCCCATTGATATCAAGTTTGACTTCGATACTCGGGCTTACCTAATGCACATGATGTGCGAAATATTTTGTGCATACCTAGAGGGTCAAGCTTTCCTTAGCTCATCCTTCCTGAATGCCTACTTTAAAATGTGTAAGAGAAAGGTAAGGTAGTTGGGCACTGGAGCGAGTCATGGTGATACCTATGAGGTAACAAAAAAATTTAAAAATTTGAGAAACTACTTTTCATTGTTGCCTTTGTGAATAATACAGTATACTTCACATTGATTTTACATGAATGTCCTCTTAAATTGAAACCTTCTCCCATTTATATCTTCCAATGTGGGGGAGAGTCACACATCTTCATCATGTTTATCTTTTACAATCATTACAACCTTTAACAATTACCACCCTTCTAAAGAGTCACAACCCTTCACTATTTTTGTCATTTGCAAGTGTCATAACTTTTCATAACTTTCCCTTTTGAAAGAAACACTTCCTTATTTTTCTTTGTGTTCCTTTTTCTCTTACATAAATTCTTAGAGAGTTACTCTTGTCAAAGCTTACCTTTTTCTGAACCCCAATTTGGAAATAGGTAAGACCAAGGTAAGGTAGGCTGGGTACTAAGCTGAGTTAACAAAAAAAATGAATTGTGTCACCATTTTTCATTATTGCCTCTTTGAATAATATACTATACCGCAAATTGATTTCACTTAAATGTCCTCCTAAAATGAAATCTTTCCCGTTTGTATCTTTTAATATGGGGGAGAGTCACACCTCTTCATCATATATACCATTTCCAATCATCACAACTATTTATAATTTCTAATTTTTGAGAGAGTCACAACTCTTCACTATTTTTGTTATTTGCGAGTGTCACAACGTATCATAACTATCTTTCAGAAAAGTCACTTCCATTTATTTCTTATTCCTTTTTCTCTTACATTAATACTTTGAGGGGTAGTTTTGTCTCATCTCACCCCTTCCTAAACCCAAACATAATAATATATAAAACTCAGGTAAAGTATATTGGGCATTGTGTTAAGTCATGGAGATAGCTCTGAATGAAGAAAAATGAGTCACTACTTTTCATTGTTGTATTTGTGAATAATATATTATACCCCATATTGATTTCACTTGAATGTCCTCTTAAATTGAAACCTTCCCCCCTTTGTATTTTGCAATGTGGGGGAGAGTCACATTTTTTCAACATGTATGTCATTTTCAATTATCACAACCCTTCATAATTGTCGTCATTCAAAAAAGTCGCAACACTTCACCATTTCTATAAGTTGTGTGTCATAATCTTTCATAATTTTTCCTTTTGCAAGAGTTACTTATTTTTCTATTAATTCTTAGAAGTCTAGTCTTGTCTCAACTCACATCTTCATGAACCCCAACTTGGTAACATATGAGACCAAGATAAGGAAGGTTAAGGAAGGTTAGGGATTGGGCTGGGTCACAATGATACATGTGAGTTAAACATATAACAGTTACACATTATTGCATGTATTCTTCAAATACAATGTGACATAAAAATATCATATTCATAGACATTATTTATAATCAAGAAATCATAAATAGGACCATTATATAAGTAAGAAGAAACATAAATAAGAACCACTATAATATTTATTATAAGAATTAATACTTCATTCCAATTAATAATTATATTCAAATTTTGTATTTTGTAAGATAGATCTGACTGGTTATATGATTTGAGGTATTGGTGAGCTATGATTAAGTAATTATCAACTAGATGATTAAGAAGTGACAATAGAATAAATGCTAGTGTGACATGTTGATGGATGGTGATTGAATGAATGTTGATTTGATAAAGTGATGCTTTATTGCTGACTTGTATGTATTCTTGATCCCAAGGTCAAGTGATGATTAATCTGAATTTGATTATTGTTTTCTTGATCGTTCTAATTGATTGATTGATTGATTTATTGCGAGACAGTGGATGAAGTATAATGATTGATAAGTCCTCCTTTAATACTTGGAATGAAATATCCTTTATACTTTATTGGAGAAAGGGTGACCACCATTCATAAGAAATGAGTCAACACAACCTGCATGTATAGTAGAGTGTGCTTGGGCCATGGGTTTACTTCTCATTGGTATCAGGTTTGAATTTGAGGCTCGGGATTATCAAGCAATCAAGAATGCAAACAAGCTATCGATCTTTGTAAAGATACTATTGGGGAAAAATTCAAGGATTATTGACAAGGAAACAAATGGAGGAATCTTGGAGACATTAACAGAAGATTTATCTCCCTCTAGCATGAGCTGCAAACCTGGTTTATTAAGGACAACCTCCAGGATAAAATTATTTGGGCTTCGAAGCTTGATGGTATTTATATTGTTGCCTCTACTTGTAATATTTTTACTATGAGGGAGGAAAAACCTCTTTTCTCGCAAGTTTGGTACAAGCTTCTTACTCCTAAAATCAACTTATTTTCTTAGATCTTAGTTCATAATAAACCTCTCACCCTTGG
This sequence comes from Chamaecyparis obtusa, assembly GCA_027943335.1. Taxonomy (NCBI): domain Eukaryota; kingdom Viridiplantae; phylum Streptophyta; class Pinopsida; order Cupressales; family Cupressaceae; genus Chamaecyparis; species Chamaecyparis obtusa. The sequence continues at coordinate 463,499 of BSBK01004060.1, read as the reverse complement.
TAATCTCACTAAAAGATGTTTTTTTCTTGTTAATAGATGCTTTCTTTTTATGGAAGAAGCTGAAACTTATGATCACATTATGTTGCATTGTTCCTATACCCGTAGGGTGTAGGATTTAATCCTTAGAAAATGGAATTTGTGTTAGTTTTTTCCTCTTCTCTAGTAGGACTTTGTCAAGCAATGGAGATGCCCATTTTCAAATGACTTGGATAAAGAGTTTTGGAAGCTTATTCCTCCCCAATTCTATTGGTGTATTTGGAAGGAAAGAAATAACAAAGTTTTCAGGGAGAAATATTCCAAACTAGATGTGGTTGGCAACCATATTTGTAGAGGGCTGGAGGAAAATTCCATTGCTTCAATTAACAACTCTGCTAAGAATACTCCCCAAATATCTCAAGAGGATATAAGAGAGTGGCATTTTAGTACTTTTGATTCCAATTCTAATCATCTGAGATCTACTACTATGTGGACTTCCCCTCCAACTAATTGGGTCAAAGCTAATTTTGATGGGGCATCAAAACGTAACCCGGGAGTGGCAAGTGGAGGTGGAATCATAAGATATTGGAAGGGAACCTGTGTTGGTGCTCTCCTGGGAGTGCAATCGAATCATAGAGTTGAAGCAATGGCTGCTCTCAATGTTTTGTTACTGGCAGAAGAGCTAGGATGTAAAAAAGTTTGGCTTGAAGGAGATTCCCTTAATATTGTCAATAATATTAAAGGCATAAGTAAATCTTTGTGGACTATTGAGCACATTATTGAAAAAATAAAAATATTGCCTTGAAATTTGAATCTTTTTATGTAACCCATAAATTCCATGAAACGAACTAGGTGGCGGATGGTTTGGCTAACCTTACAGTTAGAAGTGACATCAGTTGCAAGTGGAAAGGTCGACTAAGATTAATAATGAGATAAATATGATTATTAATCATGATATAATCAATCAAAAGGAGGGATTTATCTCTATTAATTATCACAATGCATGAATTAATTCATAATAGGAGTATGTCAAAGGCGAAGTGCCAAGTGGTTATTTATTGCCTTCATTACTCTCTAACCTCGCATGCTTTCTGGGTTACAAAAAATGAGTTACTGCATATTTATTACCATTTGAAGCATGCATTTTTCAGCCTTAGAGATTTGGAGAGACAAAATACTAAAACAGAGTTGATGAATTTTTGTGATTTAAGCACCATGAAGGAGGAAGCTGACATGGGTGATCTTAAGAGGGAGGAACTGGCGGAATGTAAGTGGGTTCATGAAAAAGAAGTGTGGAGAAAATTAAAGAAGGGGAAAGTGCACCACTATCTGAAATGGCCGCATGGTAATGAAAAAGAGATTACTAGGGCTTTTGTTGTAGGATGGGAGAAAGGCAAAGTGAATATAGTGGGTAAATCCTTTACCCTTTCTTTAGATATTCTAGCTGAGATCATGGGGCTCCCTCTTAAGGGAATTCACTTCTCCAAAGACAAGAAGGTGAGAAACAAGGCTTACAAATATTTTCCCAAGACTTATGAGAAGCAGGCTTTGCTGGTTAAAGGTAATTTTGACTGTGTGAGCCTGGATAATATTAAACTCATTTGGGGTCTTCTTCTCATAGTGATTATGGAATACTTTACCCTTGATGGTAGGTATTCCAAAGCTTACAATTATCACTTCATTCTTGTAAATCATTTCAAGCATAATGCTAGGTTTTCTTTCCCTTTTTACCTGCTTAGTTCTCTTAACCAAAGTATTGTGTACCATAGAATTAGGGATTCCCCTATTTTGCATGAGGGGCTCATTTTGCTCATTGCAGAGTATGCCGGAGATCACATCCTGAAGCCTCTTCCTAAATAGATTGGCACCAAAAAAAGGAAGAGCTCTGATTCTTCCCTTGGGAAGAAGGCCAGCACTGCCTTGAACAAAAAGACTCTCAAAGCCCCTGTTAAAATTGATATGACTCTCTCTATCTTTGATGAGGTTCAGGGTATGAAGTCAGAGGATGACCAGGAGGATGATTCCTCTAAGAATGAAGAGACTTATAAAGGGGAACAGAGTAACAAAGACCCCTCTGAGAAGGATAAGTCCACCATTATTGAACCTGATAAAGGTAAGGTTGTAGAGAATAACCCTGCTACTGAGGCAAGTAATGACCTAGATAAGGCTATTCCTAAGGATTTCACTGATCAAATCAACAATATTATGGAGGTTTACATTGATAACATGTATCAAGACCCTGTTGAAGACCCTAAGGAAAATAATTTTGATAACGAAGAAGAAAAGGTGGAAAATTTGGATAATATGTCTAAGAATAAAGCTGATGACCTTGAGGAAAGAGAAGCTGAAAATGAAAATACTAGAAACAATGCTGAGGATGATATTATCACTAAAAATTTGGGGTTTATGGAAGAGGAAACCCAAGTCGACAAAGATGTTTTTGATTTAGAAAAGGATGACCACAATGAGCGTGTTGACTGTGAGATTAATTCCACTCTTGAGAGCCCTAAGGGAAATTATGATGAGTTGGGAGAGAATATGAAGAATCAAAGAAGTATGGAGGAAGATCTATGAGACCATGACTTTAGGGTCAAAATAACCATTAATATCACCATGTTGCAAGAAGCTAGAAAAAATCTATGTATGGCTATAATATTGATAAATGGGTCCAAGATGACATCCAGGAGCTACGCACTAACTGTAAAAATTTGGAAGCCAAAAATGCAATGCTGGAGGAGATCATCAAAAAAATGCAAAATGATGTTGAGATGTATCAGAAAGGAAAGGATGTTTTTAAAAAGGTAATTGTTAATACTACTATGTTGGATGACAAAATTACTAATGCCATTGATAACATGATAAACCTGATTATTGAGAAGATCAACAACAATGACACAATGCTAAGGAAGATGATCACCCTTAACAACATGGGCATGAAAGTCACTGTTGACAACCTGAAAGCCCCATACACCCTTCTGGAAGGGAATGGCATTGACAAAATTAATGATTCTGAAGATAGGAAACAAGATATCCAACTGTCTGGCCCAGGTTCTAGGACCAGATCAAGTACCAACAAGAAGACTATTGCCTCAGAAAAGGATATCAACAATCTGAGGGAATCAATCCAAAATATGTAGAACTAGATGGTGGAATCCGAGGAGTTTCTTAAAATGATGAACTAATTCTGTTGCAGGGAGTTTCTTTTGTCTCTGTTTCGCTGGAAGGTTTTCTATTTTTGGTGTTTCTTTTTTTGGCTTTGTGTTTCACTTTGTAATGTGGAGTTATGACCCTTTTGGTTTTTGTCATTTTCTATGACAGATAGTTGTCCTTAAGTATTTCTATGTTTATCTTTGCTATGCTTTGTTAAAGGGTTTTGGGCCCCCTTCAAAACCCACAGTTACCGCAATTAAAAATACACATTGAATTGACAAACTTCATGACTATTTATGTGGCCTTTGCTTTGTCCATATTTTTTATTCTATCATATAAAGCATTGGCCTAGAATATTTTGATGTGGTCACACTCATCGTAGATAACCAAATCTTGTTGGAATATAACTAAATGGTTGAGGCTTATATTTGGTTAGATACTCTATACACACATGCTCCTTTTTTTGGGAAAATACAAAAGTTCTTAGTCTCTGATATGACTTAATTGACACCTATTTATGTGTGGTAATCTAGATATTTTATTTCCAACTTGTTTCTTGTAATGTTTTAATATACTATTTTTTTTCTTCCATATGCTTTGATGAGATATATAAACTTGATATGTATTAGTTATTTTCCTCCTCTGATATTATTGTCATTATTTTTTGAGATTTTGGTGGTTTTACTTTAGTTCATATTTGTTTTTTTACTAACGGGTTCTTACATATATATTTAATTACCTTTGATTTTTAAATTTCATGATTTGAATTGTTAATTTCACATAATAACTACAAGTACTATACACCGAGGCTATGAATTATAACACCTCCATAAGAATTTGTGCTCCTAGTAAATTCAGGTAGTACTTAATTACATATGTTCCTTGTTCAACCTGTACACAATGTGGCAATCACTAGGATAGTATATGATTATCACACATGATATAACAAAAATTTGCTTGGTTTTGATAGTTGTTGAACTACATTCTTTTGACATGAATTTTCATGGACTATACTAAAATTATGAACAATATAAAACCTCTATAGGACATGCTTTATGCAACATTTATTAGATATCCTATTGTTATACTTATTATGATCAAAATTATAATAATTCTTGTAAATTCAAATCTTGATTTATACTCTATATTATCCTAAAGTTTAAACTACCTTTGTATTTCATTCCCAACATCATTTCTAAGCTTAATGTAGTGGAGCTTATAAATTATTCTGTAAATCAAAGATTATGCATTTATCGTTAGAGAATCAATGTTTTTTATCTTAGTATTGGTCTAAGAATCAAGCATTATGAATTTTCTTTATCTTGAGTTTTTTTACTAATGATCAGTGAGTAATTTTAATCTTCTTTCAATTGTTTATTTGGTTACTAATTACCTTTATAAAACATGAATGACTGTTTATAGCTAATGGTTAAATTGCTATTTAAAATGAATCTAGAGACTCCATCTACCATTGTACTCTAAGTAGTGTTTATCATGAGAATTTAATATTTAAGAAATAATATGTAGAATTGTGACTTTCAGGGCAAATGGTGATCAAAGATTGATCTAACTATTTTTTTAATAGAGTAAGCTCTTTTTTTTTTCTATGTTCCTTTTAGAGAGCAATGCTGAAATATTATAATCACACAAAGATAAGGGATCCAGAGGAGAATATTTTGACATGCTTACCATTCCACCTCTTCAAACATTAAGCATTAGTAATACTAATACATTGTCACATTTAAAACTATCATGAAGCATTTATAAGATTCACTTTCATTGAATCTGAAAAATTACTAGTACTTTGTCACAATAAAAACTATGCTTGTATATTGCAAAAAATGTCTACTTCTAGGATCAATATGACACTAATAAACACCTTTAGGGGTTTTCTATAAGAGTTAAATATGTTATGCAACTTGTTGTCTCTCAAAATTGCACCATGTTAATCTTGCAGAAAACTTAACTTTTTGGAGAAACATGGAAACATTTCAAGGATGTGAGTAACCTATGGTTGGAATGCATCTCCAGATTCTAGGCTGGCTCTTATATGATATCTCACCTAAAATCACCTAAAACTAAAACTTTTGCTGGAGGAAAGAGGTAGAAAGATGCTTAGAAATAAAATTTAATTCCTACAAGGTGATACACCAAAACTGAAAATTTGAGAAATACATAAATGACTTAACACACAATGAAATGGCAACATAAGCTCTCTTACACAACCCCACTAAATCATCATATCTGCATGATCAGTTTGTAAGAAGGCCCAAGATGACTGAGCACAACTTAAAACCTGCAAAAAAGTATGAAATACTACATAAAGGCACTAATATGTGATACAAATTAAGGACAAAGAACATCACAAAATTTTGTACCAACACTAAGTACATAATAACAGACTAAAAAGGGAAGGCATAAGCTACAAATTACAACAAAAAGGTGTCACGGATCTGTATATCTCAGAAAATGGGTTATAAAATCCCTTGCTTCTGTTAAGAACTTAGAAAAAAGTTGCAGAACAACTAGCCAAAGAGAAAGAGAACTTCTTACAAATGAGCCTTCAACTCATACTTATCCTTGTTACAACCAACTGCATTTTGAAAACAATAAATTCTGGGTCGGATTTAGCCTACAAGGCCAATTTTAAGCCCTTCAAAAGACTTTGACAAGTCATAAAATAAGCCTAAAAGTCATGCCTCCTCAAATATCATCATAAATGTCCTCATAAATGCAGTCTTATCTCTGAAAAACTCATAAAAGTTCCTGAATCAATAATAACTCCAATCAGAAATTTCAAGTCTATCTCATGACCTCATCAGTTATTCATAACTTTGCAAAAATATATGCTTAGATTTTTAAAAGATGAAATAAAAATCTTATTTTTTGCATTAAAATAATTATTATCTATTGATTTAATTAATATCAAAGATATTTATTAAATAAATGAATTATAAAACATTTAATATTTAATAATTTAATAATAATTAATAATTACTTTACAATTTATTATTTTCATAAATATTTAATGATATTAATCATGTTATATTTAAGAGATAATTAAAATCCCTTAGTAACATTATTAATTTAATAATATTTATGAAAATAATAAAATAAATGAATTATTAATTATTATTAAAAATTATTAAAATGTGCAAAAAAATAAAATATTTATTTTTACCTTATTAAAAATCTAAATTCATATTTTACATTTGGAACTATATTAAAATAAAATATCATTTTTATTAATAAAGCCCATAATATATTTATGACTATGGAGTTTGAAAAAAGAAGTGATAAAAAATAATCACTTACATGAAACTTTAATTTTGTTTCATTTTGCCAATAAATGGCATGAGCTTTTAAGAGGAAATGAAGAAATTAAAACAAAGGCAACAAGGCCTTTTTCATTTTCACGTGAGGAAGGATATAGGGAATATTCAAACCCTAAACTTATTCATTACTTCTTTTTGCATTTTGCTTGGCTGAGAAAGGAAGTCACACCCGCCATGAGAAAATACAAAGGGTTTTGCTTGCATTTTTTTGTTGTTGTTGTTGTTGTTCACACCATGGATGAGGGTGTTTACACTTGCTTCCCTTCTTTTCTTGGAGTCTTTCTCTGCTGTTGCAGCCGCCATGAGGAATGGGGTTTGAAAGAATGCATTTGCAAGCACGAACTGTAGATTCAATCTGTCTTTCTATCATTGCATATTTACTTGAAGCTAAATGTTGCATTTGGGTCTCTTCTACTCCATGATTTACGAAAAAAGGTAGGCATTTATATTGCTTCTAATGCACTCCCTCCTTGGTGCTCGATTTCTCTTGGAATCTTGGTGTTTTTCTCTCCCATGTTTGATCTGCTACTCAAGCTTGCTCAAGAAGAAATAAAAATGATACATCTTCCTTGTGTATTCACCTTATGCTGAAAAAATCTCTGATTTTTATGCAAGAAACTGATTTTTTCTATGCTGGCTCGAATGAAGGCTTTGTTGTTGTTAGCTTTCAGCTATAAATTTTGAAAATGCTCATTCTTTGTCCTCTTTTCATACTAAGCGGCCTTGTACACCTGAAAGCTAAAAAACCAAAAAATAATGATAACTTTCAGCTTGCTCAACATACTTTGAATCTTCACTTATTATTTCCAGAATTCTATGGCAAATCTGGAGGGTTTTATGCATGATCTTTTATTTGTATTCATTGAGTTCTTGACACATTTCTTTTGACTAATGCATAACAACACTTATACTATGGTATTTTTCTTCATAATTATTATCTTTGGGGCATTGAAAACCTCTAATCATATCTCTATTATTGATTCGTTGATGCTCTTTCTTACTTTGATCTCATTGGGATGTTAATTCCATTACTTGTCGCTCTGAGACACTGCACCTGTATGACATGATTGTTGATCCTTGAAAACTCCATGGCTCATTAAACCATTGAAAGAATTAATCTGACTGGCTTACTAATCCCCAAAAGTTAAAGAATGCTTTGGCAGATTTCTTAACAAAAGTACATAGTTCTTTATCTGACAATCCACTTGTTAAGTCACTTGACACCATGTTCATCCTTTCTGCATTAAATGAATACTATGTTTGTCCTTTGCACTGGCGATTGTTGCATGAGTATATCTGATTTTCGTAGCAGCATATATTTCTATCATTTTAAGCTCATTGCTGTCATGAAATATCAAATACTGATTTTATCATAGCTCCTTTGTAGTGTTAGCAATATTGTACTAAAAAAAGTGGACTGTACTTTTACTTTATCTCATTGAATACCAGTTTGATGTCACTACTTCAATGTAGTTAATTTTCTATCATGTAGCACGCTAGGCTCTACCCTTGTGGGAGCCACATTTAACTCCACGTGCTACATGATAGACACCTATAACTGCACATGAAGCAAACTAGTTATAAAAAAGAATGACATATGAGTTTTTGCTTTGATATATCTTGCTTTCTCAGATCTCCGTGATAGGCTACCCCTTGTGATGCATGTGAGTAACAAATTTATATATTTGTAGATGCGGACATCCATAGTGCATGATGACATGTCATTTCTTAGATCTTATGAGATCTAATGTCATTTTTGTTGATGTTTGTAGCATCGGTCAGATAAATAATATTGACTATATGATTTATGAAAAATGATTTATTATATATATATATATATATATGAATAGACATGTCCCATGAAGGGACATGTCTCTTCTTGGCTCATTCTTAATATAAATGCAAGAGATTGTTGCATTTGGAAAACACATACAATGAGATAGTGCTATTATATTTGCAATGATCCTAAAACCTTAACATGGTATCAGAGCCAAGTTGCAAATGTAAGAGAGTAGTTTGTTAATGGTGAATGTGTGACTATTTCAGAAAATTACAGTCTCAGTACGAGGACCATATCTCACAAATGGACCGTTGGATTTTTCTAAATTTGAGATATGTTGGTGATAAACTAATTTAGAAGAATTTCACCAGAGAGATTGGAAAGAAAATGTCAGGTTCAAAAGTTATGACCAAATGTGTACAAGTCTATGCAGATTTTTGAACAAAGAGAGTTCTTTGATTAAAAGCTTCAAACACTTTTTATAGTACAAATAAGAAAAGGATCATTACATTAATCATGAGATGAGTATTCCATGTTGATTAATGTTCATTAATTTTTTTTATGTAGTTATTAAATCATACTATAATATTGGGATAGAAAATATTGTATGCTTTTATCATTAATATTTCTTTGAGATGATATAGCTTAGTGAGCTATTTGTAATCTCTCTCTGACATACCTTCAGGACAAAAGCACAAGATAATTTCATTCAAGGAAGAAATAACTTGATGCTTGAAAACAAATTGATGATTGAGACTAGATGCAAAGAGAGTCTAATATTTCAAAAGAAGTCAAGAAGTTGATAAACTTGACCTTCAGAGGGAGTAGATGGTTGAGCCAACTTGTGACAATCAAGTGATCATATTGATTGAGAGGGAGTTCACTATTGAAGGTGAAACATTTATGAGGTAAACTTGATATAAAATTGATTATTATACTTGTGAATTATGAATGTTTTTAACGGGCCTGCCCCCTGTGTAAATCATAAAGAAGTGATGACTTCCAAATGATTATCACTTGTATTTGTTAAAGTTATTGGAAGGTGACAATCTTGCAATAACTTTTCTTTTGTAATACCTTACTTGTGGATAGAATCGCTAATGGAGGCAATCCACTATGAAGCTCATGAGTTTGTGGATAGAATCACTGATGGAGGCAATCTACATAGGAGCTTGTGGATAGAATCGCCGATAGAGGCAATCCACACCATAGCTCATGAGTTGTGGATAGAATCATCGATGGAGGCAATTCACACAGGAGCTTGTGGATAGAATCAGCGATAGAGGCAATCCACACCATAGCTCATGAGTTGTGGATAGAATCACCGATGGAGGCAATCCACATAGGAGCTTGTGGATCGAATCGCCAATAGAGGCAATCCACACCATAGCTCATGAGTTGTGGATAGAATCGTCAATGGAGGCAATCCACACAGGAGCTTGTGGATCGAATCGCCGATAGAGGCAATCCACACCATAGCTCATGAGTTGTGGATAGAATCATCGATGGAGGCAATCCACATAGGAGCTTGTGGATCGAATCGCTGATGGAGGCAATCCACCTAGGAACTGTGGATAGAATCGCCGATAGAGGCAATCCACCTGGGAACTAACCCTCACAATTTATGAACTTATTGTGAGTTACATTTTATCTTCCCTAGCTAAGAGGGAGTGTTGATGTTTGTAGCATCGGTTAGATAAATAATATTGACTATATAATTTATGAGAAATGATTTTATAAATATATATATATATATATATATATATATATATATATATATATATATATATATATATATATATATATATATATATATATATATATATATATATATATATATATATATATATATATATATATATATATATATATATATATATATATATATATATATAATCATAATTGTCATTATGGTAATTACATAATAATGAATAGACATGTCCCATGAAGGGACATGTCTCTTCTTGGCTCATTCTTTATATAAATGCAAGAGATTGTTGCATTTGGAAAACACATACAATGAGATGGTGCTATTATATTTGCAATGATCCTAAAACCTTAACAATTTCTATCTTTCATATGCAGGAATGGAGTAGCAAGATGTTCAATGGTTGGACGCAAGACAAGCGGGAGAAATAAAGACAAGGCAAAACAATGCAAGCTGGGCTCGTCATCCAAGCAATGACGACTCACCCTACACTATGTGTGCCTTTACTTTTCTTTAGCATCTGTAAATGTATATCTTTGTTTTCATTTCATTTGTATCATAAGGGTTAGTCTCATAGCTTGTGTGAGACACGTTCACTTATGTTGTCAATAAAGATTACTTTTTTTCAAATGTTCCATCTTTTGCATATGTATGTATCTCAACAAAAAAAAAATGCAACCTGAAATCATTTTAAAACATGACAGCTCATTTGCTTTAGCTTGGTACCAAAAATTGGTAACATTTTTGGTGATTTCTGCTATATGTTTGCCTATTAGACATTATGACCAGTAGCTTAAAAAAGTCCATTGGGCATATAGTCTCTTGGAATACTCAAAACAAATTTAAATCAGCTTTGAACTTTGGTTGTAACTCACTTGTAACAGATCAGAAACTCTTGGAAATTATTGAAAATCGGTAAAACTAAAACTAAAACTACTCTAGTTGTGCTTAAGAGCACTTAGGGAAAACAAAAAAAACTAACCTACCCTAGCCTAACCAGTAACAAAACATGCTAAACAAAACCATTTAGTGGTTGGCTGAAGTAAATTCCTTTTCTCTTAAAATTGCAATGATGCACACACCCATAGGCAAATACATGAAGATGGAAAAATGAAACATATTTAACCAACTCATGCAATATTTCCTAAAAGATGAAAGTGATTTCACTTACTTCACCATGCTGATTGAAAAGATTGGCAATTTTTAATGAATCAGCATGCTGGATTTGATTTTCCTCATCAATATCCTCATAATCAGGTGCTGACATAAATGAGGCCTTCTCACTTGTCTCCATATGAGCTAGGCACTAAATTGGGTAGCCTCTTGAGAGCACAAACTTGGAGCTCTCTTCGCTGGCTTCTTTAGTTTCTGATTTATCATGGCTTTCTTGCATAATTGATAGCCATGTTAACTCCTCTTCCATGGTCAGAGGACCATTATCTTTTGTTAAGAGAACAAATAACTCATCAAAGATATCCACTCGCAGAAGGGTCGTAAGAACAACTGTTTTAATATCATCAAGTTTTACACAAAAATCTTCTATGATGCAATCAAAACAATCCTCTGCAAGGTTATTGTCATCTTCCTCATTTTGGAAAACTTCCTCTTCTACTGAAAGCTCATAAACTAACAAATCAACATCATGATTTATACCTTCTAGCTATGGCAAACTTGTTGTTAAGGTGATCACAGTTATATCCTCTTCATCTAGCTCAACAAAACCAGGAAGCTCATTCAACAAATCAAAGGAAATCTCCTCTTTAACACCATTTTCTTTCTCATTTTCATTCCATTGTTCCACAAAAGCAGGAAGCTCAACAAAAAAGGGTAGTTCATCAGCCCAAAACATTGCATCTTCTCCTGAATCAACCTCCTCTTCTTCTGAAACCACTAGAAATTGTTCATCATTCTGCTCTTGAGCCTTTGACACTTTGTCATCCAGCTTTGAATTAATATTAGTAACCTCATTTGCAGCCCTCTAATCATGGACTAGCTTACATGGAATAACCTTTAAAAAGTTTGGTATTGTAAATTCAGGATGTTTGGTCCAAGAAGGCTGCCATGGTTGCTTAATAATTTGATGATTTAGTTTAGAATTAATTTGAGGGTGAAGGAATTGATTTGGCTTACTTTTCTCAATTATGGAACCATGTATGGGTTGCTCTATTTTGTTAGAAAGACTATGACCCCTAAAACTTAGAATTTCAAACTTTGAAGAAATACTTGGAAAATGAATAGAATCACCTAACCTAAAACTTGGAATCAAAAGCTTAGGAACCTCTTTGTTTACAAGTTGACTTGGTGTCCAAAGGGCTAATTCAATTTGATGCCTTTGTACCTATGACAACAAATACTTTTCTCGTTCCTCTTAGACTGCAACTTGTTTAGCAAACAGCTCCTACTCATTCCTTTGAGCCTCCACCTCTTCCTAATGAGTATAAGCTTGATAGGAAAGCTCATCTTGTTGCATATTATACTCATATTCTCTATCTATATTCCTCACTTACTCTTGGAAGTTTGACAAAATTTCATCTAGGTTCATGTGTGCAACATGCTAGGATTGATTTTGAAAATCAACAAAAATGGCTATCTTGGGGTTGCTGATGTATATAGGCATGTTGCCAAGAAGCTTGAGCAAGGGTGGGAGGGTGGTATGCATATGGATCTTATTGGCTATTTTATATTGCAAGGTCATTTTGAATGAAACCAATAGTATAGTTGCTTTGATATGGTTGACAGGATGATGTATGGGGAGTACTTTCATGGAAAGGATGATGGTAAGCCATGCTTTTATGAAATTTTCTTCATGCTGAAACATTCAAATAAGCTGGAAAAAAGTATTGAATCACTGAAAATTAAAAAAAAAATAACTTGTTTTTTAACATACCAACACTTTATCTGCTTGAAACCAGTAGATGTTTGCTCAGAGTCACCATGTGTGTTGTAAATCTACCTCTTAAAGGCCAAATTTGCTGCTATACACACCAACAACAGCAATACATGAAATCTAAAAAGAGCTAAAAATTAGCTCTTTGTCCCAACCGGTTCTTCTTTCTAAAGTTGAGTCACCAAGTGTGTAAAATTTTTAACCTCTTTCAGGCTGTAAATACTGTTCTACACACTAACAACAACAAAAATATTGTTTAAAAGGACTAAAAATTCAGACACTAGTCTCACCGGGCGTGCCAAAACTGTTGTCTCTCAAAATTGCACCATGTTAAGCTTGCAGAAAACTTAACTTTTTGGAGAAAAATTGAAATTAGAGAAACATGGAAACATTCCAAGGCTGTGGAAAACCTATGGTTGGAACAAATCTCCAGATTCCAGGTTGGCTCTTGTATGATATCTCACCTAAAACCACCTAAAACTAAAACTTTTGCTGGAGGAAAGAGGTAGAAAGATGCTTAGAAATAAAATTTAATTCCTACAGTGGATACACCAAAACTAAAAATCACAACAAAAAGGTGTCACAGATCTGTATATCTCAGAAAATGGGCTACAAAAATCCCTTGCTTCTGTTAAAAACTTCAAAAAAAGTTGCAGAACAGCCAGCCAAAGAGAAAGAGAACTTCTTACAAATGAGCCTTCAACTCATACTTATCCTTTTTACAACCAACTGCATTCTAAAAATAATAAATTATGGGTCGGATTTAGCCTACAAGGCCAATTTTAAGCCCTTCAAAAGACTTCGAAAAGTCATAAAATAAGCCTAAAAGTCATGCCTCCTCAAATATCATCATAAATGTCCTCATAAATGCAGTCTTATCTATGAAAAACTCATAAAAGTTCCTGAATCAGTAATAACTCCAATCAGAAATTTCAAGTCTATCTCATGACCTCATTAGTTAGTCATAACTTTGCAAAAATATCTGCTTAGATTTTTAAAAGATGAAATAAAAATCTTATTTTTTGCATTAAAACAATTATTATCCATTTATTTAATTAATATCAAAGATATTTATTAAATAAATGAATTATAAAATATTTAATATTTAATAATTTAATAATAATTAATAATTAATTTACAATTTATTATTCTCATAAATATTTAATGATATTAATAATGTTATATTTAAGAGATAATTAAAATCCCTTAATAACATTATTAATTTAATAATATTTATTAAAATAATAAAATAAATGAATTATTAATTATTATTAAAAATTATTAAAATGTGCTAAAAAATAAAATATGTATTTTTACCTTATTAAAAATCTAAGTTTATATTTTACATTTGGAACTATATTAAAATAAAATATTATTTTTATTAATAAAGCCCATAATATATTTATGACCATGGAGTTTGAAAAAAGAAGTGATAAAAAATAATCACTTACATGAAACTTTAATTTTGTCTCATTTTGCCAATAAATGGCGTGAGCTTTTAAGAGGAAAGGAAGAAATTAAAACAAAGGCAACAAGGCCTTTTTCATTTTCACGGAAGGAAGAATATAGGGAATTTTCGAACCCTAAACTTATTCATTACTTCATTTTGCATTTTACTTGGCTAAGAAAGGAAGTCACACCCGCCATGAGAAAATACAGAGGGTTTTGCCTACGTTTTTTTGTTGTTGTTGTTCACGCCATGGATGAGGGTGTTTACACTTGCTTCCCTTCTTTTCTTGGAGTCTTTCTCTGCTATTGCAGCTACCATGAGGAATGGGGTTTGAAAGAATGCATTTGCAGGCAAAACTGTAGATTCAATCTGTCTTTCTATCATTGCATATTTACTTGAAGCTGAACGCTGCATTTGGGTGTCTTCTACTCCATGATTTATGAAAAAGGTAGGCATTTATACTGCTTTTAATGCACTCCCTCCTTGGTGCTCGATTTCTCTTGGAATCTTGGTGTTTTTCTCTGCCATGTTTGATCTATTACTCAAGCTTGCTCAAGAAGAAATAGAAATGATACATCTTCCCTGTGTATTCACCTTATGCTGAAAAAATCTCTGATTTTTATGCAAGAAACTAATTTTTTCTATGCTGGCTCGAATGAAGGCTTTGTTGTTGTTAGCTTTCAGCTATAAATTCTAAAAATGATCATTCTTTGTCCTCCTTTCATACTGAGCAGCCTTGTACACCTGAAAGCTAAAAAACCAAAAAACAATGATAACTTCCAGCTTCCTCAACATGCTTTGAATCTTCACCTAATTTTTGCAGAATTCTATGGCAAATCTGGAGGGTTTTATGCATGATCTTTTAATTGTATTCATTGAGTTCTTGACACATTGCTTTTGACTAATGCATAACAACACTCATACTATGGTATTTTTCTTCATAATTATTATCTTTGGGGCATTGAAAACCTCTAATCATATCTCTATTATTGATTTGTTGATGCTCTTTCTTACTTTGATCTCATTGGGATGTTAATGCCATTACTTGTCACTTTGAGACGCTGCACCTGTATGACATGATTGTTGATCCTTGAAAACTCCATGGCTCATTAAACCATTGAAAGAATTAATCTGATGGCTTACTAATCCCCAAAAGTTAAAGAATGCTTTGGCAGATTTCTTAACAAAAGTACATAGTTCTTTATTTGACAATCCACTTGTTAAGTCCCTTGACACCATGTTCATCCTTTCTGCATTAAATGAATACTATGATTGTCCTTTGCACTGGTGATTGTTGCATGAGTACATCTAATTTTTGTAGCAGCATATATTTCTATCATTTTAAGCTCATTGCTGTCATGAAATATCAAATACTGATTTTATCATAGCTCCTTTGATGTGTTAGCAATATTGTACTAAAAAAAAAATGGACTACACTTTTACTTTATCTCGTTGAATACTAGTTTGATGCCACTGCTTCAATGTAGTTAATTTTCTATCCTGTAGAGCATTGGGCTCTACCCTTGTGGGAGCCACATTTAACTCCACGTGCTACATGATAGACACCTGTAACTACACATGAAGCAAACTAGTTATAAAAAAGAATGATATATGAGTTTTTTCTTTGATATCTCTTGCTTTCTCAAATCTCCGTGATAGGCTACCCCTTGTGATGCATGTGAGTAACAAATTTATATATTTGTAGATGCGGACATCCATAGTACATGATGACATGTCATTGCTTAGATCTTATGAGATCTAACGTCATTTCTATCTTTCATATGCAGGAATGGAGTAGCAAGTTGTTCAATGGATGGATGCAAGACAAGCGGGAGAAATAAAGACAAGGCAAAACAACGCAAGCTAGGCTCGTCATCCAGGCAATGACGAGTCACCCTACACTATGTGTGCCTTTACTTTTCTTTAGCATCTGTAAATGTATATCTTTGTTTTCATTTTATTTGTATAATAAGGGTTAGTCTCACAGCTTGTGTGAGATATGTTCACGTATGTTGTCAATAAAAATTATTTTTTTCTCAAAATGTTCCATCTTTTGCATATGTATCTATCTCAGCAAAAAAAAATGCAACCTGAAATCATTTTAAAACATGACAGCTCATTTGCTGGAGCTTGGTACCGAAAATCGGTAAGACAACTTTCTTACCTCCAATTCAAATCCTAATTGTCACTTTTAAAATATTTCAAACACATAAATATTTAAATGTCTAGGTGAAGTGTCTAGAGACTATCCATGCAATTCCTTGATAATGCTCTCAAAGTGATCCAATATGGTTTCCTAATTCTTTGATAATCCCTATATTTATAATTATAGTCTTCAGGTTGCCCTTTAATATGACATCTTAAGTGCTCGATTTGAATAACGTGGGATGCAAGACAATGGACAATGATCCAATTTGGTGAAAGGTTTGACATGGGGTGAAATGCACGACGTTTATGAATTTGGAGGACACAATTGTAGGCATGATTTGTTGAAAGATAAAAAAACCAGCGATCCAAGATGGGGGGATACATATAATTCAAAATGGGTTTAGAATTGTAGGGTTAGGATGGCTAAAGATTAATGCATAATCTATATTTTGTTAACTTACATCCAAAGTAGGCATAATTGAACATTAGAACATCAATTATTGTCAAGTTCAAAGTAAATATAAAATAAATAAAAATAAAAAATAGAAATACAATAAATAGATCTTTAAGAACAATAGTTTTAAAATTAAAAAAAACTAATAATTACTACTTAAACTTCTACCTTAAACAGCACTTTTAAAAAATTGAACTTAAATCTCTACAGTAAAAATTCAATAATTCGTCATTTAAATTTAACCTTTTCAATACATGTAAAATATCATAAATCGTACTATAACTTTATATATTTAAATTAACATTAAATACTTACAAATACCATTACTAATTTAAAATAGGTTGAATTTAACTCATTCAAAAACCTTAGTAGAGATTAGATATTTTGATGGTTTATTTTCCATCCTATTAAAGTTTATTTTTTCAATTAAGAAAAAGAATGAGACCAATTTGTCCTATATTATAATGTAGGTACATTAAACAAAAACAAAATAATCTTATTTTGTCTCAATCTTGGAGCACAAGAAATTGGCTTTTAATGAGAATAGTGGGTACGAGAGAATTGCAATAATTAATCAAGATACATAAAGCATGCTATATAACCTTTTTATTTTCTTGCGTGCATGTTTTAGTTTGCTTGTTACAACCAAATAATGATTTTTCAAGAGAATGTGTTGGGTCATGCATAATTTTCATCATACCAACTGCTCCTTCAAAATCATGTATACCAACTACAAAGTGAGTGCAAGAGTCAAATAATAACAAACATGGCATTATTTATTTATGGAAATTTATGGTACCTTTAAATATACAAGTAGGTAATTTATAAATGTGGTAGTGAAAAATGCATATGTAATTATAAGGTTTTAAAAGAATAATTTTTATAGTTTTATTTTAATTTTGTATTCATTTTTATTAGTAAATTAAAGATCTTTTTTTGACTTAAGTGCAATAATAAATGTATAAATGACACAATTTTATATAAATGTGGTATATGACATCACTTTATTTAAATTTCATCATTATTTATATTTAAAAGTTAGTTTCAATTCTTAGATCTTCTATTTACCATCCTCATTAATTATATGGAAATGTAGACTTGATCCAAGTTATTTTCATAATTAAAGATCTAAACCTTATACTTTTTAATTTTAAATTCACATTAAATATGGTTGAGTCCCCCTCACTAATCATATGAGCAAACCTAACACACTTTGGAGTTGAAATGTGTAATATGTTATTATATTTAAAGATATTCA
Organism: Chamaecyparis obtusa; assembly: GCA_027943335.1. Taxonomy (NCBI): domain Eukaryota; kingdom Viridiplantae; phylum Streptophyta; class Pinopsida; order Cupressales; family Cupressaceae; genus Chamaecyparis; species Chamaecyparis obtusa. Next base: position 445,353 of record BSBK01004060.1, on the reverse strand, counting down.
TTCACTCATTGGAAATCATCAAAGAATGTTAGGACATGTCAAAATTATTGAAAGAATTTCGTAGCATAATTATTAAACCATTATGTCAAAATTTATCATCCTAGATACATTGCACGATTGTTTTGTATCTTCAATTATTATTTCAAAATCATTGAGTTCCTTAGGGCAGATTGAGAAGTAGTAGATGGCTTAAAGAACTTTTATGTAGTACACATTGTCTTATTATGGAGTTCCCTACGCTACATATATGATATCTCTGGTCTTGTTTACTATTGTCATTCTAATTTTATTTTTCATTTCTATTTGCAAGCCTTTTTTTAATATTAGATGCAAGTGGGCTTCCTATTACTTTGGGCCCTTTAAAACCCTAGTTTTACCCCCCTCTCCCACACACACACACATATTATTTAATGTTATATATTGGGGATCTATACATAGATCTATGTTACAAACTACAAAAAATGTACCATTTATTATAAAGAATTCAATATCATATCCATCCTATACAAAGGGAAGAATAAATCAAGAGATATAATAATTACAAACATATTACAAGAAACCAAGCTAGAAAAATAATATTCAACAAGATCAACCCATTTTACTACCACCACCCCTCAACTCAATATGGTCCTATATTTCAAAATCATGGCTATAAAAACCTAAACTAGTTACTAGCACAACATTTACCTTCATATAAAAATATTGCTTCCCGAGTAGAGAAAGACCCTAAAATTTAAGCTTGTAAAAGAGAGAATCATTTCTCGTAGCCTTGTCATCAAACCTTGTTTCATGTAAAGCACAATGTAGGCACTATAAATTTACATCCAAACTTTATGAGTAAACACAACTAAATGCTTCATAATAATATTCATATTATGCAAATATTTTATTATAAAATATAAAAAATATCGACTCCCTTCACGTCCATATGTTTCCATTGTAACTAGAAATCTATTTCATAAGGTGTTATTTGACCATTTTTCTTTTCTACAATCTCATTCCAATGTTAATCAAGATATTGAATAGGATTCACCCCCTTCGACCATTTGAGAATTAGTATTTCCCTTACACTCTTATAGTATCTCTTTATGCATCATTTCATGTGAATATTCTTTGAATTCCTTCAAAATAGTCTCACAAGACTAAAGTATGCCAATATAATATGAAGACAAGTGCTTTCACCATGTACAAGTTCATAGTTAAGGAGTAGTTAAATATGTTCTAGAGCCTTCCATTAGACATTAGTCCTTTCCTTATCAAATCTCTTCACTTCTCTTTGCTCACCATTGTTACACATTATTGCCACCAAATACTATAAGCAAGAAACTTCATAATATTTCTTTACTATAGCCATATGAATAAACACAATGAACCTACCAACATAGCATATCCTAAATTTCTATAATTGTCATGCTCTCATAACTACTCTTAATTACTACCAATCAAGCAAATATGGTATGATATGTAGGTCTCTACTGTCAACCAACTCACCACTTAATACAACACATAAATAGAATAATAGAATATTGACAATATTTAATGCTTAAAAATTTAAATATCCTTAAAATATTCATTTATACTCAATCAATTTTTTTAAATCACAATTATTGTAATTTTCTACTTATGCGGAAAAATGTGCAGTCCCATGATTATACAAGAGGTTTTCTTCTTGATTTTGATCATTCATACATTAAAAAATTATATAGGAGCACAATTTTACCACCATCAAAAGGAATTCTTCGAATGATGGTTTTAATTTTGAATTAGGACACGAACCCTTTTTTACAAATTTCACTACTATTTGTAAATCTCCTTCAAAATCTATTTCCTTGTAGCCTAAGTCTCCTCCATAGTTATTCTACATGTGTCGTTTGCCTCTAGATCAGTGAGTCTTACCTATCACTATATTTTGTTTACCTTGAATTAGAGAGCTTTCAGGATCCTCTTGCTTAGTGGTTTTATCCTTGCTTTGGTATTGGTTATCCGAGTGGGGTTTTTTGTTATCCCCTCAGCATGATGGGGTAGACCTTTGTGGTTCTACATGGACGAGTGGTAGTGATTCTTTACCATTTGAGATTTGACGTCCTAGTGTCAGTGCTTGATGGTGCTTCTGCAGTTGGATTCCTTGTGATTCTTCATTGGTGGTTTATGCATATCTTCATTATTGTAATCAGTATTAGAGTATCGCATGTGATGCCTAATCTGGACATTGTATTATTATTGTTAGAGTGATTACCACATACCCTACGACATGTGCAGTGGATGTGAGTTTATGTAGGTTTCATGGATGTCCATGAAGATTGTGTTTATTGATGTAAGACATGTTATTGTAATATTTATGTTATAGAATCTTTTGTTGATTATATTTAGATGAGTTTTGTTCTTAAGTAATTCTACGTCATGGGACCCACGAGTTTTGTAATCTATGTTTATCTTGTTTGTAAACTTTAGAAAAAAATTATTCACCAAAATTAGTAGCATGTTTTAGGTTAATCTCTCTTGGGTTCCCTGGTGGGGCATTACAAAACTATTCTTATAGAAATTTGTAATCCAAATAGAAGGCTGAACCATTCTACCTTGTTAGTATTAGTACCCAAAAATTGATAACCATCTAGTAAGATTCAACCTTGTGAGTCTCTAACCACAAAACCAATATCTAGTTAACCTAGATTATCTTTTGAAACACCACCAGGGTTTAATTCAACACCTCTTATAGGGTATTTTTTATTTTGTTTCTTACTATTTTAAGTCTCATCTATCAAAGCTTCAATTGGATTAGTTATATCAATTTCACAATGGCATGTATAATGTTTGGCTCAAACATAAACTCTTTCAATTTCCTACTATTTCTTTCTTTGTGCATATGTTCAATAACCACTTCAGTTTAGCTTTAGAATTATTTGGGACAAAGATATTTTTCTCTAAATGATATTCAATTATTTTCTAGTCAAAACACCCTTTAAGGATTTAATACAATAACTTTCAATGTGATTTCTAGATTGTTAGGATCATTTGGCCAACTACTGAGCAAGTGTTACACTAATTCTAGCACCACCCACAAATATTTTCAACTTGTGTAGTAGCTTAGTCTAAATTTGTCTTGAATAATCACCATGTAGAAGCATACCATTACTAATTCCTTTACAATATGACATAGGATATACCTAGAATGACTAATACAATTTTATTTAATAAGGTTATCATATGTAAAGACCTTATTTATTGTAGCTATTTGAGAAAAGGAGTTGCATCTCAAGGAGATTTATGATTAAATGTTAATTTTGTTTGACATTTTAGTTCAAGATACACTACTCCACCCATTTACATTTTATATCTTTCTTTCACCTTGTATTTACCATTTTTGCTATTGATTTGACAAATTTCATTAAACCTAAAAGAATTAAAGGGTGAATTTTTTCTTGATATTCATTTACCTTAATAAAAGTTTCATAATCTTCACTATATTTTATAATATGTTTCCACTTTCATGAAGAAAGCCTTCACAGAGGGATTATTCACAATAATATTCAATCTTATTTCTTAAGGCACTTGCAAAACTATCTTTGAATTTCATCATATTTGGGTTGCTTCTAAAGAAAAAAATCCTCTTTAGGAGTTAGTTTAGAAATATACTACTTTTCCTTTACCTAGAACCCACATCAATATAGCACCAATCAAATCTCTAGAACTAACCATAAATTTCCATATTGACAATCTTGATATAATCTTCTTCTTAGTGAAAAAAATGAATGGAGAGGGTTTCAACCAAGTGTTCCTATTTAAAAATTGAGCATCATTATTGCTTTAAATCTTGTAAAACACTCCAAGTTAGTTTTACACCTAGAACATTATTTTGTAGTAATATTTTGTTCAGTCTAATACCTCCTTAAACCTTGGAGCTACAAATTTCAGGCTGGACCTTACCAATAGATATTTTTGACATATAGAAGTTATATTTTCTTATTACTATTATTAAAAGTTCAAATATTGATAACATATGCATTGAGATAACATGCAACACAACTTTAATTTTTAACAACCATCCCACTAAGCTCAACCTTATTGCATTCCAAGAAGATAATTTATGTTAAAGTTTATCTTATAGTTTCCTACCAAGTCACTTTACTTACTCTTCCAATGAAGAGAGGAATACCTAGATATTTAAACGGAAGTTGTGTTGTATTGATCTAAAGTTATTGCAAACTTTATTTTGAACTCTTGATAAGGTATTAAAGAAGAGATTTTTTATTTGGTGGAACTAAGTAGCTTGCTTGAGAACTTTGCATAAACTTTGAGAATTTGCATTAATGATTTTGTGTACTTTGCAAATGAACAACTAAAAAAGAGGTGGCATCTATAAATTGTAAATTTGATATTGTCATATTCTAAGCTAACCAAACATTACATTAATACTTATTATTTGTTGCTTCTTCTTTTATAGTATCTCCTAGAACTTATATTGTACTAATAAATACATACAATCTAAAAGATTTCCTTGTCCAATGTGTTGTGTAAGTTAAAAACCAGCCAATTTCTCATTCACCAAAATTGAGAATCTAGGCCTATATCACACATTTCATCACCTAATTTCATCACCTAATGAATTCACTTCTAAAATAAAAAGATAATATTACCCCCTTTAGGAAATATAAATTAACTCTATCATAAGTGTTGGGTGAATTTAGTTTAATTTCCATTCTAGGAGATTTAAGAATATTTAGATTGTAAGATTTCATGAGATGCCACAATACAATCAAATATATGTATGCTATGGATAAAACTAAATCATGAGGAGATATTAAATCTTATTAGAGGTTTCATATAAGTTACCTTTAATTTTAAAAATATAGTTCAGATACCACGTTTTCGGCCTATAAATTATAAAAGAATAAGTTGAGGCCATTCTGGATAGAATTTGGATAGGTGCATTTAAAATCATTAAGAATTCAACCAGATTTCACTAAAGGCTCATTTAAATAATCTACAATCTCATGACCCATCAACTCCCAAAATTCTTAGAGAAAATATTAAGGTAAATTATTTCAATCAAGGTTGTTATCTTTTCTCAAATCCATAACAGTAGACCGGGCTTCATCAAATGAACTAGGACACATTCAAAATGCATCTAATGTATATAATATTAAAAAATAATTTTAGGAGTACACTTAATAAATTCAACGTTTCTTGAAGGTCGTTATTTTATGTAATAGCTTAAAAAAATATACACTAGTAGAGATTTTATCTCCTCTAAATTTCAAGATAAGTTCCCCTAATCTTTGATTTCTATGATTGTAAAGGTAGTTTTAATAGTATGTCTCCTTGTTAAGCCTTCTATCTCAAGTTTTTTTTTTGAAGTATTTCTTCTTTTATCAAAATGTCTTCTTCCTTAGAAAGAAGAAGTTTCTCCTTATCTAAAAGTCCATATGTTATACCAACCATATTGTTCTATTATATGATAATTTACTTCGAGCTCCTATATCTTTTTTTTTCTTCTCTAAAATATCACTAAAAACCTCTTTATTTCATATTTTGAACTTGCTAATAATCATTTTCAGCTTTATATTCAATCTATATGTAGTTAAGGGCCCGTTTGGTTGCTGGAATTAACCTGGAATAGGAAAATAGGAATTGGTGAATTGGCATAAGTTAATTCTAATTTTGGTCCAAAATGAGCATTCATCTAATTCCTCTCAGAACCTAGAATTAGATGAATGCTCATTTTGGACCAAAATTAGAATTAACTTATGCCAATTCACCAATTCCCATTTTCCTATTCCAGGTTAATTCCATAATGGATAGAATACTTCTGACGCAGGGCAGGGATGGAGGATCCAATATGGGATAATCCAAACCTACACCAGCACTTATAACAACAATCATAATGGAATACAACAATATAATGCTTCAAAATAGAATTTCATTCAACATACTCGACTGTGAGGCCTTCCGGGTTTCGGCCTTATACAATGAAATTAAAAAAGTATTTCAGCAATCTCCTAGCTAGTCCAGCTCTGAAACACATTAGCAACTGATGGAAACACTAAGGCAAATCTAAACTTGAGCTCGCAAGCCTCCAAGCAATCTCCTTGTCTCCAAGCATGCAAACCACTAGCTCTTTTATTACAATATCAGATAAACCATCTAATCTTCAAGATCTCATAGGATCCAATATGATTCCACTCTACTCTAATCCCCTATTACTCATCTAACACTCTTCCTCTACCCCTCTACATCAACCAAGGCTCTCAATATATAACTAGCTAAGCCACAAGTTGGCTAGTCAAGTATTAATTACATTATAGGTCCAGCCTAAGGAGAGATACCAAAACTAAAGACAGAAATAATAAAACACGATGTGAAGATAGATTTAGGTCCACACAAGATCCAAGAACATATCCACAACCACGCAAGCTCCAATTTCTCCATCTGGAATTGTGCAAGTTGAAATACCACATGTTTCATGAGCGAAATTGGCATAAAATCAATGCCCGATGAAAATGAAGATAACTCCTAGATCCAAATGAATTAGGACATTCTATCTTAGGAGAATGCCCAAAATTAGGTCCACTACACTCCATTAACTTTGCAAAGTAAGAAACCAACATCAACAATGACTACAAAACAAACACAAAATAGGTACAGAAATAGAAAATGTTTTTGGCGATGCAAGATTTCTCAAGACCCAAGATGCTCCTACATTAGAAACCCTAGGTAAATAAAAAAGAATGTTCTAATGAACATCTTAAGGGAATTAGGATAGGTAGACCATATCTATTCTTAACCCAAATCTCCTCTTGTCCTTCATTCCATGTTGTCTTCACTTTATCCACTATCATACTCAGCAAAGTATGTTGTCCTGCACTTTTCTCATCTCTCCTTTTTGCCACTGACAGAAACTAATTCTGACCATCTTTTCCACTATCGATTACACCAGCACTTTGGTGAATCAAATCTTCTCTAGAATTACTAATCAACTTGGCACCATCTGCATCTCTCTGTGTCACTAGTGCCATCACTTGTTGCACTATCTTTGTCAAAAATACCATGTACCTCTGAATCTCAATAAGTTCCTCAGCAATATCATTCCCTAAACTAGACTTCCTTTCATCCACAAGAATAGGTTCATCAACTCTCTGCTCCTGATGTTTGTCACTATCACAGGGACTACACCTAACAACTCCACATCCACTAGCCCCAACTTCCTTCAAAGGTAACAACTTATGCCTGGATCTACCATGCATTACCACATATGTATTTGCATGACCATCAAACATAACATGTCTATCAAATTGCCAAGGTCTCCCAAGCAACAGATGGCAAGCATCCATAGGTAATACATCACATAATATTTCATCGTGATAAGATCTAATCTGAAAATTAACCAAGAATTGCTCTTCAATCCTAACCTTAGACACATTTTGTATCCAACTAATTTGATAAGGGTTAGGGTGTTTCTTTCTTTCCAACTTCAACTTACTAACCATTTCTTCTAAAACAAAGTTTTCAGAACTGCCACCATCAACTATAACATTGCATACCTTATTCTTGCGCTTACATCTGGTTCTGAACAAATTTCTTCTTTGCACCAGTTCCTTAACACATGTAGCCAACCTCCTAGTGATAAGAGACTCACCTTTTTATGCAACATTCTCTATGTCTTCTTCGACAGTTAGTGCAACTGTTTTTCTAGGACATTGAAAAATTCTATGACCCTCTTCACCACACTGAAAACAAGTACCAGTGAACTCATTTTTCCATCTCCCTCTCTGTCCATTATTGTATTTCTTAGTGACTTGACCATTTCCAGATCCTTCATCAGTCTTCTTAGGATTCTCTATCACATTACCTCCAATAATTGTTTCACCAGTCTTACCACCTCAATTCCTATTATTTTGTCTTCCTTCAAACCTCTTGTTCAACTTCTCCGCAATCTTTAATGCCATATGATAAGCATCTCCTATAGTTGTCATCTGAACAGTAAGTAACTCTTCTTGAATACTAGGTCTTAATCCATAAACATACCTAGCAACCTTCTCTTTATCAGCTTCAGAATGACAAGTCCTAATCAGGATTCTGCAAAACTCCTCAGTATACTCCTACACTAATTTGTTGTTTTGCTTCAAGGCTTGCATCTTCTTAAACATTTCTAACTCATAATCCACTGGAATAAATTTCTTTTTCAACTTGTCAACCATTCAGTTCCATCTAGTGATCTTTTTTTTTCCTCTCCTACTTCTTTCCAATTGAACTTCTCTCCACCAAATATTTGCATGACCCTTCGGCTTAGTCTTTGCAAATCGAACTCTATCAACATCTTCTATTTCTTCATACTCAAAGTACTCATCTATCTCATTAATCCAATCAATCAACTCTTTTGGCCTAAGGCTTCCAACAAATGTAGAAACTTCAATCTTAGGTCTTTTCCCAATTTTAGACATAGCCTTCAAGATTCTAGTCTCTTCTGGATCCCTTGCTCTGATACCACTTGACGCGGTCAAGACTAGAGAGATCCCCATAGGAGATGTCCAATCTTGTAGCAAGATTTCAACACAGCGGAAATAAAAAAGATGCAAAAAAGAACAACAAGAATTGAATCCAAACAATAGCTTATTAATCAGAATTTCTTTATACATGTCGGGCTGTAAGGCCTTCCCGGTTATGGCCAAGCACAAAGAAATAAACTCAGATCTACATCTCGATCTGTCCAAGCTATTCTACCCAACTCTTCTATTACTCCTTCATGATTCATCCCATTCTTCTCCTCTTCCACAACAAGAACTACACATCTACTTAAATACTAGATCACAAGCCATAGGTCAGCTTATTCGATTCCCAAACCCCAAGAAAATTTACAAATAAAGGGTAGGACCCAAATCATAAGGATCACCCCTAAACAAACACTACATGACATGCACCCACACAAAAGGATCGACATCAAACATAATAACATCATCCAATGCTCCATCAATCATCGCAGATCATGAAACACCATCGCAAGGCTAATAAGCCCAATCTGATCACCTAGAATATGAATAATATTTAGGTCTAGACCTAAATAAGAACATCTCCATCTCCAAAGAAAAAGAACACTAAGAGGTGCAAACATAGACATAGGTCCACACAGAGCCCAACAAACATGAGCCAAAACCACACAATCCAACTCCTAGTGGTCATTGATCACATACCCAATCTTCCAAATGGTCTAGGCAAGAAACGCACAGAACCAGTCAGAGAAGATCATCCAAGATCTCCTAAACCATGCCACCTCAAGAGATGTGATCTTAGACATAGCCTCCAAAAACATCAAGGGACACACCCAATAACCCTAATCTATGTCCTTCACCACATTTGTACCAAGTACCTTTAAACCAAGATTTCTCTTATCTTTTCCCACTATTGTTATTCCTAGAGTAACCAGTATAGCTACCTCTAGAGTAATTACCTCTTCTACCAGTAGGTTCATCTTTCCATCCTTTATCTTGCACTACATTGTTAGATCTGCTACTTTCTCCATAAGATCTGCCTCTACTTCTCTGAAATCTACCACCTCTTCCTCTTTGTCTTTGTTCATGTCTCTTTGTTAATCTATCTTCTTCCTTCAAAGCAAATTGGTATGCTTCTTCCACACTTTCTATTTTCACATAGCTGATCTCATCTTGAATCGATGTCCTCAAACCATTCAGTTATATAGTCACTTTCTCAACTTCATCATCCACATGTCCAAATCTAATATCCAATTTGTAAAATTCCTCGATATATTCTTTCACACTCATGACATTTTGTCTCATATTTTGCATTTTTCTCATCAAACTAGCTTGGTAATCAGCTGGAAGAAACTTCTTCTTCATCTTTCCAAGCATCTTTATCCATGTCTTGATCTTTTCTTTTCCTCTCTTTTGTCTCTTAGTTTGCAAATGATCCCACCAAAGAGATGCATGACCTTTCAACTTTGTGACTTCTATCTTAACCTTCTTATTATCAGGAGTACCTTCATACTCAAAGTATTTATCCATCTTAGAGATCCAATCCAAAAGTGTATCGGTCTCAAGTCTTCCATCATAGCAAGCAACTTCAACTGCAGGTCTGGAGTTGGCCTTAGACAAGACTCTCAAGAGTCTTTCCTCATCTTGTTCAACTTCAGGTTCAGGATTAGGTGTTGCTTATTCTTCATCACTAACATCTTCAATATGTGTGCCTCTCCTCTAGGTTGTCTCTACAGCTTCAAGCCTAGTTGCAATCTGCCTCAACATATCCATGATATCATTATCATTTCCTCTACCTCAAATCATCTTGACAATCAGATTCCAACAAGATTGTAACCTTCTGCAAGTTATAGGTTAGATCTCAGATTTGCCACCCTACAACCAATCCAATAAGGTTCTCCACATTCCAATCCACAAGAAAGATCTTTCTCTGATACCACTTGATGCAAGGGAAGAGGTGGAGGATCCAATAATGGATAATCCAAACCTACACCAACACTTATAACAATAACAATCATAGTGGAATACAACAATATAATGCTTCAAAATAGAATTTCATTCAACATGCCCGGTTGTGAGGCCTTCTGGGTTTCAGCCTTATACAATGAAATTACAAAAGTATTTTAGCAATCTCCTAGCTAGTCTAGCTCTGAAACATATCAGCAACTAATGGAAACACTAAGGCATATCTGAACTTGAGCTCGCAAGCCTCTAAGCAATCTCTTTGTCTCCAAGCACGCAAACCACTAGCTTTGCTATTACAATATCAGATAAACCATCTGATCTTCAAGATCTCACAGGATCCAATTATGATTCGACTCTACTCTAATCCCCTATTACTCATCTAACACTCTTCTTCTACCCCTCTACATCAACCAAGTCTCTCAATATATAACCAGCTAAGCCACAAGTTGGCCAATCAGGTATTAATTACATTATAGGTCCAGCCTAAGGATAGATTACAAAACTAAAGATAGAAATAACAAAACATGATGTGAAGATATATTTAGGTCCACACAAGATCCAAGAACATATCCCCAATCGTGCAAGCTCCAATTTCCCCGTACGAAACCGCTCAAGATGAAATACCACACATTTTATGAGCAAAATTGGCAAAAAATTGATGCCCGAGGAAAATTAAGATGACTCCCAGATCCAAATGAATTAGGATGTGTGCTCTTAAGAGAATGCCCAAAATTAGGTCCACTACACTCCATTAACTTCACAAAGTAAGAAACCAACAACAACAATGGCTACAAAACAAACACCAGACAGATATAGAAATAGAAAATGTTTTTGGTGATGCAAGATTTCTCAAGACCCAAGATGCTCCTGCATCAAACACCCCAGGTAAATAAAATGAATGTTCTCATGAACATCTTAAGGGAATCAAGACAGGTATGCCATGTCTATTCTTAACCCAAATCTCCTCTTGTCCTTCATTCCATGTTGTCTTCACTTTATCCACTGTCATACTTAGCAAAGTATCTTGTCCTGTACTTTTATCATCTCTCCTTTCTGCCACTAACAAAAAATTATTTTGACCATCTTTTCCACTATCGATTACACCAGAACTTTGGTGAATCACATCTTCTCCAGACTTACTAATCAACTCGGTACCATCTGCATCTCTCTATGTCACTAGTACCATCACTTGTTGTACTATCTTTGTCAAAAAGACCATCTTCCTCTAAATCTCAATAAGTTCCTCAGCTATATCATTCCCTAAACTTGGCTTCCTTAAATCCACAGGAATAAGTTCATCAACTCTCTTCTCCTGATGTTTGTCACTGTCATAAGGAAAACACCTAACAACTCCACATCCAGTAGCCCCAAATTCCTACAAAGGTAACAACTTATGCCTGGATCCACCATGTATTACCACATATGTATTTGCATGACCAACAAACATAACATTTCTATCAAATTGCGAAGGTCTCCCGATCAACAGATGACAAGCATCCATAGGTAATACATCACATAATATTTCATCGTGATAAGATCCAATTGGAAAATTAACCAAGCATTGCTCTTTAATCCTAACCTTAGACACATCTTGTATCTAACTAATCTGATAAGGGTTAGGGGGTTTCTTCCTTTCCAAATTCAACTTACTAACCATCTCTTATGAAACTAAGTTTTCAAAACTACCACCAACAACAATAACATTACATACCTTATTCTTGCACTTACATCTGGTTCTGAACAAATTTCTTCTTTACAATGGTTCCTTAGCACATGTAGCCAACCTCCTAGTGATAAGAAATTCACCTTTTTCTACAACTTTTCTCAATGTCTTCTTCGGCAGTTAGTGCAACTCTTTTTCTAGGACATTGAAAAATTATATGACCCTCTTTGAACACCACATTGAAAACAAGTACCAGTGAACTCATTTTTCCATCTCCCTCTCTGTCCATTATTGTAGTTCTTAGCGACTTGACCACTGCCAGATCCTTCATCAATCTTCTTAGGATTCTCTATCACATTACCTCCAACAATTGTTTCACCAGTCTTACCACCTCGGTTCCTATTATTTTGTCTTCCTTCAAACCTCTTGTTCAACCTCTCCTCAATCTTTAATGCCATCTGATAAGCATCTCCTATAGTTGTCATCCAAACAGTAAGTAACTCTTCTTGAATACTAGGTCTTAAGCCATAAACATACCTAGCAACCTTCTCTTTATCAACTTCAGAATGACCAATCCAAATCAGGATTCTGTAAAACTCCTCAGTATACTCCTGCACTGGTTCGTTGTTCTGCTTCAAGGCTTGCATCTTCTTAAACATCTCTAACTCATAATCCACCAGAATGAATTGCTTTTTCAACTTGTCAACCATCTGATTCCATCTAGTGATCTTTTTTTTTCCTCTCCTACTTCTTTCCAATTGAACTTCTCTCCACCAAATATTTGCATGACCCTTCTACTTAGTCTTTGCAAATCGAACTCTATCAGGATCTTCTATTTCTTCATACTCAAAATACTCATCTATCTCATTAATCCAATCAATCAACCTTCTGGCCTAAGGCTTCCAGTAAATGTAGAAACTTCAATCTTAGGTCTTTTCCCAATTTTAGACATAGCCTTCAAGATTCTAGTCTCTTCTAGATCCCTTGCTTCTTCTATAGCTTCTTCAAAATGATCTTCTTCCTCAGACTCATCTTCACTATCTTCTTTCAATGTATTCTTCTTTCTCAATTCCTCTTGTAGATCTTGCACTTGTTTCTGCAAAGCCCTAAAATCATCAAGATTGAATTCCCCAGTAGGTTCTTCCTCTAAGATCTCATGAGCTCTTCTCGGAGGCATCTTCAATCCAAGGTCCTGGTGCAAATTGCCTCACCCTTGGCGATCTATCCACACACTCAAAATCTTCAAGCTCTGATACCACTTGACGCAATCAAGACCAGAGAGATCCCCATAGGAGATGTCCAATCTTGCAGCAAGAGTTCAACACAGCGGAAATAACAAAGATGCAAACAAGAATAGGAAGAATTGAATCCAAACAATAGCTTATTTGTGTTAAGTGGTTCGCATCTAGTGGTCTTTTCAAATTCCTCCCACCATTTTTTAACCATCTTATGAAATAAAGGATGGTGTAGCCGCATGAACTAGAATCTAAAGGGATGCTTGAAACAACACTTTTCTTCTTCCACTTTATCTATATCAAGAAATGATTTGGTCCCACCATAGTAGCTTGCCATTTTTTATCGCCTACGACAAAGATGTGATGAATCTATCATCTTTTCACTATACAACAAAAACCTCATCTTTTATTTCTCCATATATAAAATCATTTATGAATTTCATACCAAATGTGTTACAATTTTTTTTAAGATTGCAATAATTGGGTATAACACCCCCTATAAATTGTAATGTGTTGGGTAAACTTTTTAACTTGACCGATGATGTTGGCATGACACATCATCTGAAACCATGTGAGTTGGGGGAGACTAGACCTTTTGACCTTGTGCTTTACCACATGAAGCTCTTGCCAATTGACCTAGGCCCCCAACCTGAAATATATTATGATTTTGAATCTAAAAAAATTTAGAACTTTTTTAGATGTCACCACAATTATCTTTTACAAAAATAATAGCATTATTGAATTCTTCTCCAAGAAAATGTTCAAATAAACTAACTTATTATTTTAATTCATGTTAAACTCTATATACATTTCTTATTAGAGAAATTGGGTCATAAATATTGAAGTAACCAAAAAAATATACATAGAGAAACTATGAAAAGATGAATATATCCAATCTTGGCCAACTATAAAAATATTAAATGACCTTATCCCACTTACTAGAGCATAATCATACCACCTAAAGCTCATTTTGAATCAACTACTAGACATGTTCATTTGGACTAATGCTTTTTTGCCAATTCTCGAAAGAATGTTTTAGAGATTCTTTTTCTTATACAAAACATAAACTTGGGTTTCTCTCTTAGAGTAAATTCCTAAAGAGCCTTCTTTTTAGGGGAATTTATAAAATTCAAAGACAAATTTATTCTCCTCTATATAATGGAAGGATATCCACTCTTTTGGATGAAGTGAGAATACTTTCATTCTTTCTCCATTACCTCTCTGAATAATATGGCTTCTAATTTTTTCTTTTTCTTAATTTGAAAATTTTTTCCATCACATTCCTATCTGCAACTAGGTACCCCTCCTATTTTTTCTAGTTGTAGTAATGTCTTTTAGGTAGCTTAACTCAAGATAAACATTTTCATCCCCTCAATAACCTAAACAACATTTTATTTTATTTGAATGCACTTTTTACATATTGATTTTTAAGGGTCGTTATCTTTTCATTTTGTTAAGAAGTGTAACAATATATCATACTCTTCCACAAGTACTTGCCATGTTGGAGGATAAGCTTCTCTAGATGAAAAGTAGTCATGATTATGATATTTTACAAACCACAACCTTAAGGAAAGGGGTTCCATAACTTTCCATTTCAAATGAGGTGCTACAATGCTTTCATTGTCTAAAATTTATTCAAAAACTTTTATGACTTTTGTAAAATCTAGAGGGATTTCTTTCATAATTTACTTCTTGATAATTTCCAATTTACCCATTTTTATATAAAAATTCTTTGAAAGATATGAATTTAAATCTATACTTATTTGACATTACAATTGTCTTGATTGAAGTGTCATAGTAAATTTCTTTAAAACCTCTTATGCTCTCATCTAGATCAACTTTTAAAAACTTTCATTATAGATCTCTATAGGTAAACTATAGAATCACATCCATAAAGTATCATACAATAAGAGAGAGGTGAGACATAAAAACCTATGAAGTCCAATATCTAGCTCTAAAAATATAAATAGCATTTGGGAAGATTAAATGCCTCTAACAAATATTTTCCATTCTTTTTTATCGCATTCAACTATTTCCTCCTTCATTTGCCATTAATCTATACATCTTCCAACAATCAATTATGCCTAGATTGTAGTTCATTAATTTTCAAAAGATGTAGATCTAGCTACACCCTTTATGCCCCCAAAATCCATCTTACATACTTGAATGAGATTTGTTAGATCTCTTATCTTCTATTTTCCTTTATGGACATTTTCGCCTTTCTCAAATGTTGCAATCCCTTCAAAATATTTTGAATATTACTCATCTCAGAAGTACTTGATCTATTCTACTAATATTTGAATTGGAAGGTCAATAGATTTACATCCAAAGGATTCAATGGACCTTCAAATTCAAATTTATTACCTTGTAATCATCAATAAATTATTTCTCGTCCACTTAAAATGTCACAGACCACCCAGCCCCTACCTTTTATGAACAAAATTCACATAAAACAATTAACTCAAAAAGCCTTTTTTTATGCTCTAGTTTGCAAAACTTGGCCCTGCAATTTTTAGAAGGTTTCTATGGTGGAAACAAGTCCGGTCGAGATGGGTGGAAAAACTTTGTGCATTGAACCGGATAAAATTGAGGAGGAATTCACTGCTGACCTGTTGGTTATTCACTATTGCAAGGACAATGGCATTTGGGGTTTTATGGAAAGAATGAAGGGTGGCCATGATGAACAAATTTCCAAGCAATTCATGTCCTCTTGGAACAACAGGAAGGTGTCTGTCAGGGGCATCCACTTTAAAATCAATGAGGAGGTCATAGGCAAGGTGACAGAGCTATCAACTGAGGGCAGGAAGTACAAGAAAACTAGTCAAACACCGGACATAACTAGCCTCAATCAATTCTTTAGGCCGGGAGAAAAACCTGTCAAAAAGTCTGGGGGATTCAATCGGGAGTTGCTCCCTAATTTATGGCCCAAGGTTTGTCACATTGTTATGAAGTATTTCACTCATGAAGGCAAATTTACTATTTTTTATTACTATCATCTGTCGTTCCTTAACCACATTAAGAACATGGACCTTATTTCCATCCCATTCTACCTCCTCCACTCACTGGAAAACAAAATCCTGGACATTAAAGAGAATAAGAACCCTAAGAAGCCGATTCCCATTCTTCACCAAGGCCTCCTGCTCTGTTTGTACAATTTCCATAAAGCCATTTGCCCCCACCTCAACCTCCCATTATTATCACTGATATCACCCCAAATGTTACTCTTATGGGAGCCAACAACCCCTCTCAATCCCCCTCCCAGTCCATCTAGGAAATTGACCTTGTCCCGCAGGATGGTAAAGGTCACAAGAGATGTGGGTGAAACCCCTTCAAAAGGGTTGAGGATTTAGAAGAGTCCCATGTCTCTGAATCTGTGGAATCTAAGGATAAGACGATGGTTGATAGCACCCCTGAAGCTGAAAGGAGACTCAAAAAACCAAAAATGTCGGGCAGTCTGGTGGGGTTGGAAGTTGATTTGGGTGGTACTGTCTGACGATCCAATAGAATTTCCAAAGAAAAATGTAAAAGATGCCTCAAGGAAATGACCTCTGAGGATAAGATGTTGTCAAAGGATATGGATACCTCTAGCTCCTCTAGGTCAATTAAGGACTCCTTGGCCAAGCACTTGAGCTCCCCCAAGTCTGGCAGTGTTCCTCCTATGAATCCCCCACCTGCTGGGAATGAAATCCCTCATAGTAATACCCCGATTCCACCCTCTCCCCACACTCAGAAGGTCAACTCCCCCCACACTGAGTACACTACCATGGCTATGGCTGAGAAGGACAGGTTCAAAGGTTCCCTCAAACATAAATTCAATGAGTTGGATAATGAGATTATTGGCCTCAAGAAAGATATAAAGGAAATCAAGGCTCGTATCACTGATTTGAACAAATTTTCCCTTAAAGTGATGCACGTGTCAGTAGTGACTCTGTGTAATGTGCAGGAGAATATTTCTAGTGGCAAACTAGAAGCCAATGAAGACAACAGAGACCTCTTCCTGTTTCTGCAGGAAGAATGGGCCACTACCCTGATGTCCAAGTGTTTGGGCAAGAGGTCTTAACTGCTTCTTGTGCTATGGTGATTTTGTCTTGGGATGGGCCTTTAGGCCCCAGGTTTTTTACTATGTTTCTCTATTTTATGGTTAAGTTTTTAAGACTTTGGATTAGCCCTGCGTGGTAGTTTACTATTACTATGCTCTTTACTTTTTGGTTAAGCTACAACTCTGGTTTGTTCTTTTTTTTAAGGACCCTCAAGCTTGTTTTTGATAAAGGCAGACTAGACACTATTACTCTGTTGTTTATCTGCATAGAAGCTAAGTGCTATTAATGTGTTGTTAATGTGCTTTTAGCATTCTTTGTTCCACGGGCCAGCACCCTCTTGCTGCTTTTTCTATCAAAAACACATGTATTGAAATAATCATAAATGCATAGATTAAACTCCTAATAATTATAAATTTTAAATTATAAATACTCAACAAATAAAATGACACCATATAATTAAAAATTATAAAATATTTGGGTAATCCTTATCATTCATATAAATTGTTAAGTAAAGTCAATAAATACTCAACAAATAAAATGACACCATATAATTAAAAATTATAAAATAGTTGAGTAATCCTTATCATTCATATAAATTGTTAAGTAAAGTCAATTCAGCAACTATGAATATAGATATTGGCTAGGAGAACCAATTTGTTGTGCAACTTATTTAAAGAGATGCATCCAATTTAAAAGGCACACTCCAAGGAGGTTTTAACGTCATATATAGCTTTATACATTATGGGGAATAACTCCCGAATGCAACCATTTTACACAAGAGATGTTGTGGATCTAGCTCCTCACTTGTATAAAGTAACAGTGACAAGAATGGGTTCTTTCATAGGCTTGAACTTCACCCAAATGGGAATGATGTATGACATAGAGCATTAGCTTAAGGTGTCACCATGATTTTAAGGCCTAGTCTCTTCCCAATCACAACTAAGAAAAAAAAGGTTACAACATCCAAATCAAATGGTAGGACCAAAATTCATAGGCTTTTGACTAAGTAGATTTATTATTCTTTAGAACCAATCATGGACATTGAAGGCCTCAATCCTAGGGTCCCAAATTCTATGGTTGAAAGATTCTATTCTAGATTTAAAAACACTCTTATAGGGAATTGTCTAGGATATAGGCCTAATATTGATATAGTTAAAACTAAAGCTCTAAGGAAATCAAAACCAAAAAGTTAAGTTAAAATCTTTGCAATAGATAAAGATTTTTCCTTAATCTATGTTTTGATTCATGGGGACTATATTTGAACCCTTGTAAATGAACCCTTTATTTTAGTCCAACAAAATAATTTTTCTTAAGCAAATGGAAACATGTTTTTATCCTAAAACAAAAATTATCAACTTACTTCCTACATGGGTTAGCCTTACAAGCTTTCCATTGGAATATTGGGAGGACAAAGTTATAATAAAAATTAAAATAATTATTGAATAGCTTTGAGATTGTATCACTATTAGCAAATCAAAGAAGAAATTGGTTTATGCAAGATTATATGTAAATACTCACATTGATAAGGAATTATCATCTTCTATCAACTAGTCCTTAAATTATGGTAGTTGGGTTCATATGATAAAATATGAGAACCTCTCTTTTGTTTGAAGTATAACCTGAAATAGGTCATTTTGCTAGATTTTACTTGGCCAAAAAATGTGAATAGATGTTATGCAAAAAAAGGAACAAAACAAAGTGTGTTTTTGGAGGGTGAGAAAAAAAATTCAACAAGGACATGGTGAAGGAAGATTCAAAAATTCCAGGGAATAAAAATAAATAAGTAGGATGATACCTCCCTAAGGAGTTGGGAGATTTAGAACTAAAGAACAATATGTTCATCTTTAGGTGAAATCAAGGCTTGGTTTATAGATGGTGAGTATGAGAGAACTTTTTCAAGCTCAAGTGTCTTAATGTAGAGAGTTTGACAATCTAAGATAAAGTGAGAATATTAATAGGAAAGAAGAAAGGAAAATAAGTTCAATAAGGAAGGATCTACCTTTTGATGGAACTCATTCTACAAGTAGTGTAATAAGAAAAGGAAAAAAGAAGAAGAAGAATCAAGACCTAGAATTATAAATCCAAGAAAGGAAGCATCTAATAGCAAAGAGTTACATGAATCACCCTTGTTTCGTGGATCAATTAGTAGAGCCTCTTGCACTCTTCCCTCTCTCAAATTTGAAGCAAGACATGGATCTATCTTATATGTGCACTACTAGAAATTCTAAGAGAACACTTTGATTCAAGGGTGGAATCAAAGAAAAGGACAACAAATATGAAGGAAATGTGTAATAAATAGACAATAAAAGATATTGCTAATGGAAGTTAGAGTCGTTTGAAGCCTACTAGTTCCAAATCATCTAATAAAAATTATAAATGAAGATTATATTGTGAAATATAAGTGAGATATTTGGTTCGAGCATCTAGAAATTAGTCTTAGCAATATGCTTTACTATTATTATCCTCTCATTTTCTTTTTTGTTATAGCTTTAGCACTTTTGTAGGTTTACAACCTAAATATAAATAGACTCTTTTGTTTGTCTTAATAGTACTAAATCTATTTTAATCCTTGACCAAGAGTTTGTATCCTTTCAAAAAGACATATTTTTTCCAAATGCCTATAAATTGTTTGATGTGATCAATGACACTAGCATAACCTATATTTCGGCCTCATGTGAAACACTTTTGATCAGGGGCTACGAACCAATGAGGCTACAAACAGGGGATCTCATCCCCTTTTAACAAAGTTGAGGTTCAAACCCCACGAGTACATTAGACCAATAAAGGCACAACCCCACAATTACAATAGTCCAATAGGGGTTTGAATCTTGGTGGGCACAACACCACCACCACTTAACCAACAGACTAAATAATGAACCCAAATTCAAAAAGCCATCTTTATTATATAATATAAATATAAATTACTTTTAAAAATATAATATATTTTTATTTTTTATTTTTCAAAAATATGAATAAAAGAGGGAATTTCTTCGGTAAGTATTAAGAATAAGATCTTAATTTGGCCTCATATATCAAAGCTTAATTGAAACAAAGAACAAAAATTTGAAAGACATTAAAAAAGGTTTTGTTTCCTTAAAAAAGGTAAGAATATATGAGAAATTTGGAACACATTAACAAAAGTTTTCCTTTTACCTTTTATAAAAGATAAGAATATGTGAGACTTCTTTCCTTGCTGATATGTTCATACCCGTGAGAATGTAGCTTTGGAATATGACAAACATTAATATTTGACGATTTTAATAAAAATAATTTATTAAATTAAATTATCAATTCAAAAATTAAAATATATTGTTTAATTTTAAAAAAAACTGAAGGATTGAAAATCAAAATGATGCATATAATTATTGAAAAACACATTCATACCTCCAAAAATGAAAAGATAAGATATAAAATGAGTTCCTCTTACATTGAAATGATTATTATTCCTTCATCATTTCTTTGCAATGTGGTAAGTAGGAGAGTTCTGAAACTAAACTATCATCCAACTTGGAAGACAGTTAATTGCACAGACAAAGAATGAGACCCACAAGATCAGAAATCAGGAACTATCATGGTGTCCATAACATTGTACAGACAAAGAATGAGACCCATAAGATCAGAAATCAGGAACTATCTATTTGGACTTGCTCCTAGTAGACTCATGAACACTCTAGATGCTCAAAACACACATCCAAAAGATTGGAAAGCCAGTAAACAATCTCTCCCATGGTTGGTCTTGCTTCAACATCCTCATCTAGGCATGCTTTGGCCATGAGGGTCAGACTCATTGCACTGTCTATGGAGAAGGTCTCCTGCACATTTGGGTCTATCCATTTCCTTAGCTTTTCTTCTCTGTCTTCACCTTCCAACAAGTACTTTATCTGTGTCCATAAAAGCCTGAGCTCCCCATCCTTAATCATGGCTTCCTTGCCAGAAATCAGCTCCAAAAGTATAACCCCAAAAGCAAAAACATCAATCTTTGGAGATACTCCATCAACACCATACTCTGGTGACATGTATATCTTTGGACTCGCTATATATCTTGCAGCCCCAAAATTTGCAATTTTTGCCCTGAGCTTTCTGTTGAGAAGAACATTGCTGCTTTTCAAATCTCTGTGAACAATGCCAGTTCTCTCATGAATGTGGTTAAGCCCAGTTGCTACATCCAGAGCAATTTGTAATCTTGTTCTCCATGTCAGACCTTGAAAACCCACAGATGGCCTATGAAGCCACAAATTCAAAGAGCTATTCTCAACATATTCGTATATCAAATAGGACTTGCCCTCACAATTCATGCAAAAGCCCTGCAACTTCACCAAGTTGTCATGCTCTACCTTCTGCAGGGATTTCATTTCATGGGACACATCCCCTTTCATCTGCTTGATTGCAACATCCCTGCCATTGATTATGCCTCTGTATGCAGAGCCTGCAATATGGGACTTGGGACTAAAATCTTGAGTTGCTTCTTTTACAACTTCAGGAGAATACAGAATAGGCTTGCATAGACTATTATACTCAGCCTCTGCTTCCTTTACAACATCCCTCCCATTGATTATGCCTCTGCACACAGAGCCTGCAATATGGGACTTAGGACTAAAATATTGAGTTGCTTCCTTTACAACTTCAGGGGAATGCAAAATAGGCTTGCATTTAGCACTACCTGCAGCCTCTGGTTCTACACCCATCTCTATATCCATTGATTTCAGCTTTGATGACTGTTTTTCCTCTGCTCTGGAAGCTTTTGCAAGTGCTGAAACCTTCTGGACAATCTCAAACACTACTTTAGCCACAATCATTCCCACAAAAGCAATGTACAGACCTAATAATAACAGGGTCTCATATGAATCACCTTTTGACCTCATGGAATCTGGCTTGCCTAATAACAGGGTCTCATATAAATCGCCTTTTGAACTTCTAGAACTGGGCTTGCCTAATAACAGGGTGTCATATGAATCGCCTTCTGAATTCATAGAACTTGGCTTACCTAATAACAGGGTCTCATATGAATCGCCTTTTGAGCTCGTAGAACTTGGTTTACCTAATAACAGGGTCTCATGTGAATTGCCTGTTGACCTCATAGAACTTGGCTTACCTAATAACGGGGAGTCAAATGAATTGCCTCTTAAACTCGTAGAACGTGGCTTACCTAATGATAGGGTTTCAAGTGAATCACCTGTTGAACTTGTAGAACTTGGCTTACCTAATAACAGGGTCTTATATGAATTGCTTGTCGAACTCGCAGAACTTGGCTTACCTAAAAACAGGGTCTCATAAGAACCACCATTTGAACTCATAAAACTCGGCTTTCCTAATAACTGGGTCTCATATGAATCACCTTCTGAACTCGCAGAACTTGGCTTACCTAATAACAGGGTCTCATATGAATCACCTTCCGAACTCACTGAACTTTGAGCCACTGAAGAAGAAACATCTAAAAGAGGCCTCTGAGCGTGGACATGGCAAGATTGCACTAACAACAATACAAACACATAATACACCAGTTGGTTCTCCATAATTCTGCACAAAACAACCTCACAGAGTTACACCAAAGAACATATGAAGTTGAATCTAAGATAGAATACAGTGACGGTCATATACAATCAGGACAAGCTTAAATACATCATGGAGGAAAGTGATCTTTTTGGCCGCACTGTGAAGTTATCAGAAAAGCTTGGTATACGGGGAACCAAGATTCCAAGTGAACAACATAAAACTTGGCTCACATGTCAACAGGATAATGTATTTGGTAAGATCCATAAAAACTTTTTCATTTTATGGGCTCTAAAGATCCCTTAATTATAGAAAAAGTTTACACAGGACAAAACTTTTGACAGAAATCTTCTGCTACACTCAAGTATTCCTTGTCCAATCTTGAGTCACATGAAAGTAATCTTTTTTATAATCAGAATCACGTGAAGGCAGGTTTTGATAAACCTTTCAACTTATTTTAAAATACTCTGAAAGCAATGGGCACTTAGTAGCAGGTCAAATTGCATGGTTTTCTAAATGAGCAGATAAGTGGATAAAGTCTGTGTTCATTTCTATATTCAGTATATTCACTTTACTTAATAAGTTAATACATAATGACAGTTGGTATTCTACCAGATCTGCTGATGCTCAGAAGGCATGGGCATTCTGTGTTGCTGTTTGGATTCATTAAATTTTTTAAGTTTTTCATCATGATTCTGGTTTTTCTATTCATGATTTCGAACTCTACCTATGTAATAGTTCTCAAATCTATGTTTATATAATTGGGATACTGTAAAACTCGAGGTTTATTCTTGAATTTAGGGAAAACATGCAATATTTTTTGAAAATGTAATAACTTAGGCCTATTCTTGTCTGGATTCGTGACAAGACAAGATTGATCGTAACAATAAAAAATTAAATCTCTTTACTATTTACTTGTTTTATTTTATTTTTTAAGATAAAATTTGTAATTCTAGTCTTTAATAGTTATTATAGATAATTTTAGTACGTTTTAAGTTCTTAAATAGTACTTTGGATTTTGACAATTCTTTTTATTTTCTTTGCATGTGACTTAAGATCTTATAGCTATTATTTCGGCTTGTGAGTAGTTACAATGGATGCTGAAGGATTCATTGTGCGACAAGGGTCAAAAGTGGTCATGTCATTTCTAAAAATTAGTAATTTCAAGGTGAAGTCCAATAAATATTCTCTATGGCCTCATTCACTTTGACCACCAAAAAAATTGCTCAACTGATCCAATAATTATGCACAAATGATCTAATAATTATGCACAAATGACCTAATAATTGTAATTATGACTACCAATAAGTATTTTTTCTCTACCTTTTTTAATTAGCATGTTTCAATGAACAGTTATTTAACTTTGCCTTGTGCCTTTCCTTTAGCATTATCATCATAGATGATAAATTATTGTTTGATCATATAAGTTTTTCATTAAACTTTGAATGTCAAATTTTAATAATGTTCATAAGACCAAACAAGTTATAAGACCTTAAAGTAATAGACACCTCAAACCTAGACGAATGCGGCTAAACTCCCTACAAAATGTAGCATCGACCAAATTTCAAAAAATAGAATCATGAAATTTTCACCAGTATTTTCATGAATCTGAAAAAAGAAATTAACATTTTTTATCTTTAGTATATTTTGTAGAAAGCTTAGCCTACCAAACCAGAGCACCCAGTAAACCTGGCCGACAAATTCTACCAATTTAACAGTTTTATAACATATATTAATGAAATTAAAAACCCAACAACTGTCCCAAAACTGTCAAATCAGATTGAATTAGCAGACTGCATAGCCATTTCCCGTCATATACAGGTAGTAGGTCCCATCCTTTTTGCCCTTTTGTTTAATAGTGCCACGTGGCAATCTCTTGGAGTCCCCAGCAAAAGATGAGGCAGTTTATTCTTTAGATAACGTGAGACGTCCGATCTCCATCTGACAATGGATGAGATGTGAGGCCATTTTCAGCATTCCTCTGTTGATGATGACCACACGAGAATCCAATTGTGATGTCACGGCTCTGTAAGTTAATTCTATGATGCAAACTGAGTTAGGTGGGGGTAAGTACCATTTTGCATGTTTGGCCAACTACTCGAGTTACTTGTTCACAGCTTCACAATTCACCTAAAGGATCCTTCACGCATGACTAGTGACATAATTCATGATCATGGTGCTTTCTTCTCTTTTCAAAGTATATCAATTATTAACAAGAACATTGAAGTCATTGCATTCGTAGAATGAGTGTCACTCTCTTGTTAAGTCTAAGTTTGAAATTAAAATGCATTTGGAAGGAATTATTGATTGTTAATTGGAAAACCTTGCTATATATATATATGAGATTCTCAACCTCTTTTTAGAAGAGGTCAAAATTATAGTATAACTTTATAGAGTTTGTCGGGTAGAAAGGAAGGGCTCACCCCTCTATTATAGATAGGTCGCATCTGTCTTTGTTTCTACCTCTTCATGTAGGGGTGGGTGGTTGAATCTAATGTTCATATTTTTTCTTTTATAATTAGACAAGGGAACTTCTAAAGGGAAACCTATTAATTCAAATGGTTGGTAAGATTGTGTTAAGGCTTTGAGCTTATTTCATGTAAGTTCAAGGTTCAACTCTCATCGACCATGTTTGTATAACGGTAGCATTGTTTGAGTTTGTGCAATCGACCCTTAGCAACTAGTCTTGCCCAACTCACCTCATCCATCACCCCAAAACACGACAAAAAGGAAGCTCGGGGTAAGGTGCAATGGGGTTGTTGGGTTGGGTCATGAGGATACCCCAAGTCAAAAAAAGGAAACTCTATGCATGTGTCTAAAACACGTAATATTATGTTACATGTGGTTGCTTAATACTATTAAAAATATTGATAAAAGAGGTTATTATTTTATTTCTAACTCCTGGTTGTGTCTATGAATTTGTCTAATACATATTTTATTGTTACTTCTATTGATTATAATACCATGAGTTACGAAGATCAACTAGGATCAATTAGAATATATAAGGAGATAGTCTCATAATATCTTAAATTTATTTGTAGGTCTTGTCCCTCCCACATCTATAGGTCATTCCATTGTTGGTGGCCATGCATGGTGCATTTTTCCTAAACAAAGATTTGGTTCAATCAATAGTTTTAGGCACACTTGGTAGGACATTTTGATTCTACCGTTAACTAAGTCTTAGTGAACTTCTCATATGATAATCCTTGTGTTTCATATTATCACCCAACATCACTAGCTAAAACAACTTAGAAGCCTATTACCTGTAGAGATTCCACTAGATCTACAACAAGTGTTAACTCACATATATTAGTACAACCCCCAGTATTTTCTCCAAAAAGAAGAAAACTATTAGCATCTCAACCAAATTCTCAAACCTCACAAGTAAATCACCTTATGAATAATCAACAATAACAAAGGTTTTTTTTAGTGGAATACCAAAGGTCCCCTTATACCCCCTACTTCACCTATCATAGAGGGTGATTCCAAATGTTACTTTGTAGTCACTCTCATGCTTCATGATTGAAGACTCAATAAGCCCCACATAATACTTAAGTTACATTAACAATCATTGCACTGTGCACAACATTGTTAAGGACAGTATCACACTAAGACTTCTAGTTGTTATGATCAAAGTCTTTAAGCTCTCAACCAATATTAATTTTTTAACTTCATAATTTATCTATCAATCAATGATTGGAAGTAGTTGGGTCATGCTTTGACCAATAATTTAAAGAAAATGGAGACTACCTCACAAATAGAGAAAATTACAGTCATCAAAATCGATCATATGGAGATCATGGATAACATCAACAATGTATTCCATAAGACATGGAAAATGATTTTATTAAAATTTGACCCTTTCAACTATACCTTATGTATGGTATTTGAGACATAATAACACCAACAACCCCTCTTAAGTGCAACTTAGGACTTAGGGAGAAATAAAAATGCTTCCTAATAATGAGATTGTATTAGATGCCCATTGAAAAATTAGAGATATCTCCCAAAAGAATGAAAAAAACCTTGTGTGTGTGTGTGTGTGTGTGTGTGTGAGAGAGAGAGAGAGAGAGAGAGAGAGTGCATGTGTGCATGCTAATAAAGATCCACTTTTGTTAGACAATGTTTCTTCTATAAGGAATAGATACTAGTTAGGCGCATAGTTACAATTGTACTAATCTATGAAGTAATATGGGGGAATAAAAAATGAGATTACAAACTCTAGAAACTATACATATCCTTATCAATGTTGAGCAATGTTAATGTTTGATTAAAAATCCTAGGTATAGTTACAGAAATTGAAATCGTAAAGGAAAGCGTAGAATGAAATAGAATAGGGTCCCAAGAAGATGAAGAGGTAGTTACTAAAGCACTTTCATCATAAAGGAAAATTAAGTCCTCAATATTTTCCTCCATATTTGAGGGGAGGGATTCAATAATCAAACATGAAAGATATGTTCTATAAATATCCTTGCAATTTTGTAAATTTTATCGTCATATAATTTGATAGTCATTGTTAGGAATAAGGTGTCTCAACCTTGGATAATTCCTATTCTTATTATTTGTTTTGTAAATGTATTTTTTGCAAATAATGTAATTAAGTGTGAGTGTACATGTCTAGTTGGCATGTTGATGTGTCACTCCACTTGATGTGTCGGCATCTTGTGCGTAAGGAGATCATGACTGAAACGGTCATGACGGATTCCTATGACGCGTAAGAACTATTTAAGGAATGTGCTATGACAGGTGTAAGAGCATCTTATGACTTGGGCCTATTTGGGTGCCCAAGAAGAAGTGGTTGGTGTGTGTAAGAGAATATGCCAAAAATAGGTTGGTATGACAGATTCTCTTACACTTCTCTTGTGACCGTTATTTTTGGCAGATTCTATGACAAGCTGTCATAGTCTATTCTAGGGATGGATGCCTATTCTTGGGATTGCATGTAACAACTGTGTACATGTGGCTTTGTGCATGGGTCTTGGTGGTTGTGCCTATTTTTGGGTCTAGAGAAGTCTATATATATGATGCTGCTCCTATGGGAGAGATATAACAGAAATTTAAGTCTTGTTGGCTTTGTCTCTCATTTCCTGAAAGAACTTGCATTGCAAGTGTATTATAATCTTTGTGTTGAAGATAATACATTGTGCAGGTTTTGGAGTGCTGGGGTTTTTTACCGAAAGGTTTTCCCCAGGGTATATCATTGTGTCATTCTCTATTTTTCTGTATGTATGGTATGTGGTTGCAATATCTTTGTTAAAGTAGTTAACAAATCTGAAATTGTAAGGATTTATAAGAATTTGCACAATACTCTCCTATAGAGATTAGCGTAGGAAGCTATTTCCGCACCTGAGTTTCCTTACAAGTGGTATCAGAGCTTGATCAATTTTTGATCCTAGTTGTTGGGTAGGGTTTTTTGAGGTAATCTCAAGTTGAGTGGGAGTTTTTTGCAGAGCATTCTGAATCTTATTTGCAGATTGAGATGGCAAGTTCATCATATGGAAGAATGGAGGTGGAGAAATTTAATGGCACTAATTTCGAGTTGTGGAAACTCAAGATGGAAGACATGTTGGAAGATCGTGACCTATGGGAAGCGACTTCAAATGCTACAAGACCAGCAACTATAGCTCAAGCAAATTGGGATATCAAAGACCGTAAAGCTA
Source organism: Chamaecyparis obtusa (assembly GCA_027943335.1). Lineage (NCBI taxonomy): Eukaryota > Viridiplantae > Streptophyta > Pinopsida > Cupressales > Cupressaceae > Chamaecyparis > Chamaecyparis obtusa. The sequence goes on along the minus strand of BSBK01004060.1, from coordinate 416,817 downwards.
AGGGTCTCATAAGACTCTATTTAACCGATGCAGTCCTTCTGAATGTTCTAGGTGAGAAAACCACAAATAGTTTGTGGGAAAGACTTGCGGCCGTGTATCAGGCCAAATCTCTGGTGAACAAGTTGTTCCTAAGGAAGAAGTTGTACTCTCTGCGAATGGAGGAAGGTGGATCCTTAACGGATCATTTAAATGCATTTAATCTACTGGCTGCACAATTGACATCAACTGGTGTCAAGTTAGAGGAGGAGGATCGTTGCTACACACTTTTGTGTTCTTTACCAAATTCATGGGACCATCTTGTGATGGCTCTCGAAAGCACTTTAGTCACCTTCAAAATGGATGATGTGGTGTCTTCGCTACTATCAGAGGAGATGCGGAGAAAGGCTTCCGTTTCGAAAAAAGAAGCCCTTGCTGTTCGTGGGAGATCCACTAAAAAAGGGAAGAAAAATGACAATAAGTCTGACAATAAGGGTAGATCCAAATCCCGTGGGAAGTCAAAGACTTCCAATAAGTCCAAGGCAAAATGTTGGAATTGTGATAAATCTGGGCACTTCCGTAAAGACTGCAAAGAGCCGAAGAAGAAGAAGAAAGGTTCAGATTCAGCTTCAGAAAGATCTCAAGAAGATGGCGATGCATTCATCGCAGCTTTGGCAACCCATGCATCTGATGATGTGTGGTTGGTTGACTCGGGTGCATCTTTTCACATGACCTCTCATCGAAACTGGTTCTCAAAATATGAAGAGTTCGATGGTGGAAAGGTGTACTTGGGTGATGATTCTCACCTAAAGATAGTTGGACGCCGAAGGGTCACTATCAAATTTCCTGATGGACGAGTAAAGGGAATCAACGGAGTTATGCACATTTTGGGTTTGGCACGAAACCTATTATCTGTAAGTATGCTGAATGATGTAGGTGTGCAAGTTGTTTTTTCGAAAGAAGGATGCAAGATGATGAGAGGATCGATAGTGCTTGCAAGGGGTACTAGGAGAGGTACCTTATTTCAGCTAGATGCATGTATTCCTCTATGTAATAGTTCTTCATCCTCACCATCTGAACAAGCAGTGAAGAAGTCTGTGGCTATTGGTTCCGATGGTAGTGCAAACACTTTGGAAGGTAAGCTTCCTGCAGAAAAGACAATGTTGTGGCATATGAGATTTGGCCACATTGGTGAAAAGGGTCTCAGAACCCTGAAAAATAAAAATCTCATTGAGGGGTTAAATGATTGCAATCTCGAGTTTGACTTCTGTGAACACTATGTCTATGGTAAACAAAATCGTGTTCAGTTTTACTCTAGTTCTCACAAATCTTCTGATGTTTTGGATCTTATTCATTCTGATGTATTTGGTCCTGTAAAAGTTCCTTCAATCTCCAAGTCTGTATTTTTTGTATCTTTCATAGATGATTACAGTAGAAGGATGTGGATTTATTTCCTTAAAAGTAAGACACAAGTCTTTAGTCGGTTCAAGGAATTTAAAGCTCTTGTAGAGAATCAGACTAGTAAGACGATTAAGTGTGTGAGAACCGACAATGGTGGTGAGTTTTGCTCAGTAGAGTTTGAACAGTTCTGTAAAGAACAAGATATCGAGAGGCATAAGACAACTCCTTATACCCCACAGCAAAATGGAGTTGTAGAGAGAATGAACAGGACACTGATGGAGAAGGCTAGGAGTATGCTTAGTGGAGCTAGTTTAGAACAAAGGTTTTGGGTCGAAGCTGTGGCCACTGCTTGCTATCTGGTTAATAGATCTCCTACATTAGCCCTTGTTGGTAAGACACCCATGGAGGTGTGGTCTGATGAAAAAGAAAAGGAAAAAGATGTTGTTCAGTTGCCTCCTACCCCTGAGAAGACTGAATAGAGAGACCATGTTGGACCTAATGATGAGGAGAGCTCTAGCAGCTCTGATAGTTCAGAAGAAGAGGAAGAACAACCTCAACCGCAGCCCTTGAGGAGATCCATGAGAGAAAGAAAGCAACCAGAAAGGTTTGGTTATTCTATGTTAGATTCCAGTTGTGCCTTTTCTTTGATTACTAACACTGATGAGCCTAGATCTGTGAAAGAGGCTTTGGGCATGGAAGATGCAGGTTCCTGGATTGAGGCTATGGATGATGAGATGGCTTCATTCGAGAAAAACAAAACTTGGGACCTTGTACCTTTGCCTAAAGGGAGAAAATCTGTTGGTTGTAAATGGGTGTTCAAGAAGAAATTCTATGCAGATGATAGTGTTGAAAGGTATAAAGCTAGATTGGTTGCAAAGGGGTATTCACAGGTAGAGGGAATAGATTATGGTGAAATATTCTCTCCTGTTGCAAAGTTGACATCCATTAGATTTATGTTATCTCTTGCTAAATCATATGATTTAGAGATAGAACAGATGGATGTGAAGACAGCTTTCCTTCATGGTGATTTGGAGGAAGAGATTTATATGTCACAGCCTGAGCACTACATTGTTAAAGGTAAAGAATCCTTAGTTTGCAGATTAAAGAAATCTCTATATGGTTTGAAACAATCTCCTAGGATGTGGTACCTTAAGTTTGATGCCTTTGTGTTGTCAATTGGATTTGTAAGATCAAAATCAGATCATTGTGTTTATTTCAGAGTTGAAAATGATCACCTTCTTATTGTTGCATTATATGTTGATGATATGTTGTTGTTTGGGAAGGGTAAGGGTATGATTTCTAATTTTAAATCTCAGTTGTCAACACAATTTGAGATGAAAGATCTTGGGGCAGCTAGGTACATCTTGGGTATGGAAATTAGTAGAGACAGGTCTAACAGAAAACTTTGGTTGAGTCAGAGTAAGTATGTGAAGTCTATGTTGGACAGGTTCAGCATGGCAGATTGTAGACCACTATGTGTTCCTATTTCTGTGGGAACAAAGTTATCTATAGATGATTGTCCAAAATCTCCTAGTGAGGTGGAGGACATGAGTAGAGTACCTTATGCTAGTGCAGTTGGTAGTCTTATGTATGCTATGGTCTGTACTAGACCAGACATTGCCCAAGCAATGAGAGTCCTAAGTCGGTTTATGGCTAATCCTGGACGGGTACATTGGGATGCAGTTAAGCGAGTATTCAGATATTTGAGGGGTACATCAGATTACTCCATATGTTATCATGGTAACTCTTCTAGATCTCTGCATTCAGTTTGTATTCATGGGTTTGTGGAATCAGATTGGGCAGGTGATATTGACAGCAGGAGATCCACTAGTGCTTACGTGTTCACTATGTTTTGTGGTGCCATTAGTTGGATGAGTAAGCGACAACCTGTGGTTGCTTTGTCTACTACAGAAGCTAAGTACATGGCTGCTACTCATGCTTGTAAAGAAGCCATTTGGCTTAGAAGATTGTGTTCTGATGTTGGTGTTGATGCAGAATAGATTACTATTTGGTGTGACAGTCAGAGCGCTATTTGCCTTGCAAAGAATCCAACTTTCCATGCCAGAACGAAGCACATTGATGTGCAGTTTCACTTTGTGAGAGATATGGTGGAAGATGGAAAGGTAAATTTGGAGAAGGTAGATACTGTGAAGAATGTTGCAGATGCATTAACGAAACCAGTGGGCACTGAGAAGTTCAGATGGTGTTCAGAGTCTATGGGCCTTTTGGCCTATAGCGGTTAAAGTTCCTATTATGTTCCTGTTGCTCTTACAAGGTGTTCGACAAGTGGGAGAATGTTAGGAATAAGGTGTCTCAACCTTGGATAATTCCTATTCTTATTATTTGTTTTGTAAATGTATTTTTTGCAAATAATGTAATTAAATGTGAGTGTACATGTCTAGTTGGCATGTTGATGTGTCACTCCACTTGATGTGTCGGCATCTTGTGCATAAGGAGATAATGACTGAAATGGTCATGACGGATTCCTATGACACTTAAGAACTATTTAAGGAATGTGCTATGATAGGTGTAAGAGCATCTTATGACTTGGGCCTATTTGGGCGCCCAAGAAGAAGTGGTTGGTGTGTGTAAGAGAATATGCCAAAAATAGGTTGGTATGACAGATTCTCTTACACTTCTCTTGTGACTGTTATTTTTGGCAGATTCTATGACAAGCTATCATAGTCTATTCTAGGGATGGATACCTATTCTTGGGATTGCATGTAACAACTGTGTACATGTGGCTTTGTGCATGGGTCTTGGTGGTTGTGCCTATTTTTGGGTCTAGAGGAGTCTATATATATGATGCTACTCCTATGGGAGAGATATAACATAAATTTAAGTCTTGTTGGCTGTGTCTCTCATTTCCTGAAAGAACTTGCATTGCAAGTGTATTGTAATCTTTGTGTTGAAGATAATACATTGTGCAGGTTTTGGAGTGCTGGGGTTTTTTACCGAAAGGTTTTCCCCAGGGTATATCATTGTGTCATTCTCTATTTTTCTGTATGTATGGTATGTGGTTGCAATATCTTTGTTAAAGTAGTTAACGAATCTAAAATGGTAAGGATTTATAAGAATTTGCACAATACTCTCCTATAGAGATTAGCGTAGGAAGCTGTTTCCGCACCTGAGTTTCCTTACAGTCATTTGGGCCTCTCTTTGGTGGTTTTCCCTCATGCTCCTAATACATGATTGATTTTTATCATTCCATGGAAAAATCTAGAAGCTCATTAACCCAATCTCAGACCAAAAACTTAGGACTATGGTGCTAGGCACCATAGTACAACCATTTTGGGCCCAAGTTTGAACCACTAGTGGTCATAAAGTTTTTGAGCAAGAAAGTGTTTCCTGTATACTTGCAAGATTCTATATTTTAACTGTGTTTATCTTTTGGAATTAAAAATTCAGATAAACTCCATGATCCATTATCATAATAGTGAGCTAGATAAGAGAAAATCCAGAAGCCTTCAATAATATTAACATGTACTATAGAAACTTAATATCTTTGAAATTCTCCAATGCCAACCTTCTTCAAAATTTTCAACATGTTTCATGAATTTGTGTATAAATGCAACTCTCCTCCCCTCATTCAAAAATCTCTCATCTCCTAATTTCATTATTATCAAGCAAGTTCCAATTAAGCAAAGAAATAATGCATCTTCAAGGTAGTGAAAGAGAGATTTGAAGCTATGCATTCAAACTAGCATCCATGATCAAGTTTAAGTGTTTCCTCCATGAGTAAAGGAAGGCATGAACTCCTATCAAGAAACGTCAACATTTCATGACACTTCAAGTAAAGAAGCTCATAGAAAAGGTACCATTTGTCAATTCCATATTTCCTTAAGTTTTTTAGCCTCTACTCTACCGAGGGCACATTGACTTTCATAATCATCATTTTTGTAATGGAGGTTGATTCCTACTTGGGGTTTGACTTAAGAAATCCCCTATACAATCCATCACTTTTTCCCCTCATTTATGTATGTAGGTTTTAGAACCAATGGAAAAGAGTTGTAGATTCATAAAGAGTAGACTCAGATGCATATTTCTATATTTTAAACAAACAAAAAACCCTAGTTAAGGGAGCACTAATCCAGTGATCAACACTTTTTGTGGAAATTTTACGAGAATGATCGATAGAGAATCCTAATCTAGAATCTGCACAACAGATCTGATAAAGACACATCTAGTCATGGGTACCTCACTCCCTAGAACAACATTTTCAAGTCCAAATTTAAGCCATAGGTTCCTTTCTACATCCCATTTCCAAATCTAGTCTCATAATTTTCATTATTGTATTGTATCTTTTTGTTTATAATATTTGTGGTCAATTTCCTAAGATTCTACCGAGTGTTGCATCATTTCTTGTCATTGTCATATCCAATCATACTCAAGCTTCAAAAGAGGATAATTATTCATAGCACCTTGCTCTTCGAAGGGACTGAAGTTGGGCCTAATTTATTATTCTCCAATGAAATTGAGAGGGATTGGAAATGATTCCTAGTTTTTATGTCCAAACTAGTGAACACCCTAATCCCATCATTTTCAATTCTAATGGGGTATATTTGGGAAAAAATGAATGATCTTTATAAAAGGAATTATTGGATGCTTTTCATAGAGGAAATGTTGAACTTTCTAGTAGTGGGAAATAATGAAATCTTAGTTCATGTCTCTACAGCTTCATTTCTCATATGACTACATGGTTTATCCCATGGTTTTCTTACATCAATCATGTGTATGAACAAATTTAGATAGGGAAGTAACAAGAGTGGGATTGGTAGGTGTCTCAATATTATCCTCATGCAAGACTCTCTAAAAAAATCACTACAAATTAAAGGTTCAAGATCTCCATATAGTTTTTTTATTATGGTCAAAGCAATGGAAGGGCACCACATGTGCTCTCTATGGTGTAAAATATCATTAAATTTTTTAAACTAATTAGGTAATAAACTTAGGTAGATTTTTTTAACCATGCAAACTTGTATGCAAGACTTGTTAGTTTTAGAATGAATCCAACCAAATAGGGTAATAAATGTGGCTCAAGGTAGTGATTTTTGTCTCGTTTCTCCAAAATAGATAGTGCTAGTATAATATCAATCGAAAAATTAACATAAATACAAGAAATCATGATTGAATCCCTCTTAGAATTGGAAATTTAGTTTTTTCATTGAAATCCAAGATACACATTAATAGTTTCACATACAACCCCAAAAATACATGATTGTAAATGTGTACTCAATGCATATATAAAACTTGTTTATAGTTTCATTTAATTTTATAGCTCTAACGAAAGATAAAATGATGAGAATATAGTTTTAGCATAGAATGTGAAAAAGGAATCACACCACTACAAAGTACATGAAAATTACACTCTCTCCAAAAAAGAGACTCAAAAAAGAGTGCATGACTAAGTTATGACCTCTCAAAATTCTCAAAATGAGAATTGTGTAGCAATTTATTTTTATCCATGACTGGAAATGGGAGATAATCAAATGAAGATAAATTGTAATAACTATGTACATATAAAAAATAGGTAGGGTAAAAACGTTGTGCATCATTATCTTATGTATGGTCAAGTTATAATGTTCCAAAATTGGGATTCAAAAATGAAAATAGTAATGAAGAGGGATGGGCTTCCCCCAAAAGATATGGTAATGTCAACATGTTATGATGAAGATTGTCTAAATAGTGGATGTGTGTGGATGGATGTGGCTCTTTCTATAAAATAACATGTGACAATGGTCCATATAGAAAACAAGTGCTTGTGTGATAAGTGTACAATACTAGTTCTAATGGCAATGTATGGTCCATGTCTGATTTTGGAATGTCAACTATTGATAAATGTCATATTCATATACCACGTGCCTTATTCACTATGTACCTATTTGTAACATTTAGTGACATGGTAGACTACCATATGTGATTCTATTAAAGTTAATGTGAGGAAAATCAAATGGTTAACAATGGTGGGAATGGTTATGGTGAAGTAGGCATCATTATTATTATTTAATTATAATAACAAGTGTGTGATAGATAAAATACTAATTTTCTTAAAGTTGATGATTATATGTCATTTTGAACAGTTATATGATCGAATGGTCTAATTCATAGGTGGAAATGTATTGTATTGTATGTGTTGGATGAGGAATAAAAAGTGATAGACAAGGATATTTACCAATGGGAGAGGTGGTGCCAACAATAGGATGTTTGTAAATAATATAGGACTCCATTGGACAAGTAAGCATTAAATTTTGAGAGAGGACCCCATTGAATTATCAAGTTAATGGTAGAGATTACAAATAGTAGAAAGTGATCAATTTTGGACCCATTGTTTAACAATGTGGTCTAGAATATATAAGTTATGTTAGTCACCCAATGATGAGGTGCCACAACTAGAACCTATGCATAAATCTCATGGTGGAGTGATAATCCATACAAATGTTAAGCATATGTTGTCATTGATCTCAAAGGAGTATCAAGGAGGAGCCACTAGATTGTGAAGAATCACAAGTAATTGTACATAACTCTATCGATATGTAAATATATACCGACAACTATCATAACTGCTTTATTTATATCATGTCTATCCCTGAGCATTTGATTTATGGATGTATAATGGCTAGCTATGATGGTGAAATTAGTTGAACTGTGTTTCTATTGTCATCTTGCATCTATTTTAGTCCATAGAGGTGATTTGAGAGTGTGATCTAGAATTAAATTACTCAAACAGTGAGCTTGCCATGGAAACTTATTATGTTCTACATTCATAGTTGATAGTTATGACCTACATTTGGGAAGGAGAGTATGTGTACATGTGTTAGATATCGTATTCCAAAGTTTTTGGAGTTTATAATTTGTGGTTAGGAAGTTAAAAATGATAGAATGGTCATTGTATTGGTTGACTACATTATTATTTTGGATTCATGTACTAGAGGATTGAAACATGTTCTTGTCAGAGGTAGCATGTGGATGACCATTATAACTAAATAAGTCTACATTAGGTAACACACAACATGGCTATTCTTTTGGAGTAGCATGTGGGCTATTGGACCTAGCCTATTATACATTTTCTTAAGACTTATTCTCATGGTTGACTTGTAGATGCAATTTTATATTATTCTAGGCCAATATGGGAATGTAATGATTGTTTTAATTTATATATTATTGTGTGCAGTGAGAAGTGTTAGTCCAAGAAAGAATGAAATAACAATTTAAAACATTAAAACTACACAAATCACAACAACATCAAGATAAGACATAAAAGAGCCATAAAACATAAAATGAATGCAAACCTTAATAAAAACCACTTGTATATTCCTTTGTTGTAGGGATTTATCTAATGGTAGTTTATATGTGTGCTCAAATGGTGTTTCTCAAGCTTCAAGGTTTGGATTCAATTCAACATGGTAACTTTATTATTTTTGGTGGATTATTTGGGATGATTTTGGCATAGTAGACTTAGTATAAAACGTGGATGATAAAATGAGGAAGGAGTCCTCAATTTATAGATTTGGAGATGAGAAATGGACTGTCAGGATTGGAAATTCATGAAGGGTAGAGATGCATCTAAAATAAAGCACATGGATTGTGATTTCTAAAACTCATAGCATGGTGACAAGTGTCACCATGTGAAAGCTTGAGAGGACTTGGGAGTAGAGTAGATTTTCCATAAGGTATTTTTTTCTCGAATTCCAAAAGGAATGTTGGAGAATGTGAGGGGGTTTTAGGGGATGTGAGAAGGAATTAAAAATCTCTTTTGAAGGGACTAGTGTATAAGAGACCCATGTGGGTCCTTACACACTTCATTGGTGCAGGATTAGGACTAATTAGTAGGCAAGTGGGATAGGTAGGTTAGAAGCATGGGTTAGTTAGTTGGAGCGAGGTTAGATGTGGGTTAAAGTTGGGAACCATGTGCTCAAATAGAATTAAATAGGTTTATTTAATTCCAAGCGCATGAATTTTAGAATTATGAATTAATTAAAAAAATGTATTTGTTCAAATTAATAGAAGAAGGGGATTAATAAATTAAATGGTTATGAGTTCCAATTTAATTAATTAGACTATAACTAATTAATTAAATTAATTAGGCTAGAAGGATATCATTAATTAATTGAATAATACATAATTATTTAAATGATAATGTGAGTAAGAGGACTAGATTTAATTAAAATCATTAATCAAATTTAGGTGTCTAGATTTTGGCCCTCTTTGAGATGGTGTTACAAAGAGCCATCATTTTAAAGAAAATTAAAAAATAGAACTCGGAAGGAAAAGGTTAGATTAGAAAAGATTCCCCCTCAAGAGGACATGTGGTTTTAAGAGAAAACAAGTATGCTCTCGAAACAAATGAGATGATGCATGCATGATGAATGGATATAGGGATGAAGCTTTAGATGGAGCACCCCAAAAGGGGTTTTTCATGTAGCAAGAACTTATTTTGATTTATCACATGATGTTATGCACTAGGGTATGAGGAACCAGGGTGACTATGTATCGCATGCATAGGATTGACATGACAAATATAAAAATGTTAAACCAACATCACATATAGTTGTGCAGGACTATGGTGGGTATGATGCTAGAAGAACCAACAAGAAAGTGGCATGCCCCAAGAGAATCATGCAAGAACATATATCACATGTGGAAATACAAGGGTTATGTCTAGATGCATAGAGAAAGAAAAAAAAAATTAAGATGTTTCCCCAGTCAGGATAAAAAGCCAAGATGGATTGATGGTGGATGGGGTGTTGTTGATGTGGGAATGATATATCCCAAAAAAACACAAGTGTTTGGAAGGATGCATCTTGATGATGATGAATGGTTTATGATAAGGCTATTAAATAAACCAAGAATGTGATTGGATGGGATGATTGGTATTTCATTTTGAATAGTTGGAGGAGATGGATAGGATCTACATGCAATGGTGGATGACAAGGAGAAAGGATTGGTGGGATGGCATTGGCTTGCATGGGGGTAGCCTAGAGATAGATACCAATGATAAGGGACGTAAAATGTGATGAAAGATATGCAAGGAAAGATTATATCATGGATAGGGGATAGAGAAGATGATGGGGAAGGTGGAGATAGAAGCACTATGAGACAAAGCTTGATGGATGAGAGGATTATAGATGAAAGGATGGAGGAAGAAAAGGATTGGGATATGGAAAGATGACAGATGAAAGGATGATAGGAGATGAGGATTGGGAGATGGAAGGATCATGGATGAAGGGATGGAGGAATATAAGGATTAGGAGATGAAATGATTATGGATGAAGAGATGATAGGAGATGAGGATTGAGAAATGGGAAGGATTATGGATGAAGTGATGGAAGAAGATAATGATTAGGATATGAATGGTGGATGTGATAGGGTCTCCAAAGACTACGTCACCAAGGAATAAGATTTCCCCACTAAGGATATGTCATACATAAGGAGGCATTAAGAGGAGTATGATAGAACAAAAGATAGGATTGCAAAATGATGAGGGAGGTAGATGGATGATAGGATGATGGGGAGATGGATGGAGGTGTGTGGAGGGATTATATGGATGGGAGGAAGGATGGTTGGATAGGAAAATAGATCAATGAAAATTGGGATGGGGAAATATATTCCAAGAGGTATCAAAAACATGTATACATGGTGGGCTCTAGTGTTGTCAAGATTCAAGGAGGATGGGAAAAATGAAATAAATAAGACATGATGGGTATGGTATGTAGATGAGATGAAATAAAATGATGGATTAGTAGCTAGAAGAGGTTTCCTCTAGTGTGGAGAGAAAAGGGAGGGAAGTATTACACATAAAGCCTATTTTATAGGTTTTCATCATGGTACTTGTCCACTTGTATTGGGTGGTCATCTTGTAATGGTGATTCCACCAATTGATCAACTATGACTTGGCCCTTGATAGATTTTCGGTCCACATATTCTATGTCAAATTCACTTAGCACCATAACCCATTTGGCTAATCTCCCATTCAATGTTGTTCTGCTAAGAAGATACTTCAAGGGATCAATTTTTGCAATGAGCCAAATCTTGTGGGATAACATATAGTGGCATAATTTTTGGGAAGAAAAAACCATGGCCAAACATCCTCTTTTGATGAAGGTATAGTTCAACTCATATTTTACCAAAGTCCTGCTTATATAATATATGGCATTTTCTTTTCCTGATTCATCTTCTTGTGCCAAGAGTGCCCCTAATGAATGTTCAGTTGTTGAAACATATAGAATCAAAGGCTTGCCTCTTATAGGTGGAATCAAAGTTGGAGGATTCATTATATATTTCTTCAACAAGTTGAAAGCTTCCTCACACTTCTCATCCCATTTGAAAACTATGTCCTTATGGAGGAGTTGATTAAAGTTGTGGCACTTTTCTGCCAATTGAGAGATGAACCTTCAAATGGATTGGATGTGGTCTTGAAGAGATCTCATCTGACTTATGTTTCTAGGTGCTTCCATTTCCATGATGGCTTCAACTTTAGCTGGGTCTACCTCTATTCCTTTTTCTGACACAATGTACCCCAATAGCTTTCCTGATTGAACACCAAATGCACACTTCTTCGGATTTAGCCTTACTTTAAATTGCTCCAACCTTACAAATATTTTCTCTAGGATGGGTAGATGTTCTTCTCTTGAGTGAGATTTAGCAAGTATATCATCCACATATTCCTCCATGAATTTTTGCATCATGTCATGGAATATAGTTGTCATTTCTCTTTGATAGGTCACTCCGGCATTCTTTAGACCAAAAGGCATATCATTCCAACATAATGTCCCCCATGCGCATGTAAATGTCATCTTGTCTTGATCTTTAGGTGCTATATTTATCTGATTATAACCACTAAACCAATCCATAAGTGAGAACATGGAATGTCCTGTTGTCAAGTCCATGATGGCATCTATGCTTGGTAACAGAAAGTTGTCTTTAGGACATGAAAGGTTGAGATCCCTAATTTCCATACAAATTCTAATGGATTTGTTTGCTTTTGATACTAGGACAATGTTTGAAATCCATTGGGCATAATCAATGGCCCTTATAAACCCAACTTTCAGCAACTTTTCTAACTCCACTTTTACAAGTAAAGCTATGTGTGGATGCATCTTTCTTAATTTCTGCTGTATTGGTCTTACTCCTTTTATGTTCAAATGATGCATGATTAAATTTGGATCTAATCCTGGCATATCATCATATGACCATGAAAAATTGACTTGTTTTTCTTTGAATAATTTGATGAAGTCTTCTCTCTCTTTACTAGATAGAGATGTCGCTAAGTATATGATCCTTGGTTCTAATTCTATCCCAATGTTCACTTTTTCTGTTGGCTCAATCAAGATAGGAGATCTTTCTTCATAGTGCTCGGGTAAAGTATCCAAACTCCCTTCCTTAGGTGCCTCTATTGGTTTTTCACCTTTGTAATCATTCTTTATTTCTTTCTCTTTTTGATCTAATGCTACCACAAGGTGGTTTTCCTCATTAGATTCTTTCCATTTTTTGTTTTTGTTTTTTTTTTTTCATTTTTTATTGAATTTAAAGTTTGGATGCTTTCCTTTACCATTCTTTCCTAATATTCCATGGTAGAAGAAGGTTCAACCGCATTTAGGTAATGGGACACCAAGTTATCATTCAAAAATGTAGGGAGGATGGTAGGTTCAATGAAATCCCATTCAATTAATTCTAGATAGATAAGGGTCAAAGGATCAATGCTTTGGTTTAGTTCAATGGGGTTTAAGGATAAGACTTCATTTGAGGGTTCTAACATTGTATCGCTTAAGTCTATAACATGTGCCTCTTCAATATGTTCTAGAGAACTAGGATCAAAATCTTCCTCACTAGAATCCTCTAAGGTTTCTATTGGGTAAAAGTCTCATGGGTTAAAACCTAATATTAGATTCTTCTATAGTAGGTATCCATGATGGTAGGTAGGGTTCTCCTACCCATTGATTCATTTTAATTTCTTGAATTGGGACATTATCTAAGACCACTTGACTAGAACTTAAGGCTTGATCTTGATTTGATTCTTAGACTTGTTCCTTTCCTTTGCTAGGAGTGTAAGTATAGACAACACCAACTTCTTTATCTTGGCATGACTCACTTGACAATGTATCTCATTCCCACTTGTTTGATTCTTCATCACTTTGTGACCTTGATTGCCATATTTGATTGTAGACCTTAGGATAGTTCTTTTGAGTGTACCCTTGTTCTAGGTACCCTAGTCCAGTCTTTTCTTTTCTATCTCTCTGTGTCATTTCAATGGGTTTAATGAGTCCTTCATTTCTTGTCCCTAAATATCCTTGTCCTTTGTATCCTATCTTCTGCATGATTTTAAAGCCTTTCCCATATTTATGTGTGGGAATGCTTACATTTTGGATACACTTTTCATGTGCACTTGATTCTTCATCCCTATATAACCAGTTTAGGATCTCATTATCTTCTTCATCCATGGCTGAAGATGTACTTTCCCTCACAAAGTGATCATTGTATTTATGAGGTAGATCAGATGGCCTTCCATATGATTTTGGAGATAAGGGTAGATCCATCATGGATAAGGAGTATTCACCTACCCCCTTTTGTTTAATTAAAATTTCTTCATATGGTCCATTTTTTTATAATGGGAACCTTTAGTGTAGATTTGAATAGATATAGTTTGATCTTCTTTCTGCTTCTTAGGAGTACTCTCCTCACTAACCTTCTATTTTCCTTTTGTCGATGTAGTTAGGTTAGTAGGACCTTGGATATTTTCAACAACAATTTCTTCTTCTTCTTTTTCTTTTCCCTTCAAAGATGGAAGATCCTTTGAGCTTTAACCTTGCTCTATTCTTTGAGGAATAGACCCTTTTGTATTATGCAGGACTAAGGAATCATTGATAGGCTTCATGCTATTACAATATTGAAATGGGTTTGAGTCCCCGCTTACCATGATTTCTTGCCCTAGATAAGGGAATTTGATACATTGGTGGTAAGTTGAAGGCACAACATGCATTTCATGGATCCACAGTCTCCCTAGAAAGATATTGTAAGTCAACTTTAGGTCTAGGACTTGGCAAATGGTTTCTTTCTGCATTGGGCCAACTCTGATAGGAAGTACTATGACACCCTTAGAAGCTCTCTCTTCATCATCGTAGGCTTTTATAGTTATCTTTTTCTTTGGTTCAATGGCCTCCTCAGAAAATCCTAAGGCTTTCACCAAGTTTAGGGTACAAATATTCAGGCCAGCTCCTCCATCAATGAGGCCTCTTTTCACTCTATGCTTATGAATTAGGACCTCTATGTGCAAAGGTAGATTTTGAGGATGATTTAATGACATGTCATCTTGCTCTGAAAAAGATAGGCAATGAGGTGAAATAAGATGTCCTACCATGTTTTGAAATTTATCTGCCTCTAGATTTAGAGGCACAGTAGTCTCCACCAAGGATTTTTCCATAATTTCCTTGTGAGTTGGTGAGAGCTTGAGCAATTCTAAAATAGAGATCTGAGCAGGGGTTCTTTGCAATTGGTCTACCAAATTATAATGTTTTCAAGATGAGGATGAGGTTTGATTTGGTAGAAGAATCCTTGGAGCATTTCCAGGTAGAGTAATCTTTGATGCTTGCCCCCTAGTTACAACATTAGATGTTGCTTCCCATGGCTTTTCTTTTACCATGATAACATTTATGGTATTTTCATTACTATCTAAAGTATTGATGATGTTATAATAGGTATGGGCAAAATTGACCTTTTCATTATTTCTTTTATTATTTTGATTAGTTTTTTATGACTCACCCTTCTTGTGATTTAGGAAAGGATTTTTGAAGGTCATATGATCTTCATTGTTTTGGGGCCCTTCAAACTTTATCATCCCATCATCAATTAGGTCTTGCACAAGGTATTTCAATTTCATGCATTCATTAGTTTTATGGCCCTTATTACGATGGTATTCACAATGGTGAGAATCATTCCACCAATTCGGCTTAACTTGGGGTTCATATGGTCTTAGCTCGGGTAAGATTATGATTTTGTTGGCCACCAAAGTCCTTAACGCATTTTCCAATGGTTCACCTAAAAAGGTGAATTTTCTCTTTTGATATGTGGAAAAGAAAGGCTTAGGTTTGTTAACATTAGCATTATTGAAGGGATTATTATTAGAATTATTGTTGGTATTGTTGGAATTGGTATTATTGAAGGGAGCTTTTCTGGTTTGATTCACATTATACATCGAATTTTCTCCACTTGATAAATTAAATGGGGTAGCCTTTAAATTGTGTTCTTCCACAACTCCATCATTCACAAGATTTTTATTATTTTTTTTCAACCATAGTTTAGGTTTATCATTGTGATTGTTGGCTCCTTTATTGTTGGTATAATTAGATACATAATGATTATTATTAGTGTTGGTAGAAGGTTTATTGTCTTTGAACAATTTGATCTCTCCCCTCTTAACCAACACATCTTCAATTTTGATCCCATTCTCAATAAGTTTTTCGAATGTAGGGGGACATTGAAGTTGGAGTCTATAGTTCATCTCCGCATTTAAATTATTCATAAATATTTCCATTTTATCCTTTTCAGGGATACTTCGTGGATATCTTGCAAAATTGTCCTCCACCTTTGAAGGAACCCTAAGAAAAATTCACCATCCTTTTGTTTTGTATCACACAGTTTGAGCATGGTAATCTCATGTTTGATGTTGTAAGAATAATGGGTTACAAATTTGGAGGCTAATTCCTCAAAAGTCTTTATCCCTTGTGGAAGTTTGGAGAACCATTCCATGGCTTGCCCTCCCAAAATTCTTGGAAAAAGTCTCATTAAGTATGTGGTATCATGCATAAATTCAATGCTTAGAGCACAAAACTCTCTAAGGTGATCTTGAGGGTCTGATTTACCCGTATATTTATCGTATTTAGGAAAAATTGTATTGATAGGAAAAGGTGCCATGACTAAGCTTCTGTCAAAAGGAAATGGGCACAAAGCCTCGATAGAGAATGGCTTAGGTTCAGTGGCCTTTTTCATTAGGTCAATCTATGCTTGGAACATTTTCAATTGTTTAGTCATACCACTTATCAGATTATCCTCTTCTTGGTCCTTCTTGAGTTGATCCACATCATAATCATGTGGTAGCTTTACCCCTGCTTGGGCTAGATTTAGGAAAAACTTCTCCCTATCTCTATCTATTAATTTATCTATGACTTCAAGAAAATCATTATCTTGAGTCCCTCGATTAGCTCTTTCTTCAAGTGTCTCCTTAGGCCCTTGATTAGCATTATTAAGATTATTGTTGTTTCCTGCATGATGGTAATCATGAAATGTGGAGTTTCTATCCATTGATTCAAGTCTCTTTTCAAATAGATTTGGGAGACTATCCCCTTGGTCTTGAATTTTTAAAGGACTTTGATATTCAAATTTTGGGACTTCTTTGGCAATGCAAGTGTCATCTTCTTGTAAAGATAGTTTAAGTCTATGAGAGCGTGTAGAAATCGGCATCCAACAAGGTTTGATTTCGAATTGTTTTCCTCAATTTGGTAATTATTTGCTTTAGTGATGAGATTTAAAAATATAAGATGAATTTTCAAATGGATATCTCTCACTTGTTGTATGTATTTTTCAAACAAAACAACCACAAGTACACTTGTTCTTTTTAACCCTCTACACATAAAGTGTTTGAATTTGTAAGGACGTTATCACAGGTTTTTGCACAAAAAGATACTTCAAGCAATCTACCTAGCTCAAGATTTGGTTTGTAAACATGGCTCTATAAGGTGGTCATTGCTAAGTTAACAAGGTTTTTAATCAAGATTCCATTCAAAATTGACATTAAGTTTTCATCCTCCAAAATTAGAAGGCTTCCCACCACCGATATGTCAGAGTTTTGCGCAATCCTGTAGGACTACTAGAGGAAGTTCGAGAACTTAATATCCTTTTGTCACACACCCCATTAAGGATGCATGTATTTCATTTTATAGTGGGTTGGATGATTGCGGCAAAGGAAATTGTATCCCACTTTGGGTTGTCCCTCTCACCAGCCTCGTTAAGGAAAATCTCAGGAGGCGAGCCCACTATAGATCTAGCATGTTCATTTGAAAGTAACAAAGTGAAATAAAGAGATAGTTTTTGGGAATTTGATTCACCAAAAGGTGAAGAGCATATCCCTAACTATTTCCTCAATTCCCAAGCACAATTAACAATGTTCAATTACCAAAACCACTAACTAATGAGAATCGAGTATTTCTACTCTTTTCTACAAACAAGGGGTTGTTCAAATTTAGTGCTTGATTTACTTATCCTTTCTTTTAATCAAGGAGTTTGACACTTTTGGCATTTTGATTCACTTAGAAAGTGAAGAGCATAGGCCTAATATCAAATCCCTCAAAAAATAATAGGTTGCTTTAATTACTAGATTCTGAAATTGACAATGCCACAATTTAAGGAAAACTTGACCAAGTTTGAGGCTTACATCGTTTTGATGCTAACTAAGGCTAGGAGCATTTTTGATAAAAAATTTATTTGTATGCTCACCTTAGGTCAATTGCTCATTTTCCCTTGCTTCTCGTCCAACAAGTTAGTCAACACAACCAACCAAAGTGAAGAAAATGATAATAAACTTGAATCTAAGCCTTATTTGTCAATTTTTAACAAAAATTGATTAAGGCATGTAAATCCAATTTAAGGATATGAACATTGATTTATATGCTTCAATAAATTTCAAATAATGTTCATATACCTAGCTTTATTGCTGAGAGTCCTCCAAAACTAGCTTGATGTGTGCAATATTCTCCTCTTTGATCCTTTTTGTCAAAGCTTTTCCCTCACTGTTGAATCTGGTCTCTGGTTTTTTTTATTCTTTTATGACCAATCATCCTGCAGACACAAAGAAATCATTTTCCACAACTTAGATTCTGTCTATTTTTAAATTAATCAAAAGCGCTACTGAATCTATTGAAAGCGCTATTTAAATTCTTAAACGTGTTGTAGATTAGATTAAACGCACTACTAAAATATTCAAAAGCATTGAAATAGAATTTAAAAGCGCTATTAAAATTAGCAAAGGCATCACAGAAAGTTTAAAAGCGCTAGAGAAATATGGAAACGCACTAGCTAGTCAGGGAAAAAGTGCTGAGAGAAATTAGACAGAAACCAGAAGAATTTAAAAGCATTGAAACTCCATGTAAAGGTGCAAGACTTTGTTGTGGATGCACTATTTCAGGTCTCAAAAGTGCTAAAGAAATTGGTAAAAGTGTTCCACAAAGGGTCAAACGCGTTATTTCACCTGCAAAACAAAGAAGAAAACAAGGAAAAATCTAGAAACATGCAATTTTCCAAATTTTATGAAAGAATGAGGTCTAATGCCCCATGGTGGGTGCCATTTTGTGTACTAGAAAAAGTACCTTCATAGGGTTAGTATCATCAATAAATCAAATAACAATTAAATTATCACATATAGAAAATCTTATTAAGCAAAGAATTGACAATTAAGCACTCTATGGATCTCTAGCTAGGGATGCTAATGATAAAGCTCTCAGCAAGCCTCCATTAGTGATAGTCCTAGAATGAGAATGAATGATAAACAAAGCTAATGATTCAATTCCAAATGAAATTACTTAATTAGCTCCTAGATTTTCCTTTCTAGCTATAAAATGCAAGAGGTTTGATGCTATTCTCAGATTTGTGGATGATTTGTTCTTCAATTATGCCTTGCTTTTATAGATTTATGACAAGGGTAGGGGGTGTAGTTGAGTTGATCATGATTGAGTTTGAGTTAAGTCCATGGTTCCACCTTTGGAGACCATTTAAATATTTTGTCCTCAAAGCTTGGGACAAGAGGACAAAATGAGTGGACAAGATGCACCCTCCAAGTGAGTGATTGAGATTCAATTTAGGCTTGATCCATGTGAGTTTAGTACTCAATTCCTATTGGTTGATGATTTTTCTCCCATTTGGTGGTTGAGAGAAAATAGGAATTAATTAATTGAATTTATTTAATTTATTTAGCCAAGTGTACCCCTTAAATGGGTTTATTTGATTTAAATTGAACTATACAATTAATTAGATTAATTGCACATTGATTTGATTAATCATGATTTAATAGGTTCAAATTGATTTGATGGTTTTTTATTTTCAATTAAATTCGGGTTAAGGTTTAATTGCAATTTATCCTTGATTTTGATTTGATTTGATTCAATTGCATTTAATTGTATTGATCTTTGCCTTGATTTCTCCTTTAAATGATCCTGTCCACTTTTTGGTGATTACAATTATTATGAGAAGTGATTTATTACATATACATATATATATATTAATATATATAATAATTAATATTATTTTAGATATTAATATGCATATATATAGCTAATCTATATTTATTCTTATAATAACTATATAGTTAATTAATTAAATTAGATTAATGAAAAGACATGTCCCATGAAGGGATATGTCTCTTCTTGTCTTTGCCTTGTATTTATACAAGAGATCGATGCATTTGGAAAAACGTATACAATACAAGAAGTGTTATTACGTTTGCAATGATCCTAAAAACCTTAACAGTTAGGACCTTAGTTTCTCATTTTTTTATTCTTTTTCTTAATCTCTATTACTCCTCATAATGACACCCCTTTAGAAAATTTTAAATCAATCTTTCTATCTCTGATTTTCATGTTGAGTATTTTTAAGTTCAAATACGGTCAGGTTTAGTACAAAGTTTCAAAGATTCAGAATGTAGGTTTGAAGCACAAGTTCACTTTTTTTAACCACTTTGAATAGAGTTCAAAATGGTTCAAACTAGTTCAAGAGGTTCTAAATGGTTCAGGAAGTTTGCAGGTTCAAAGGTGCAGTTCACTGGTTTAGATTGGTTCACATTAGTACAGGAAAGTGCATGTAGGAACATTTGGGCTCAGCATGATTCATTTCAGTTCAGAGGCATAGTGAACCAAATTCAAGGCTCAAAACATTATCTTTGCCTATTTGATATTCTTTTATAAGAATGGTAAAGTTCCTTCATTACCAAGTGCAAAAGATGTGAAAGATTGGTGATAACATTAACAGAGCAAGTTTGGTTGTTTTGGCAGTTTTGCATACCTCTACTCGGATCTCAATTAATTTTTCCTCAAACAAAATTTACTTGATCGCTCTGGTCAAGTTGTACGTGATTAGGAATGCAACAACATATCCAAAAATTGGCTAGATCCAACGGTGGGGTAAATAGTTATGGCTCGTACTGAGACCCAATTTGACTGTCATATTATTTTTCCAATCTGCTCAACATCAAGAATATTTTTATTTATGACTAATATATTCATATGCCACATGTCAAAGGATATTTACATCTGCATTTTGATATGTTATATATCTTCATTATCAGCCTTATAGTTATAATGTAGATAAAAAAAAACATTGGGCTTAATAAAGAGAAATAATAAAAGGAAGAAGTGATCGAAAGGAATATGGAAGAGAAAAGAAAAAAGAAAAGATTAATTAATAATCTTTTCAAGAATTAGTTACAGCTGCCAGGTAAGATTATTTATTGTAAAAAAACATTGGAGAAAAAGGGTTCTTCTTTTTCTGGAGGAGTCTTTGTGCTAGGATAGGAGAGGAGAAACGGATTTTGATTTTGATTTTGTAACAGAGATTTGCAAGAGGAGAGTAGATTTTCTTTTCATGCAATTAGAATGTACAAAAGTTTGAGTCTTTGAACTCATTTTTTATACTAAAATAACAGAGGAAGTGTTTATGAGTCTTTGAATTCATTATCATTTCTCTCATATTTTACTGAGCTTTGTCTCATTGAAATCATTTTCAGCATCATGTTTTGTCATTTTAGCTGTATATGTGCTCATTGTGGAACTTTGTTTTCAAAATGAGTCATCTTTTGGAAAGAATATGTGTTCTTGGTCTTATTAATTACCATTTGTGGGTGTTGGAAATATGAACTTTGTTTTGTCTTTCTTGCATTCACCTTGTTTAATTTTTAGTTCTTTCACATCCATTCCATGATGATGGATAGATGTTTGTGTGTCTTACATGCTTTCAGGTTAAAAGCATCTTTGTCAGTAGTTTAGTGAATTCGTTAGAAATCTCATATGGGGAGCTGTACCTGAGACAATTTAGATGGAAGATAATCATTTTATATCTTAGCCAACTGTTAGTAGCATTTGTACTTCTATCTAGGTATCGGGAGTTTTTGTGTGTTGATCTTTTTGAAGTGCAAATCTGTTTGCTAAAAATCTCTTTATGTACAAGAGCATAGGACCTTTCATAATCATTACTTAACTTAATAAATTATAAATTATAAATAAAGTCGTAACAATACAGTTATAGCCAAGCTACCAAGTGAGAACTAATGCACGAACAACAACCTAGTTGTTAATCCTAATGGAAGACCAAATTCTTAGACTTGGAAAAAGTGGGGGGGGGTTCCCACTAAGAAAGAAAATCTAAGATTTGATCAACCACCACAAAAGAAAGTAGATGGAATGTTGATGAGAGGGTGCAATAGGAGTTACAAAATTAGGACAATGAGTAGCCAAAATAAACAAAGGGTGAGCCTCACCACTAGGAGTTGAAGGAACTAAAGGAGCGATACTTTTCAAAGTCTTGCCAACTACATGAGAAAACCCCCCATGATCACAACTCATCATAGAAGAAGCAAAAAAGAAGAAGAAGAACCAGCATCCTGTAAAGCCTCACATTATTTTTTATTATTATAATTTATTATTTAAAAATTTTAGAAATTTATTTTTTATGTTAAATTTTATGTAAGTGTAAGGATTAATTTCATCACATAAAACATGAGTTATGATAGGAAACTAATTGATATTTACCAATTTCATATTTTTCATAATTAATAAGTAAAATCTTAAACATACACAATATTTTTGTAAAACATAATTTTAGTATAAAGCAAAAAAAGTGTATATCATTGATGGAGATATGACACATTAGTTGAAAACATAAATTCAATATTACAATACTAATAGTCTTAAAATATAAAAACTTACCATTAAATGTTTACAAAGCTTATACCAGTAATGTGTTCAAACATCTTAATAGAATAATAGAAAATAGTCTTTTAAAAAATGTTGAAATTATAGTAAAATATTTGTAACGTTTACACGTTAATAATATATATCATGCAATTCAAATATTTTCTATCCTTGGTCCTCTCTAAAATCCACTATTATATATCATAAATTGAACCACTTAACAACTTTCTTTCTCTCTAAACTTTACTTTAAAATAATTTAATAATAACTTAACTAGGCCATGGCTAAATTTAGATACTTACACTACTTGTTTCCCTCAAACTATAATTTTAATCCATTTTAGATGGCAAAAATGAGGAATCACATTTAAGAATATATTCTTTTACTCTTCTTTAAAGATCAAACTAATTTACAAGACTATTCGAAATTGAAATGCTTCACTTTTTTCCCTTGTCTAACCATCTTATAAACTTAGAGGCATTCATTTTAACTAATTTTCCCTTCCATATCAATGAGTTCTCTTAATTATAATGCATATCAAGCTCTCCAATCAAATTTGATGACATTTGTAAATATCTAATGTGTCTCTTTGGAGATGTCCATATTCTAGTGGATATAGATATCTTTAAGGTTACTTACAGGATATTGTTTTGATGGTAAGAGAGAGGTCTTGAATTCAATCATTGGATTTTTTGGTTCTCTTCTTTAGATGTAGATGATATCTTATCATTAGTTTCTTAGTTTTTTATTGTTCAATCTCTTGATTCTTGTTATGGAAACATAGTAGAGGAATGCCCATAATGATCACTTAACTATTAATGTTTCTAACTCCTTGGTTGATTGTTCCTATAAGGACAACAAGTCTTCTCGAGATATACAGTTGTCTCTTCTTGTTCTCACTACCACCAATCACATTCTTGAGAAAGTTTCTCATGTGGTTGTTACGGCTATGAAAAGTCTTACTTCATCTCCTTTTACTCTTATTGACAAGTCACACCTAGCTCTTAATCTAGTTGCTTATGGACTAGCATCTCCTACTATACATTCCTTTATTTGTGTTGTATGCATGGGTGGGGTATTTAAAGGGGTGTCCCCCTCATTTTTTTCAATTCGAGGGACCTAGAAGATAATATTTCCTAGATAATTGTTCAAGATTAGAAGAAATGTCTATTCAAATCCATCTTTTAATTGCATACAAAAGAAAAGAGTGGGAATTTGAATAGGGTGGGGTATGGTATAGCTATGTTAAATCTTTAGGTACCATTTTATACTTGACAACTAGATTGCAATAGCCTTAAATATTGATAAATATTTAGATTGCACTTGTCATGTTTAAACATTACTCCGTATGCAAAAATGGATATTTCTTGGAAACCAATTAAATAGAATAGTTTCTAAGAAAGTATATGGTTTGAATCGAATCATGAGGCAACAAAACTGTAATTCTCAATTAATAAGTCAAAATTAGCGAAGATGTATCAAAACACTCCCTAATCTCTTTAAATGGTGAATTTATTAATCTTGCATAAAAAGGTCTATGGATGGTGTAAATGTTCAAGGTGGTTTAAACACCTTAGGGTTGAGATAGATATGTTTTCAAGAAAATATAAGAAAAAATAGATTGCATATTTATAAATGAAAAATCTATCAATTGAAATATAGTGATAGTTGTGCATGTTTCATGATAATTATAGAATTGTTATAAGTTTTTTTTTATTAAGGAAAAAATAAAAATCAACATTTACAAATCATATCTTTTCACAACTTTTGGGCTTCTTTTATTAAACCTAAAAGTTTTTTAAATTACATAAATATGCCCTCGAGGTTCATTATAAGGAGCTAAATATAGTCAAGATATATGCATTTGAATAGATTGTAAAGTTCTACAATCATTTGAAAGTACTAGTTTAATAGAGATTGGTGTCCTTAAAGACTTAAAATGATGGTGAAATTATAATTTTCTATAGAGATCATGGCAAAAGAAGTCAATTAATTACTTTCTTAGATTTTTTCTTACATGGTTTTATATGTTTATCTTTTACATTGAATTATATTTGTTTTCCTTGCTTTATCATTTCATAGATCTTCTCAAAAAAAAATTAAAGAGACTAGTAAGCAAACTAACATTTTTGAAAAGAAAAAAAATCTAGGCACATTAGTTATATAATATGTTTTATAATTATTGTGGATCAAGTTGACAATAAAGAAGTTTTGTTCCTTAGTCTTTGGAAAATTTTATATTTGTACAACCAAAGGACTCATGGTGGTATGACTAATTTTATAGATTGGTGTCTATACTAGAACAAATGGTGCAAGTGAAAAAGGTGGATTAGTTTCTACACAATTGATATCCACCAAGTGGAGTAGAGAAGGATTGCTACTAAAGAAAATGATGCCTCAAAAAGATGAAGCAAGGCTCATCAAGTTAGAAGATGTGTGAAGCACATCTATAATCATTATATTTATTGAAAACTTATACAATTGTGGAGGTTACTATGGAAAAATTGTTTACATAAAGGACCATAAAGAAAACAAGGAGCTCAAGAAAGGGAAATCCAAAATATATGAGAATGAGCAACAAAAAATCAACCAACCACCTTTGACTCTACCTCCATTTCTCTATTATACCAAGGTTAAAATTCTACCATATGAATATGATGTATATATTTTAAATTTTACCTTTGGCAAGCAAAAATAGTGGGATATATTTAATCGTTGATGAAATAATTGCTCATGATGTTATTCAAACTTAGTTAGCATGCATTTATCAAATCCTATAAAGACTAGAAATATTAACAAATCATTCCTCCCCACTTACTATAAAATGTCTAATGATCAATTTTCCACAAAAAATAAGAGCCTAAATAGCTTTGCTATGAAATAAGAAGTCAAGAAATTGCCCCAATGAAAGTCCTTTCCATTCCTCAACAAGATCAAATAAAATATTTTTCTTATGAATAATAATATTATATAATTGGTCCATGTTAAAGGTATAAGAAATAATTAAATGGTGAGAAATAATGCATCTTCGATGTGCCACTAAAAAGGTTTCGTTAACTTTTTATGGAGCTTCCAAGGACAAAGTCTCATTAATTCAAGTTTAATTATCAAAAGTAAAAGAACTTTTGAGCATGAGGGATCCCATTTTCATGGTTTTAAAATTAATAATGTGATAAAATGAAAGCTATTTGTCTCAAAATTGAGATTATGTCTCTGAGTTTAAGGCATCTTGTGGTTAAGAGTGATATCCTTATTGTAATCAGTGATCTCTTAGAAGGCTCTTGTCTCAATTGGAACATTTAATTTAGTGTCATTTTCACACTACTATTGAAAGAAAATCATGTTTACAAATTGTATGCTATGAAATGAGTTGTTAGGAACATGAAAATAAATTAAACATTCAACAAAATTGTCCAAAACAACACTTATGATTAGACCAAAGAAACTAAGCTAAAAACCAAGAGGAATGCAAACCTTGCACTCCTTCAAGCAAGTCTCCTTTGTTGAAGAGATGTTGTCTGGAAGGATGGAGATATGTGTGCTCAAGATGCTTCAAGCTTCAATGGTTTTCTTAGGAGGATTTTGGCATGGTAATGGTAATTTGGTAGTTTTTAAGATCTCAAATTAGCATTATAACTTTGCATAGATGGTGGATGATTTGTGAAGGGAAGAGGGCTCAATTTATAGGCAAGAGGAGAGGTGAATGAATGGTCAAGATGCAAACCTAAGGAAGTGTCAAGATGCATTTGAGAGAGAGCACATGAATTGTGCTTTCTCAAATGCCTCTCAATGTGACAAGTGTCACAATTGGAGAGGTTGGAAGGTGTAGGGGAATGCAACCATTTTGGGAGATGTGAGAGTGGACAAATGTGTAAGAGGGAGATGGCGTGTGTAAGGGATGTGTAAGAGAATTTAAGGTTGACATGAGGTGAGAGAATTGGGGGATGTGAAGATGTGACATGAGGGTTGACTTGGGTTGGGTTAGGATTTCTTAATCCATGGATTATGATTGTGCAAATGTTTAGGGAATGATTAGGCTTAGTTTAAGAGGCAAGTGGGAGAATTAGGAGGATGTGATAGGAGGAGAGAGAATGAGTGGAGGGTTGGATTAGCTAATCATGGGTCATTAGCTAATTAAGGGTGATTAGTATGTGTGAATGGGTTGGGTTGAGTAGAAACTCAAGGTTAGGTTGTTGGGATTTGTTAGGTTGGGGGTTAAAGTTAGGAGCCATGTGCTCAAATTGGATTAAATATTTATTTAAATCTAAAATAGGAAGAAAAGGGGATTAATGAATTAATTTAAATAGATTGACATATTTATTTAAATTAATAGAGGAAGGGGGTTTTAATTAATTATCGAACTATGGGTTGTCATTTAGATAATTAATTGGACTATATTTAATTAATTAAATTAATCAACTAGGGGATGACATAAATCAATTAAATAATTAATATTTAATTAATAAATGCCCTACGAGAGAACTAAATAAGATTACTTAACTGCGTAATCAGATTTAGCTATCTACATTTTTCCCTCTTCGACATAGTGTTAAAATAGCATTATTTCGAAGATGTTTAAAATAATAAATGACACAAAGAATTTATGAGGGGATGAATTTTCCCTAGAATATATGTAGAAAGATTTAGACGAAGTGATGTCTCCTTGAGAGGGTAGGAGAGAAAGAAAAAGGGGCCCAGGCGATGTCTCAAAAGGAAGGATGGGTTTTTGGTGCAACGGGACAGAAAAGGGTGAGAAGGGTTGAAAAGAGGGTAAAATGGGTGATAATATGAGGCTTTGTAGGAAAAGGAGAAAAATGGGTTGTTTGGGAGGCTTTGGGAAGGAAAACAGTTCGCGGGAGGCTTTTAATAAGAGTCAGGAGGGTCAAAAATAGGTCATTTGTGCATATTTCAGCTTAGAGATATAGTTTGATTTTGAGATCTGATATTGCATTTAGTGATGGTGAGAGGAGGAAGACCGAGGCACCATGCGGAGATCATGAGGAGCATCTGGCAGTATCGAGTGCCCGATCGACAAGTAGGATCAAAAACTAGCTTTTTCTCTTATGTGTTTTAGCATTTATTTTAGTTTCTAGGTAGAAAATTTGTGATCCTGCAGGTTCAGGATCAGTGGAATCGCCATCAGAACCTGCGGGATCATGATCCCACAAAACATTTATAGCTTAGGGGGGTCGGGTGGGGAAAAAGTGGGATTTTTGGTAGGATCACCAAATTTCCCAGGGTCTAGGGATCTTTGGCAAGATCGTGATCTTGGACCAAAAGAGGGAGAAAAGGGGAAATAATGTGATCCCACTAGGGGTTGTGTGGTTAGGTGGGGGTCACCGCAAGAATGCAATCCCACGGTCATGTGACTAGGAGGGTAATTCATGATCTCGCACCTACGGGATCGCGAGAATGAGGATTTTACAAGATCACAGACAAAAACCCGCGGGATTGCTGGGAAAGGGGATGAAAGAAAAAAAGAGGAATGGGCAGGGTTAGATTGAAAAAGAAGGGCCAAAATTGTTAGGATGATTGCTATGAAAAGAAACTGACGCAACTGGCTTGGATTGGTTAGAGTGGTTAGATGATCAGTTGATAAGCCGAGAGAGGCATGCAATAGTTCTCACAGCAACAAAGTAGTTTAATCAGGTAGACTAGACACAAGTGGATACCATTGGACTAGGGTACTTGGCATGTATGCCATGGAGGCGTACATACATGTTGATGGTCACCCCACTATGCGATTGGTGACACTTAGAGACCACCACCTTTCACCTTCCAATGGGGGAGATGACGATGACTTTAGAGGACATTTACAAGATCTTTCGGTTGCCTATCTAGGGTAGAGTAGTCATTGCGGGAGATTATACATAGTAGCAGATGGTGAGACAATTGGTGGGGTTAAGAGTAGCACCTATGTTGTAGCATGGCCAACTATTGTTAGCCATCCATCTAGCGATAGAGCCACCAAGGCATCAAGTGTACCTATTTATATGTGGGCTCATTTCAGGTTATATTGCCCTAGACATGGGAGGGATGAGTGTGTCTCTCACACTTATCCCTGTGATCGTGGAGATTATTGACGCAAGGGTACTAGCAGCCTAGGGCATGTTGATGTTGTTGGAGTTATACTGGGACTTCCATCAGATTGTGTATCATGGAGGGAGACTCAGGGGAGGAGCGTAGGCTTCACCTCCCTTTTACAGGTATGGGCATGGGAGCACATTTCCATGCTCAGACTGATTGGTAGGAAGGATCGACAGCCAAAGCAATTTGTGGTATAAGCTAGGGAGAGCCCTTGACTTACCATGATGTTGATGACATCGAATATTAGCGGGAGACCTTGGACGGGATACATGATGGCATCACTTGGAGGCCATACCTAGGGTTAGAAGCATGGTAAAAGGATCAATGAGAGATACCATTCACCGTGACACCCACTTATCTAATAGGTTGTTGGGAGTACATAGTTGAGTAGTACAAACCTGATAGAACAGCGAGATAGTTTGGTTACACGTAGGGGTTCTCAAATGTGGAGCATTGGTACCAGCAAACCACTTGAGAGAGGCAGTCTGAGTTTGAGGGCCCAATCGATAGGGATGGTTTAGTGGTAGTGTGGAAGGTGATCCAACCTGTACACTAGGATTGGGCAGGGGGTCCTGTAGAGGGAGGGAGTACAACTGAGTACTGCACATGATTTAAGAGGTTGCAAGCGGTGGGGAAGCAAGGCTACCAGCATAGCCAGAGATAGCTAGGGAAGGTGCAACACAGATGGTTCGAGGGTGAGGTTGGGTAACCATGATCATGCAAAGGGGGAGGAGAGGAGGGAGGTTGTCCCCGAGGAGGGAAGGCAGGAGGGGTAGAGGGGGAGGGGGTGATGGAGACGGGGACAACATGGATATAGATGAGGGTGAAGGAGGAGATGGAGGAGGAGAAGGAGATGGGAGAGGAGGGGATGGAGGAGGGGGGATGGAGGTGCATAGGTAATATCAGGCCCACCACCCGTAGGGCCACTACTAGCACAAGCACCACCAACAAGGCCACCAAGTGTAGGGTCATCTGAAGGCAGAGGAGGAAATCTTGTGATCTAGCTTTCATCTTTACAAGCCGCATACGATAGACCATCCAAATACTCTGGGATATGCAGAGGAAGAGGGACTCTCTGATAGCACAGACAGCACAGGCCCTTCAGGATGGTTTAGAGACCATAGATAAGAGAGAGAAGCTACGTAGAGAGATAGGCTATGGGTGAAGAGGGATTGACTACAAGGAGAGAAGGATGGACTACTATCTCATAGGGATAGACAGTAGAGGAAGAGGGATATGGTTGTGCAGCAGTTAGGTGAGGAGCGGAAGGCAGCCAGGAGGGAGAGGGTGGTTGGGGGTGCACATGATAGGGACATATCAGAGGAGATGAGGAGGTTGTAGAGGGATATGGCCGACGTCTGGGAGCATTTAGGGTGGTACCAGGTGATGTACCATGCAGTAGTGCCACCAGCAAGGAGAGAGCACTATTAGCAATCTATCTGATCAAGAGCCACATGTACAGCTACAGATACTGGGATAGGAGCAGGTAGCAGCCAGAGGATGAGGGGGAGCATTTTTGGGGCTGGAGCATCATAGAGGATAGGGTAGGAGAGCCACCGGCCTGGTTAGACATAGAGTTAGTAGCATTCGGTCGGTGGTTCCATATAGATGGCGGAGGCAGAGGGGTCTGGGGTGGGGATGGAGGTGGATGGAAGTGGAGGATGGGTTACAAGGTTTTTATAGGGTCCTGTACGGGTACAGGGTGCATTTTTTCTCGGTAGGGTGGAGGTACCTTAGGCACAGGCTCCACCATAAGATCCACTGCAAGTCGATCCCTTCATCGATGTTGAGATTCAACCTCCCATAGGAGAGGCAAATAGGCAGTGATATGTTGCATGATTTTGGATATGTCTATTATTATTCTTTTGGAAGGTATTGTCCCTGATATTGTATATGTATTTATTGGACTCGTTAGGAGAAACTTAGACATTGATTTATTCTTTGATGTGGGATGGGGACTATTCTTTTACGAGATTCATATATATATGATGTTTAGTTGGGTGGGATTTGATGTGTTATGAGCCCATTTTCCATGTATGATTTTATGATGTACTAACGTCTATGATGTAGTATGTGATGTGGTAGATGATTATGACATGGGACTAACGTGTTTTTGATGCAGGATAGGATGCACTTATGCATGATTTTGGTATCTATGTGATGTGTGTGAATTAATGATTTATGTGAGGTGTAGTTACTAATGCTTTGTGGATGTAGGATGTATGAGTTTTAGATGCAATGGATGTATGACCTACTTATGCTATTATATATGATTTTTATATATACATGTATGGATGATGTAATTTTACCATGTTTTAATAATGCAAGATAATAAATGACTTAACAATGCAAGATTAACTTAATGCAAGATTAAAATGAACTAAAATGATTAACAATGTAAGATTAAAATGAATTAAATGATTAACTTAAATGCAAGATGAAAATGAACTAAATGATTAACAATGCAAGATTAAAATAAACTAAATGATTAACAATGCAAGATTAAAATGAACTAAATGAATAACAATGCAAGATTAAAATGAACTAAAATGATTAACTATGCAAGATTTAAAATGAACTAAAATGATTAACTATGCAAGATTTAAAATGAACTAAAATGATTAACTATGCAAGAGTTAAAATGAACTAAAATGATTAACTATGCAAGATTAAAATAAACAAAATAATTAACTTAAATGATTTATACAAAATTAATCTAAAATGAATTAACAGTGCAACTTAAATGATGATGCAAAATTAATCTAAAATGAATTAACAATGCAACCTAAATGATGATGCAAAATTAATCTAAAATGAATTAACAATGCAACCTAAATGATGATGCAAAATTAATCTAAAATGAAACAACAATGCAACTTAAATGATGATGTAAAATTAATCTAAAATGAATTAGCAATGCAACTTAAATGATGATGCAAAATTAATATAAAATGAATTAATAATGCAACCTAAATGATGAACTGAAATGTGAGAGACAACATGATCAAATGCCAACTAAATGATAAAAGATAGTGCAATGAAATGCAGGCTAAGTGATAATGCAACTATGTGCAATTTAAATAACAATGCATCTAAATGTCCCTTTAAATGACAATGCAATTAAATGCAACCTAAAATGTAGATGATAATGCACGTGAGATGGGATGCAAATGATCGTGAAGATGGGAATGGAGGTGGTATGTGTAGCATATCACTGGCTAACTAAACCACACTGGGGGAGATGAAATGGGATAGGTGGGGGAGGGTGATTTGCACAATCAAAATCCATGGGTTAGGGATTAGAATGGGAATGAGTGATTTCCAGGTTTTCATCAAGATGAGCGGGTGGGTGATTTGAAGAGGTTGATGGGGATTGGATTTGGAGATTAAGTAGTTTCTAATTTTTTAGGATGATTACTTGGATTGATGATGGGATTTGTAGTCGGAGTTTGATATGGGGAGTTTTCTTGAAGCTTGAGCGCAAGGTATTTCAGGATGGAATACTACCATATAGTTTGAGAACTTAGTTTGATGTAGCAATAGGAGGGACCTACCAAGGTTACTAGGAACTTAAGGCTACGTCAATAGCATTGCATAGGACCCTGTAAGAATTTGCCTAAGGCAAAGAGTAGAAACCAAGATCTAGAAGCTCAAGAGATAGCACAAGAGAGACAAATATGATATGATCAAATGATCAAATAATGAAATAGATTGAATGATTGATTACATACAATGTAGAATGCCTCAATATATAGGCAATGCATGATATCTAGAAGATATGCAAGTGATAAGATCACAACTAGACATGGTGGAATCACATGTCCACCAAAGGTGGATCATCCTCCATTGTACATGAAAGTATGTGCAACATGTGCAACAATGAGAGGATGATAATGTGATAAGATCACTAAAGGTGGATCTCACACACAAAGAGGTATGTGATGACAACTATCACACCTAAAGTGGAGATTCTCCTAACCATGTGCTAAAAAGAAATGCAAACTCCTAGGTGTCTCAAAGACAACTAATTATGCAAAGGCATTATCCTAAGTAAACTTAAGTAAAGTGTAATTAGTAAATACTTAATTACACCAACACCCCCCCTTAAGTGAAACTTAGGGGAATGCACTTAAGCTCACAATGAAAGATGGGTCCCAGCTACTAGGCCATGTTAGGTACCCATGTACAATATGCAAGAACAATGCAATCTCTCATAAAGCAGAGAAAGAGGGAAAACCTCATGGGAAAAACCCTCCCCCAAAAGAGAGATGAATACAAGATGCATGCATGGATGGAGTAATCAAGACCCCCCTATTATGACATACATCATGCATATACAATAAAGAATCCCCTCAAAGGAAGGAAATAGGGAAGAGAGACAAAGTAGCCCCCCCTCAATGTTGAATCTCCTGCAAAGATGGTCCAAGATGTTGACCAATACTCCTCCATAGGAAGAAAATAGAGCCAATGCTGCACCAAGAATGTCAAAGTGTGACAAAATCAGGTACCAATGTTGATGTAGAATGACCAACAGAATGCACATTAAGATATGATAGAGATGAGGCATGGTGACACCCGCAAGCACCAACTGGGTACTCTCAACTGATGGATTGGTATACTTGAACTTGTGTCCTGCATCCATTGATTGGTTGGAGCATAACCTTCAAGAACCAAGTCCCATGATATTCCTAATCTACTAACTTAGGGATTACATCAAATGTGTCATCAATGACAAGGTACAAAAAAATGTGGCACTTTATGATAGTGTGTGTACAACATGGCTCATGCAAGAGCATACAACATCAAATACAATGCAAAGCTGGAAACATGAAGAAGATGAAGCCACCAAGGATGCCCTGTCAAATGCTGTAGAAAAAAAATGTCCTCCTGTTGGCCTTGTGCTAGGAAGTCTTTGGGACAAAATTGGCCTCCCCCACTGTTGTCAGTTGGATGATGCTGCAGACTATGGAAATCCATACGACAGGCAGGGAGGGAGAATTTTTTTCTGAGACAAACGGTGTCTGATTTGGATGAATGAACAGTCGATCTTGAGGTTTTTTACCACTTTGATTGCAATGGAACAGTTAGATTTGGCCCAAAGGGCTCCAATTTTGTAGATCGGCCTTTGGGGTCCGATTTGCAAAATAAATTTGCCTCAAATTTGACTTTTGCCCAATATAGGCAAATTTATAGTCAAAATTTATGGAAACAGCCACCCAGATGTAATGGTGAGGTCCGATCTTGCTCAAAACACTCCCACAAAATGCTGATCCCGAATCTGAATCGTGGCCCTCCAAAAATTGAAGCAATCAATGGCTCTCCAATGGCTATGCAATGAAATCTTCTATGACTCTGATACCATGTAAGAATTTGCCTAAGGCAAAGAGTAGAAACCAAGATCTAGAAGCTCAAGAGATAGCACAAGAGAGACAAATATGATATGATCAAATGATCAAATAATGAAATAGATTGAATGATTGATTACATACAATGTAGAATGCCTCAATATATAGGCAATGCATGATATCTAGAAGATATGCAAGTGATAAGATCACAACTAGACATGGTGGAATCACATGTCCACCAAAGGTGGATCATCCTCCATTGTACATGAATGTATGTGCAGCATGTGAAACAATGAGAGGATGATAATGTGATAAGATCACTAAAGGTGGATCTCACACACAAAGAGGTATGTGATGACAACTATCACACCTAAAGTGGAGATTCTCCTAACCATGTGCTAAAAAGAAATGCAAACTCCTAGGTGTCTCAAAGACAACTAATTATGCAAAGGAATTATCCTAAGTAAACTTAAGTAAAGTGTAATTAGTAAATACTTAATTACACCAACAGACCCAAACATAGCCATGGTGGAAATGATGTTGGAGAACCCACAAACAAACAAAATTTCCCAAGTGTACCATGTAACCCAAAAGATCACATGTGGGATGTGCAAGGGTCATGTCTGACTGACTCACAAGAAGAAACAAGAAGATCAAAGAGACCTTGCCCCAAATTGCCCTTGTTCGTAGTGTGCCATGATATAAAAGATCGTGGCAACCTTGAGGAGAGGAACAACCCAAAAATGCAAAAGATTAACAAGAACCAAAGATAAATATTTGAAACCGAAGTGATAAATCCAAGAGACGTCCTTTTCCAAAAGAGATCGACTGACTGAAAGATGGTGAGATTAGGTCAGACATGAGGAAGGATGCATCCTACAAGGACCTAGTTGGCGAGATTGGTTGTTAATTGGGTCTTGATGGCAACAGAGGGATTTGGGATAATAATAATGATTGGGAACTCTTTGTTGGGGGACTTGTTAGGGGACTTGTTGGGAAACATGACTTGGGGGGCTATGCAATTTGACTATGCTTCTACAGGACCCATGATTCACACATACTAATCACCCATAACAATATTGTACAAGGGCGAGCCATGACACTATATACAAAAAATATTTAGTAAAGCACAGGAATTAGGATAGATCATCAAATGATGATTATATACACAGCTCGGGATTTGGGGATAGGGTGTGCCTTAGTATGTACAGGAAGCTCGGGATATTGGATAGTAATTTCTTCTTTCTGATGTGAGGATGGGAACACCTTGGGAATAGGGATTTTGCGGATGGAGTTAAGGCAGGGAGATGATGGTTGAAGGTGTGTTTGGTTGTGGAATGAGATTTTGATAGATAATGATATAGTCCACTATATATGGCGTTTATTTCTAGGTTTTCACCAACATACTTGTCCAAGGCACTTAATTACCAAGTTTTCACCATTGGACGATTATTTTTTCTTTACTTTTTTTTTCTTTTTTTTTTGGATGTTTTTGATATTATAAAGGCACCTATTTACCAAGTTTTTACCAAGAAAATAATTTTTTAAAGACTTTTTATTATTTTTTAGGGATTTCTTCATATAAACAAGAGATAGGTCAAGCATAGAACCGCTTCAGATGGATGATGTTAATGGGATCATTCAAGGGCTCCCCTTCTGGTGTAGATAATTGATAGGCTCCTAAGCCAAAATAGGTTGTGACAATATAAGGACCCAACTAGGTAGGTTCAAACTTGTCTTTCTTTTCTCAATTTTCTTGCATCTTCTGATTCTCTTTAAGGACCATGTCTCCCACTTTGAACTTTCTAGGGTGGACCTTCTTGTTGTAGATTCTCTTAATATGGTTTTGGTATACTACCAGGTGATCATATGCTTTCTTCCTCTTTTCATCTAACAGGTCCAGCTAGGTGACGTGTGCCACATGATTTTCTTTATCAGTGGTATAGTTCTTCAGGGATACTTGTAATGAAGGAAGCTCGACCTCAATTGGTAAGATGGCCTCAGCACCATATATGAGGGAGTATGGGGTGGTGCCTATAGGAGTTTGGAATGAAGTGTGGTAGGCTTAGAGGGAGGGATTGATTGGTGGTGTCAGTCGCAACTAGAATCATTGACAACCTTTTCGAGGATTTTCAAAATACTTTTGTTGGTTGCCTCAACTTGACCATTTCCTTGGGAAAAATATGGGCTGGAGAAAGGGTGATAGATGCGAAATCTAGAACATAGGTCATCCATGTGCTAGTTATAAAAAGGTGTATCATGATCTATGAAAATGGTGGAAAGGATGCCAACCCGATAGATGATATGGTAAAGGATGAACTTAGATATCTCAATGCTTGTAGTTAAGGTGAGTGAAATTGCTTCAACCTATTTTTAAAAATATTCAGTGGCAGTTATGATATACTTATGTCCATCAAAAGAAAGGGGAATGATCAAACCAATGAGGTTGAACCCCCAACAAGAAAAGGGCCATGGTGGCACAATGGGTTGCAAGTCTTGTGTTGGTGCATGGATTAGATTAGCATGTTGTTGATAGGGAAGGCACTTTTTTACAAACTCACATGCGTTGTGCTACATTGTTGGCCAATAATACCCAACTCTGAGCAACTAATTTTCTAAGACCATGCCACTCATGTGGGCACCACAAATTTTAGGGTGAACCTCTTGTAAATCCAAGACAACCTCATTTGAATCTAAACACCAAGAGAGGATGTTGTGATATCTGTGATGATATAGGGTATTGGCTACAAGAGTGTAGTAGGAAGCTCTATCAATAAGGTTTAGGCATTGGGTGTTTGTGAGGTGAGGGGATGTGATACCATTCTTTAGATAAGCATGGATGTCATGGTACCATGGGGAATGGGGACTAACCAAAATGCACACCATTTCAAAATCAGTGTTCTCGTAAGAGGGTGTGTGTAGCTTCTTGACTAAGAATTTGTATTACTTTGAATCTCAATGGATTTCCAATAATGACCTGATAGTTGCCATAGCATTTGTCGCTTCATTTTGAATCCTGGGCACTTGTGTGAATTGTAAGCTGATAAATTGTTCTTTCAGTCTGTCCATGAGCTCTTTGTATGGTAACAACTTGCCATCCATAGTTTGAAACTCATACAGGACCTTCTTGATGATCAGTTGTGAATCATCAAACACTTGAAGATATGTGATATGCTAGTGAATAGCTATTTTAAGGCTTGAGATGACCACCTCATATTCTGCAATGTTATTTTTGCAAGGGAATCCTAGCTTGAACAACTTGGGGATATAGTCACCTTGAGGGGTGATGAACATGATCCCTGCTCTTGATCCATGAGATGTGTAGGATCCATCGAAGTATAGTTTCCACGTGGGTTGTTCTTCGACCATGAAAAGATGTTCATCTTGGAACTTCATCACTAACATGTATGCATCCACCACGGGTGCTTCGGCTAGCTAATCTGCAATGACTTTCCCCTTTATTGATGTTCTATAAACATACTGGATGTCGAATTCACTTAAGAGGATAACCCATTTTTCCATTCAGCCTGTAAGTGTCATTCTCGAGAGTAGGTATTTAAGTGGGTCTACCTTGGAGATGAGTTTTACTGTGTGTCTTAGCATGTAATGCCAAAGTTTCTGAGTGGAAAAGACTACTGCAAGGCATGTTTTTTCCATGGGTGAATATTTTAGCTCATAGCCCACAAATGTGCGGCTAATGTAATAAATGGCTCGTTCTTTTCCATTATCATCAAGTTGTATCAGGAGTGCCCCTAGTGTTGTCATAGTTTTTAAGATGTATAGAATGAGAGGTCATCCTGGTGTTGGTGTCATGAGGATGGGTGAGTTATCCAGGTACTCCTTGAGTTTTTCAAAACTTTGCTGACAGATTGGATCCCATTTGAAACTTGTATCTTTGCACAGCAGATGTGTGAATGGTTGGCACTTGTCTGCTAGCTGAGATATGAACTTGCAGACTAATTGTAGCTTACCCCATATACTTCTTAGTTGTTTAAGTGTGCTTGGTGGAGGGATGTCCATAATGGATTTTACTTTCTTAGGATCAATCTCTATGCTCCACCATGATACAATGAACCCTAACAACTTGCCTGATGTGATGCCAAAGACACACTTCTTTGGGTTCAATTTCAGACCATAGTGATGTAGGTGATTGAACACAAGCTCAAGGATATCAAGGTGTTCCAATCGTTTCCATAACTTGGAAAGGATGTCATACACATAGTCTTCAAGGATTTTTTGGATCATGTCATGGAAGATAGTGTTCATTGTTATTTGATATGTAGCTCCTGCGTTCTTTAACCCAAATGGCATCATATTGTAACAAAAGGTGCTCCATGGCATTGTGAATGTTGTCTTGTGTTAGTCTTCTTTTGCTATACGAATTTGGTTATACCTTGAAAAACCATACATTAGGGATAACATCTCATGGCATGCTATTAGGTCAACAATCATGTCAATATTAGGTAGGGGAAGTCATCTTTTGGGCATGCTTTATTTAGGTCTCAAAAATCCGTGCAGATCTTGATTTTTCTTGATGGTTTAGTGACTGACACCATGTTAGATATCCATTATGAGTAATCAATGACACATAATATTTTCTTGTAGGAGCTTCTCAAGCTCTACCTTTTCTAATAGGGCCACCTTTGGGTGCATCTTATGTAGCTTCTGTTTGACTAGTTTTGCGTTTGGGTCTACTACTAGGTGATGAAAAACCATATTTGGATCTAGCCTAGTCATGTGAGTGTATGATCATGCAAATTCAATGGTTGCCTCCTGGAGGAGTGTTGTGAAAGCTATCTCTTCACCCTCAATTAAGGATGTTTCAATGTATGTGATCCTTGGACATTCTTTTGTTCCCAAGTTGATAGGATCGGTGTCTTTGATTAGGATAGATGATTGTTTTGGCTTGTAGTCATGGATGGGGTGAAGAGGCAAGTCCTCATCCTCTAGCACCTCTAAGAGATTTTCACTAGAAGATACGACCTTTGTTTTTACTTTTTTGGAGTCAGAATGTGCCCCAAAGGGGTTTTCACAAAAGGACTCATCATTTTCTTTTTTTCTTTTTTATTTTGCAGCTGAAGACTTCCTCTTCCGCAAATTATCCCTTAGGGTTGAGCTTGTAGACGTATGTTTATTCTTGCCCCTAGTCTGACTATTGTTCTAAAGCTCCCATGAATCTCAAGAGTGCTTGTTGGAATGGAGAGATAGGGTACTAAGAGGGGAGGGGTGAATTAGTGCCCTCAAAAACTTTAACTCCCAAAACTTTATCAGCAAATAGTAGTAAACTCAACTCTGTATTGTATCCATTGTATGCATCATTCATTCAATTAACTTGTGAAAGTAAATAGCATGAAATAAACAATAAATCAATCACATAACACAAGTATTTTGGTAACACGGAAACTCTTGTTAGAAGGTAAAAACTGTGGTGGGGATGACACCCACAAATCTTCACTACTGTAGATAATAAAGCATGTCGGTTAAGGCTACAAGTTGTGATCACTTCTAGTGATCTTATCCTTGTCTGATTCTACTTAATTTGAATGTCTTTGTATTCTGTTCTTCTCTGTCTGATAACAGATGTCTTAAAGTTGGCTTCTTCTTCAAGATCTCCTTCGCTTGTTCATACCAAACATATCTTCCTTGTCAAGCCTATGTCAAAATGACATGAAATATAAATATATAGCATACTGCTTATCTGAGGACAAACCCTAAGATCTATGGTGTACAAAATTAACCTAGATCTAGCAATTACATAGAGATCATCATCATAATTAATGATTATTTCTACAATAAATGATCCTCGATCTTAGTAAAATATTTTATGATTCTATTGTAACCATCTGCATAGATAGATGTGCCAAAACTGATTACTATGCTATTTGTTGTATTGCTTGGTAAACACTATAAATACTGCTCGGTAGTTATATTGGCGCTCGGTGTCCAGTCTTCTCAGTGTTTACTAACACTCGGTATTGGTGTACACTGATGCTCAGTGAAACTGCATTGGTGCTCGGTTAGAACTGTTATCTTATTATGTTCTCAATAATGCCTTGAGATAACTTGGTGTGAAGGCTTATGTAGTTAGCTGATCAGCATGTATAGCTTGTAGGGCTTCCATTTACTGACTAGATAGCATAGGTAACTGACTGAATAATATTTGATACTAATGACAATCTTTAATTCTCAAGTAGAGATAACAATCTCCCCCTTTTGCATTAGTATCAAAACCTCGAATGTATATAGACTTGATGTCTCAAAAATTATTCTTACTTTTCCATATATACAAAGATACCAAAATTTCAAAAATTTACTCCCTCTTCGGTGCATGCTCCCAGTAATATGTAGTATACTTAGCATTTATTTACATATTTGGCATATACATTGTTTTCCCCCTTTTTGATATTAATGCCAAATACAAAAGTGTATACTTATAGTTTGTCAAAAATGTGCTGATGGGTTTTCTTCAATGAATGCAAGAGGTTTTCCCATTCCTCTTTCAAGTTGGTGAGAGCAATGTGCTCAAGATCGACTTGTGCATGCATGTCAAAGATGTTTTCCAACATAGAGATTTATGGTGTTGCAACAAGTGTTTGCACTTTGACAATTTGTTTCTCAAAAAAATTTAAATAAGGAAGCAACTCAGTTTGTAGCTCGGTGACCTAATCACTTATCTGTTCTTCCTACTTCCTCATATCTACTCTTAACTGCCTAAGTTCTTGAACCTTCAATATATTCTTAGCAAAAGCATGTGGCTCGGTTAAGGCGTCTTGTGCACTTGGCTTTGATTTCAGTATCCAGCAGTTTAATTTTCTCACTGACCTCAATAGTGAAGGTCTCCATAGTGCAAAGCTTAATCAAAATCTGACTAATTAACTGAGTAATAAATTGTATGTCAGTTATTACCATAGATAATTTCATAGTGTTGATTGCCACTTCCTTTTTGATTTTCTCTTCAAGTTTGTCTTGAATCTTTGACTCTGCCCTTTCTTCAATTCTTTTCTCAGCTTCAATGTTAGGGGCATTGATTTCTTCTACAAGGGTGGAAATTTGGTCCATTATAGGTGTGTCCTCATTAATTTGTACCTCTGGTATGACCTATTGTAAGATGTCTCTTACATTTTCCAATATCTCCTTGCTCTTGCATTCCATTCCCAGCTTTTCTTGTGCTGCTTTCCTTTTACACAACTCCCCATTTTTTCTGAGTTCTTCGAGGCTTAGGTTCCTCGGGTCACAATCAAGTATAACAATGATTTCATTGAGTGTGATTGGTCCTTTTCCTTGTTTCTTCTTCTTCTTCTTCTTCTTCTCCGGCTCTTGAGGTGAGCTCTTTACAACCTGTACTATTGCTTTCTCCTCAAAATTTGGTGTGTTTTTCCTGGTTGACACAGTTTCTTCCTTTTTCTGCTCCTCGGTAGCCAATGTGTTGGTTGTCTGAGATGGAGCCTCTAATGTTGTGTCAGGTGGGGTAGCCTCGGTTGCCTATTTTTCTTCAGGCTTATGTGTTTCGGTCGGTGTTCCAATGCCTTGTTCCCCTGATGTATCCATCGGTTGATGGGGTTTAAGCCTTTGGGTTGATCCTTTGTTAAAATTTCAACTGCTTCCATCAAGATAGGAAGTTCACCTGGTAATGATGTGATGGTAGGCTCGGCAAAATTACCTTCTTCCTATGTTGTGCCTCCAGCAATGTTCACATCCTCATCATCATCTTTGTCATCAAGATCAACATTTGTGATGTCTTCAATGAGTACATCTAATGCATTGTTATCTATAATTTGGATCTTAACCTGATCTAGTGCATCTTGTGAAATAGTTAAGTCCTTGGTGGCATCTTTTGTATCAAGTACCTCAGTAAATGATATATCAACTTTTTCTCGGTTCAATGCCAGATCTGCATCTTCAATATGTATTCCTTTACCTTTTGATTTATGTCTCTTCTTAGAAAAGTTGAGAAATGCCATCTTTTCAGCTTGCTCTTGGGCTACAACAATTGAGGTCCGGATGAGTTGACTTGAATCATCTATATCTGCTAGATTTTCATCTACTATCTTCATTGCCCAACTTTTTACTCTAAATCTCCTAGAGTATGTTGTCATGTATTCCTCAATCTCAGTGATAGA
Source organism: Chamaecyparis obtusa (assembly GCA_027943335.1). NCBI lineage: Eukaryota > Viridiplantae > Streptophyta > Pinopsida > Cupressales > Cupressaceae > Chamaecyparis > Chamaecyparis obtusa. Next base: position 374,943 of record BSBK01004060.1, on the reverse strand, counting down.
CAAATTTGGAACTGCCAAAACTAGGGATTGTTCCCTCATTTTCTTCTCGGTGTCTAAGGCATAGGACCATTTCTGATTTATTCTTTCTTCTAATGCCTTAGGCAGTTGCTTGGAAATTCAAGTGGAACTTTCTTAAATTTAATCATCATCTGGATGATTGCCTCTTCTATTGTGTTTTGATCCTTGGTTGACATGTCCTCAAAGTGACTAAGTTCAGGATCAGTGAGTTCACCATTCTTAATGATATCCTCAGCAAATTCATCAATTGTTCTTTCTTTATTGCTGACCACTTTGAATTGATTGTTATCATTTTCTTCATCCTCTAAATCTTCCTTACCTCTTATCAATTTTCTCCTTTTCTTCGGTGTCGCTGTAGTAGTTTTTTTTCCTCTCTTTGCATATGTTTTTGTAGGTGATGTTTCCTTTGGTTTTGTAAACTTCACAACTCCCTTTTTCAATGGTGGTGAAGCTACAATTTCTGACCTTGTTCATGCCCTTGATTGCACCTCTAACTGCCTCTTCTTCGGAGTTGGTGAAGGTGAAACCGGTGTAGAATCTGTCACTTTATCAAACTCAGTTTCTTCACTGTCATGTGGTTTATCAGTTAACATTAACTAACCTTCAGTTGAAACTTTAACTGGTGAACCATCAAATGATCCAGAATCATCTCCAAACTTCTCAACTAACGTTTTCATCATCTTCCTTTATTTCTTAGTTATTTTACCGATAACCAGACCTATTTTTATCCTTAGGTGTATCCAGTAGAGCCTTGATTGATTTTGAAGCAAAATCAACATTCATTTCATAACCCATAAGAGCTAGCCATTTAATCCTAGGCTCCACAGCCTTTATCAGTGTATGGTCGGTGTCCACAAAAAAATAAATATCCATCTCATATTGTTCGACCAATTTATTAGGAATTATGCTCTGAGAATTCATTCTAATTTTAAACTCTTCAAAATACTCATCAATAACTGTGTTCACATTGTTTCCCAAGTCATTCATCATATCAAAAATTTGCACTATGACCAGTTTGTCAGTAGACCATGCTACTTTACCGATAGAAGGGAAAAATCTTTGTAGATAGAAAAATAAACACACTAGAAGTGATCCAAACTTACAAGTGTTTGACTTTACCGATCGGATAGTTTTCATATTTTCTTCGATATGCTTCAGAAGAAGCTCGACAAGGTCCAACAGAAAATTCTTCTTTACCATTTTGTATGCAATGTCAATAGCTCCACACGGTACACTGTTCAATCTGCTCGACTAATAAATCTTATAGCCGATGACATGTGTTGCAAACTTAACCTCTGGATCCTCAATTGTAGCAATTTTCAATGCTCGTCCATCCCATGTTGCACTTGTATTCTTTTCAATATCTTCCCTAGGAGCACTACAAAAAGCCTTGGCCTTATCGGTTGTTGGGTATCTGATAACCCTATGAATCATATTTCTTGTTACTTTGACCGGTTCATCCAACCCAAATATCCCATCGTGATACCGACTAAGTACAACCCTTATCCATTCAATTTTAAAAGTTTTCGAGAAATTTAGGGCATTTGTAAGACCAATCTTCTTGACCTGTTTGTATTCCGATTTCAATTTTCCATCACTATTGCAAAGCTTCAGATAAGCAACAATAGTCTCAAAATCTCCAATTTCTCCTATTTTGCAGTGGATGTAAGATCTGACGTCTTCAACTAACAAAACCCTAGGTGGGATGCTTGAGAAATCTCCCGCAAAATCAATTTTAGATGCAACTTTCGGATGAAGTTTATAGTTGGGTTCATCACAGTTAGCTGAAACAATTAGGTTTGCTTCCTCTTCTAAAATCTTAGATTCATTTGTCATGGATGCGGATGTCATTATTAATCAATTTAGGGTTTCGGAAAAATACGTTGAATGTGCTCAGTAGAAGTTGTACTTACTAGGAAACGATGAAGAATGCACTCAGTTCAATCTGAAACTGACTTGAATGCTCCTGAAAATTCTCAGCTCAAATTCGCTCTGTATATTATCGCACTTTGACATAGCTTTGTCAAGAATGAACTAATTCTTTCGTATATTTATAGCCTTTTTCAAATTCCCTCTTGAAATACTTGTCATTAATGCTTGACCTACTTCTAGTACGATGACAACTATCAATGCGGTGAATACCACAAAAACATCAATAGCTCGGTTAACACAGAACTTTTCACTCGATTGATACTGATACTCGATTAACCTTGCGTAATAGTCACCGATGGGTAACTCTCTACTCAGTCTTGCTTATACCGACTGTATGACTTTGTTAAATTTATAAACCATAATGCATCTTAATTCATGCAGATTTGGTATGTGCACATCAAATATAAGGAACTGTGTGTAAGATAAGATCACTTTGGAATATCAGTTCTATATATACCTATTTCACCTTAGGTGGAGGTACCTAGGTCACCCAATCCAGTGGACAAGGTTTCTCCGACTGAATTGTTTGACTTAGCATTCTCATTTAATGCCTTTCTCCACATAGTATTTCTTATCCTCATGATATCTGCAATAGTGTTGCCACTTTCAAATATATGTCCTTCTAGTGCTCGGTCTCTGCAATCCTCTCTCAGGTGACCGACTTTATGACAATGTAAGCATGCCATACCAGTTCTTGTCCAGCTTTGAGATTTGTCTAGCCCATCTCTTCCTCATAAAATTTGTTGCAATATGTCCATACCTTCCACATACTGTGCAGTTAACCCATGTGTTGTAATCCCAAGTGTATGCACTATTTTATCTCTTCGGTTGATAAGGCTTGTTCTTTTATTTTGGTGTCCAGACTTGCTTCAACTTTTCCTTACACTCTTGTGAAATGTGCCCATGCTTGTTGCAAGTGTAGTAGAGTCTCTCCATGGTAGAATTGTTAGGATTCTTATTCATCTTAACTCTACATTCATAAGCTTGATGTCCAAATATACCACAATAATAACAATAACCATTAAACTTAGGAGTGACTTGAGGTTTACCTTGTGCTTTACTCCTGCAAACATTTGAAGTATGTCCTGGGTTGCCACAGTGATAGCATGACAGCGTCTTAGGTTTCTGATTATAATTGTTGTTCACTTGTTTAGCTTGTTTGGATGACTCTCCTTGTCTGGTATAGCCTATTCCAGCTTTGCTTCCAAACCTTCTTTGATTAATCAAAAAATCATCAATCTTCTTAGAACTGTCTTCAGCCTTCTTTATCATTTTAATGTGTTGTTGCTGCATCTTTACTTCATTCCTCAAATTTTCATTTTCCTCCTTGAGTATTCCAATATCTTCAAGTTTTCTTTACAACTCACCATTTACTCGGTTGATCTCATGGTTTACATTCATCATTTGATTGGATATTTCAAAATGATGTGCAGTAAGTCTTTGTATCTCAGTTTCTTTTGCTTGAAGTTGTTCAATTATCTGTCTTTGGTCTTCAACAGCTAGATTCCTTTCTTGTTCAGCTTGTCTAGCATTATTCATTAAATCAATCATCCTCACCATCTGTGATTCTTGACCGATCTGTAGGGCTTTCACTTGTTCAGTCAAGTGAAGATTCTTTTCAAAAAAATTAGAGATTGCACTTTCAAAACCATCAGAAATACTTCCTGAACTAGATCTAATTTTATCAAATAAGTCATCAATCTCCTCTTCATGGTAACCAGTCTCATTTTTTACAATAGCCAGGTTCTTTCTTTGAACCAGTAACTTATTCAATGCATCCTTAGCTTGTTTATACTGCTCAATGACATATGCATATGAATCTTTTGATTCTCTATTGTTTTGTCCAACTTATATCTCTCCATGGTTAGATCTTTACTCTTCAATGGTTAAATTGTCCAATAAGAGATCTGAGCTCTGATACCAATTGTTGGAATGGAGAGATAGGGTACTGAGAGGGTAGGGGTGAATCAGTGCCCTCAAAAACTTTAACTCCCAAAACTTTATCAGCAAATAGTAGTAAACTCAACTGTGTACTGTATCCATTGTATGCATCATTCATTCAATTAACTTGTGAAAGAAAATAGCATGAAATCAACAATAAATCAATCACATAACACAAGTATTTTGGTAACGCAGAAACCCTTGTTAGAAGGTAAAAACTGTGCTGGGGATGACACCAACAAATCTTCACTACTACACAGATAATAAAGTATGTCGGTTAAGGCTACAAGTTGTGATCACTTCTGGTGATCTTACCCTGTTAGGAGTAACAATTAGATTAGCTAGATCTACCTAGTTATAGGATTTCAATAACACTACTTGAGTGTGCACTCGATTAAGAGATTTACATAAAGAATGTTAGGTCTACTCTGTTAATAGATTTTACCAAACTCTGTTACAATGATTAGAAAATAATAGGATGTATCTGCAATTGACAACTAAACCTTGTCTGATACAAATCAATGTAGTATAGAATAGATATCACCTTTGTATGTGTAGATCTTGTCTCTGAACTGCTCATTAGCCTTGTCTGATTCTGCTTAATCTGAATGTCTTTGTATTCTGCTCTTCTCTATCTGATAACTGATGTCTTAAAGTTGGCTTCTAGTTCAAGATCTCCTTTGCTTGTTCATACCAAACATATCTTCCTTGTCAAGCTTATGTCAAAATGACCTGAAATATAAATATATAGGATACTGCTTATGCCGCTTAACAAAATTAGGTTACAATATCTTAGGACAAACCCTAAGATCTACAGTGTACAAAATTAACCTAGATCTAGCAATTACATAGAGATCATCATCATAATTAATAATTATATCTACAATAAATGATCCTCGATCTTGGTAAAACATTTTATGATTATGTTGTAACCGTCTACATAGATAGATGTGCCAAAACTGATTACTATGCCATTTTCGGTATTGCTCGGTAACACTGTAAATACTGCTTGGTAGTTATATTGGCACTCGATGTCTAGTATGCTTGGTGTTTACTGACGCTCGGTATCACTGTACACTGATGCTCGATAAAATTGCGATGGTGCTCAGTTAGAACTATTATCTTATGTTCTCGATACTTCCTTGAGATAACTCAGTGTGAAGGCTTATGTAGTTAATCGATCAGAATGTATAGCTTGTAGTACTTCCATTTACCAACTAGATAGCATAGGTAACCGACTGAATAATCTTTGATACTAATGACAATCTTTAATGCTCAAGTAGAGATAACAGTGCTTCCTCACTTCGGAACTCATCGATGTGTGTCACACTTGGTTGGTCCTAGTCTATGAGTTCGGGATGGATGAGGGGGAGGTCGATTAGGTTAATGGCGAGTTGATGGAGGACAAAATTGCCCAAGAAGGTTTCATCATCAAAAATATCATCGTAGGATTTCTTTTCTTCCTCTTCTGGGATGTCTTCTATTTCCACAAGTTCGTCTTGGATGTTCAAAATGGTAATGTTGGGTGAATTGGTGTCCCTAGTTATGGTATTGGGTCCTCGTATATGCAGGAAAGGGGTATTGAAGCCAAGGCCTAGATGTGGAGGATTTTGTGAGGCTTCCATTGGCTCTTTTGTACCATCTTCTTGAGGTCCTATACCACCACCCTGATAGTTCCATTGTTTAGTGGCCCATTTATGCAATGCGGGGTACTCATCCTTGAAGTAGTTGAGGAGACCAATATCGGGAGGTGGAGGGTCCTTGTACAACCATTTGTTAATGTCGAGGTCCATTTCCTAGTTATTCAAAATTCCATGGGAGATGAATGTTGAGGGTCCCATTTTCTTGACTTTAGGATATTCTTGAGGGGATTTGGCTTGATAACAGGGGTTTCCCTGAGTATATGGATCCAGTGGCAGAGCCCCTACTGCGAAGGCGTCGGGTTAGGATGTATTCACTGTAGCCCTTGTTGTTGATCTTGATGTTGGAGAGGGTGGCAACTAAGATAGTATCTGGATTGCAATGGGATTAGGATGAACTAGCGACACAAGTGCCAATGTCAATGTTAGGATAGTGGGTGTAATGGGTTAAGGAGGTTTCCAATGCATGATAGTATACGAAGGGTTGGAGATCGGCGTGGATGGTGATTTTAGTGCCTTAATGTGGGAATTTGATGCACTGATGATAGGTGGAGGGTACAGCTTTGATGGAATGGATCCAAGGTCGACCGAGGAGAATGTTATATGGGAGATCAAGATAAACAACATGGCAAATGGTATCTTGAATTTCTAGGCCCAGCTTGATGGGTAACAAAATAGTACCTTCTGAGGTACGATCCAAGTTGTCATAGGCTTTTATGGTGATAACTCCATGTGAAATGTCAGCCACTATATAACCCACCTACTGGACAAACTTCAGTGTGCATAGGTTTAGGGCTGAACCATTATCTATCATGACCCACTTGACAAAAAATTCATTGACCATTACGGTGATGCAGAATGGGAGATTGTGATCTGGCCCAATGGACGACATGTCTGAAGGTTTGAAGCAAAGGGCAGAGGATGCGGATAAGTGCCCCACGAGGTCCTTGAACTTAATGGTTTTGATGTCCATGGGGACACACACCTCTTGGAGGGCGTTATTGAGGATCTCTTGACGAAGGGGTGAAGTGTGGAGGAGGTCAAGGATAGAGATTTCAACATCAAGGTGTTCTAGGAGGTTGTACTATGCATTATGAGCGGTCATAGGATTAGCATCAACAACAAATTTCCGGCCTCAGCGTGTGATGATTGTGCATTGACTATCGGTTCCTTCGACATGGATGACATTCACATTGGGCTCAACCTGGGAGATGCATCCAACAAACTTGTCGTAATTTATATAGGCAGCGATATAGTCCTTTCTATCAACATTGTCACCTTGTTTGCCCTTGCCTTGGTTTTGAGGTGGTGGATTAATGTTGGCTAGGTTCTTGCCTATGTTGTGTTGAGGAAACACATTTTGATAGATTTTCAAGTTGGCCTTAGGTGACTCTTGGGTAGGTGCATCAACCATGATCTCCTTTTTATCGATGAGGTCCTAGACATAGTGTTTGAGTTTCATACATTTCATGGTAGTGTGTCCCTTGACATGGTGATAATCACAATACTCGTTGTCTTTGTACTAGGCTGGTTTGGGGGTTGACTCATCAAATGGTTGGGTCTAGGGATAAACAATCAGGTTAGCACTAGCCATACGGCGGAAGATGACGTCCAATGGTTCACTGAGAGGGGTGAATGTGCACTTTTAGTTATTTTGGACATGTGGCTTGTTTTGACCTTGGGTAATTGATATTGCATTGGTTTAGTTAGCTTGAGGTTGAGGTTGGCAAGGAAGTTGGGGTTGTTGGTAAGTAGGCGCTTGTTACTGGCATACTCATGCAGGTGGATTAGGACCATCCATGATGATGTGTACATGCTTGGTGTCGGTGGCTCCATCTATGACAACGTTCTTGTTTTTGTTCTAGTAACGAGGCCAATCATTACTAGGTCTATCTTGCGAGCTTTCCTTGTAGTGCCTAATGGTACCATCATCCAAGAGGCCTTGTTCAATATCCATCCATTTTCCTTTGATGTCTTGGTAGGTCTATATGCAATGCATTCTCACAAAGTGGCATAACTTTGGGTGTAGATTATCAATGAATATTTTGGTGAGATGCTTTTCTGGTGGTTGATATGACAGTCTCGTGGTGAGGTTCTGCCATTTTGTAGGTAGTCAGCCAAGTTCTCACCTCCCTTTTGTTTGGAATTGCATAGGTCTAGTAAGGATAGCTCATTCTTGGCATTGTGTGTGTATTGCGCCACGAACTTCTCAAAAATCTCAGAAAATGTTGTTATCGATTCGTATGGTATTTAATAGAACCACTCGAGGGTGGTTCCTCCCAAGATCTTGGGGAAGAGGTGCATGAGGAAGTTGTTGTTATATGCAACCTCTTGACAAGCCATGTAAAAATTCTTGATGCAGCTGACGGGATCTCCCTTCCCCCAATATTTATCAAATTTGGGAGTTTTGAAATGCTTGGGGAAGGGGACAAACCTCTTCGAACTTGAATGTATTTCTCTCATTACCGGCTTTTATCTCCTTAAGAGCGTTCTTCATTTCTTATCATTTTGAATTAATAGATGTTGGAGTGGGTACTCCTATTGGGAAAGGGTCTAATGGCACAGACAAGTATGGATGGTTTTGAGGTGGGTATTGTGGGATAGGGTAAGGAGATTGTCCTGCGATATAGGCGGATGGATTCTAAGGTGATGGTTGGGCAACGTATTGTTGTTGAGATGCATAGGCATATTGTTGTGCATGGTATGGTGTTGCTTGTTGTTGTTGGCAGATCAGGGGATGTTGTTTCTATGTGGGAAAGTATTGTTGATGCGGAAGAGGTTGGTAAAATGGTGTGGACTGTTGGTGGGTGGGGCCTTGGGCTTAACTGATATACGAGGGATGCATGCCCACATTGCTAAGGGGTGGACTGATTTCTTGGGCATGGATAATGGGAGGCGATTATGCAAGATAGCTGGCAAGATGAGAGGAACTCTATTGTTGGGGTGGTGGTACAGTTTGTGAGATGGCTTTTGGCATGGATAAATAGTTGGTGAATGTTGGAAGAGATGCATTTTGAGGTGGTGGTGGGGGTTGTGTTGCATAGTAGATAGGTCGTATGTCTGCATGATTATAGAAGTGGTTGTGTTTGTATCCCCAAGGAGTTCATTTGTGCCTGATTAAGACCCTGGGAAGGTCCAGCCTTTGTAGCAGGTTGAGATGTGGACGTGGTTGGGAATGCGAAAATGGTGGTGGAGCTTTACAATGTGGATGGTGGGTTTTGGGATGCCATAAATGGCATTCATGTCATGAAAGCTGGTTGTTGGGCTTGTGTGTTGGCGATGGAGGGTGGAAGAGAAGTTGGTGCAAAAATTTTCTAAGTGATAGGTGGAATGAATGTTTGAGTAAAGGTTAGTTGAGCAACAGAGGGAGGCATTTGTGTTGCCCCTTGGAAGAATGGTGTTGATGTGTAGGCTTGGCTCATGAAATGTGGAGGTATTGCTTGTGTGGAAGTTTGCATGGGTGGCGAAGGTTGTCAATTTTTGTGCTTGCGTGGTAGCTTGCGATGTGGTAAGTGGAGGTGGTGTGCCCGTGATGGAGAAGGGAGTGGACTGTGTCATTGTTTGCACTATCGAGTTTGTGGAGCTAGATTGCAAGAGATGGGGAATAGGTGAAACCACTTGGGATAGTTATAAGTTGGGGTCATGGATTTGTTGGACAATGGGGGAGTAGGCGTCAGCAGGGATGTGTATGGGTCTTGTGGGATTGAAGGGTTGGAGTTGTGGTGGAATGGGAGTACTCTCTTATGCGTAATTAGCCAAAATGGAAAGACGGTTATGAGAAATGATTGCACTAACTATTTGTGCATGCCTAGGGTGGCACATAAACGCTCCCATGGAATCTGTGGTGGGTGTTTCAGTTGGTTCCACCCACATGTTCTTGACTTGTGGTGGCTGTAAATCATATGTTACCATAGCATTGTTAGGGTCGTTTGGATCAGACAAGCTAGTGGCAAGGTTGTGATCCATACCTTTTCTCATCTTCAACAATGTCTTAGCAGGCATGAAATGCAAGCCCTAAGATGTGGAAGGTGGAGATGCAACAAGGGGATGAATGTGATATGGCTCTAAGTCTTGATGCTAATATGGATAAATGCAAGACCTAGGATGGGTTTTAAAGGATGTCTGGATGGTGTTGTCTTGGGATAAGGATAATGTCTTGATGACCTAAGGATTACTAAGAGCCAAAAATGGGTTTCTTTGCCTGATGTAGGATCAAGTAGGGTGGGATTGTCGACCTCAGATAGACTTGTGATCTTTGGAAGATGAGATCCTTGTCAGTGCGAGCCAATCTCTAGATCGAGATGATGAGGCCTACAAAGACAAGTACAGGCTACCCTAGACAGTGCTTAGTCAAACGAGTGGAGCTATGGGATGATTTTAATTTAGGATAAGGAATTAAGCAACTCAAAGGGGGTGACACCTTGGATGGTGGATGGTCTTGGATTATTGGCTTTGGTTTGGATAAGGATGATTTTAGGTTGATTTGAGGCTATCTAAGAAGATGACATGAATGCACCTAGTGGATGATTTAAGATGTAGGGATGCTGAGATAGTTTCAAGAGATTTGAAAGGATATGGTGTGTGCTATGTCGTCTAGTTCTCTCTTTCAAGCGTAAAAAAGCGGCGATTAACCTGGAAGCATGTTACAAACTATATGACTTTCACGTTGTAAGTCACATTATCAAGTTTCTCATGATATTTGGTTTCTTCTTTGATTGCAGTTATGGTAGGTTGATGATCATTGAGTTTTTGTTCGGTGACTTTCTTCTCTCGATACACGCGGGTTGTTGGTAACTTTTCTTTCTTATGTTTTATTGATTCGGTCATAAGTCCAAATGTGTTCAATCTCTGAGCACAGAGTTGGAAATGTATCAAGCTAGGAAGTGACTACGGTAAGTGTACCTTGACTTGGATTTGAGCAATTTATGGATCTTTGGAAATGATGGACAAACAATCCCACAAGAGACAAGGCAATCTTGTGGGACAAAAGGCAATAAGTTTTAATCTCTTTGGCAAAAGGACTTGTAACTTCGTTTGTGTATGTTTGAACATATGTTTTCACTGGTTTGGTAACTTCGAAGACACACACAAGCAATTGCTACCCTAAGGAAATGACATGACTTGAAAACCTTTGCTCATTGACTTAGGCACACACCCAAGAGCTAATCAGAATACGGCCACTGCTGAACACACAATGGATCAAGCAATGTTGTATTAGCCTACTCCAAACACTAAAGGATGGCACGATATGATGAGTGTCTTAGGGAGATTACTATTCTCCTTACACAAAGATTAGGAAGCCTTCGGGGGTAGATTGGGTAGGTCTCTATTTTAATTACTTCTAGTAAGATCAGTGGTGTCCTCCCAATCGGTTTGTATGCACATGACTCACTTAAGAGCCTAGTTGACCATCACGTGACTCACTTAAGAGCCTAGTTGACCATCACGTGACTCACTTAAGAGCCTAGTTGACCATGTCAAAATTGTAAGGATATTCACCTACCTCGGACTACCATCAACACGCCTCGCCCAAGCTTGAGAGGATAAGGCGAGAGTTTTCTCAACACCTTGTTTATATACCGATCGAGGAATTACAGGTTTGAGGTCATTCTCTAAAGAGGAAGTGCTTCTCTCTAGAAAGGCCTCGCTAGAAGAAAAACCAATTGAACTTGATCTTTCTCTTCACCCAAGTTCCGTGAAGGCGAGGGGAGAGGATACAAATACAAGTTAATTATTTTTACATCACTTACTTTATATAGGATTTGCAAAAATTGAAAAGCTCTAAGGAAGTGTTGAAAAATACTACTTCAAACACACCAAGAAGTCTTCATTCCAAATCGAACCTAGATTAGGCTAAGTGTTTTGCTATCCTAGAACTTCAAACAGTCATTTTTAACATGCAAGGTTCTTTGAAAATAAAAGATACTTGAGAGGTAAAAAGTTTTTGCACAATGAGTTACTCCTCTTTAAGCATTCAAGATTTGTTTTTGTTCTTTTTAAGCACCAAAGTGAAGCGTTTATTGCATTGATTATTGTCCCTTAGGCATTCAAGATTTAGTTGTTGTTCATTTTAAGCTCCAAAATTGAAGTGTGAAGATTGATTGTTAATTTTAGCCTTTGTTCATTTTAAACCCAAATCGAAATGGTGAAGTGTTGTGTATATATTCAAGGTTCTTTTTAGTGCACCGAAATTAAATGGATAAATTTTGTTTTAAAAACTTAATTCATGATCCCGCCACCTGTTCTTGCAATCTCGCAGCCTAATAAACAGCGATCTCGCAAACCGTACAGGTGATCCCGCAGATCTGTTAGTCCAAAAAATAAAACAGAGAAGTGATTGATAGAAAATTAAATGTGATACCTATGACCACGATCCTGCAAGGTCAACATGCAATCCCGCAAGTATGTAAGCGGATATGCGGGCACAAAATTTGAGATTTTTCTAACAAATTTTAATGCCTTAAGGCTTACAATGTTATCTCGCGATCCCGCACGATCAAAGTGTGTTCCTGCATTGCGGATTCACAATCCCACAGACTGTTGAAATAATGACTAGTGAACCGAGCATGAAAGAAAGAGACAAAAGATAAAAGTTTTTGCGAGAATGTGATCCTGTCGACCGTACTCGTGATCCCACAGGCCTGTGTTTTTTTTTGTTGTGTAAAAATTGAATGAGGGAATGTCGACACAAATGCTCCTTCCTCCTCAAACCTGCAAAAAAATTCAAAAAACCTTGCAAAGACACTCAAACAACAAAAAACATTAGTTTTGGTTAGTTTTAGCAATGCAAAAAGAATGAAATGGAAATAAAAAATTGCCCTAGAAGTGGGTCCCACTGAGCGTGTCAAAATGTATGCTATGAAATGAGTTGTAAGGAACATGAAAACAAGTTAAACATTCAATAAAACAATCAAAACTAACACTTATGATTAGACCAAAGAAACTAAGCTAAAAAACAAGAGGAATGCAAACCTTGCATTCCTTCAAGCAAGTCTCCTTTGTTGAAGAGATGTTGTCCAAGGATGGAGATATGTGTGCTCAAGATGCTTCAAGCTTCAATGGCTTTCTTAAGAGGATTTTGGCATGGTAATGAAAATTTGGTAGTTTTTACACTCTCAAATTAGCATTATAACTTTTCATAGATGAGGGATGATTTGTGAAGGGAAGACTCAATTTATAAGCAAGAGGAGAGGTGAATGAACGGTCAAGATGTAAACCTGAGGAAGAGTCAAGATGCATTTGAGAAAGAGCACATGGATTGTGTTTTCTCAAATGCCTCTCAATGTGACAAGTGTCACAATGCAAGTGTCACAATGGGAGAGGTTGGAAGGTGTGGTAGAATGTGACCATTTTGGGAGATGTGAGGGGACAAATGTGCCAATGAGCTAATGGAATTGGGGGATGTGAGGATGTGACATGAGGGTTGACTTGGGTTGGGTTAACATTTCTTAATCCATGGATTATGATTGTGCAAATATTGAGGAAGTGATTAGGCTTGGATTAGGAGGCAAGAGGAAGAATTAGGAAGATGTGATGGGAGGAGAGAGAATGAGTGGAGGGTTGGATTAGCTAATCATGGGTTATTAGCTAATTAAGGGTGATTACTATGTGTGAATGGATTGGGTTGAGTAGAAGCTCAAGGTTAGGTTGTTGGGATTGGTTAGGTTGGGGGTTAAAGTTAAGAGCCATGTGGTCAAATGGGATTAAATATTTTATTTAAATCCAAAATAAGAAGAAAGGGGGATTAATGAATTAATTTAAATAGATGGACATGTTTATTTAAATTAATAGAAGAAGGGGGTTTTAATTAATTATCGGACTATGGGTTGTCATTTAGATAATTAATTGGACTATAGTTAATTAATTAAATTAATCAACTAGGGGATGACATAAATTAATTAAATATTTAATATTTAATTAATAAATATCTTAAAAAAGAACTAAATAAGATTACTTAATTGTGTAATCAAATTTAGGTGTCTACACTAATATATTGGCTAATTTGAGGTGATGAACAAGCCTTTCTTGACCATTTTGAGAAATTCTAGTATATCAAAGATAAGATTGGATAAATTATCCTTCAACCTTAAATGTTTAATGACTTTTTTTCTTGGGTGACTAATATTGGTAATTATTCACATTAAGGGGAATCGATTGGGAATGTAGGAGGTTATTTGATATGCATTTTAAGACCGGATTACTTCATTGTCCACAAATCATGTTGAATAATTTGGCATATATTCATGTTTTGAATTCAAATACTTCGGCTATTAAGGTGGTGACTACTTGTTTCTTTGCTATTGTTTGGCATTTACTAGGTGTGCACTTGGTGACAAGTGTCATGGGCTATAACATCAACGAGAGATGGTATAGAGGAGATTCTTCATCATGGTGGCCAAGCATCGTAGCTTTACAAAACCTAATAACCCATTTTTACAAAATAAAATTTTAGATAAATAAGTGAATTTAATTGCCAAGTGCAATGCCTGTATAAGTCTAGGTTTTGTTAAATCAATCATTGTTGTTGCTAGTATCGGTGGGAAAAGCCTTGATTACTTGAGGACATCCATTTGTGAAGATTTAGTTCAAAAACTCGCAATGGGTTTTTCATTGGTTGACCATAAGGTTTGGCTTTTGTACTTTTTGATGTCTTCTTTGTTCAATTATATGGATGTTGTTTAAGCACCTAGTGTTGGGATTCTAACAATTGATGGATTGAATTCCTTGACCTTGTTTAAGGCTCTAAATCTTGCACGAAAATAAATGTTAACTATTTACATAGAGTTTAAATTGTTCAAGGGCTTATGTTTGTACGCAGGGTAAGTGGTGGAAAACCTTATGGCCACCAACAAAGGTACCTTCAATTTTTTAGAGCTTTTACTATGTCATGGATTCAAGTTGTTTGGGGCAATCAAATAAAAAGTGGAGACATTCCACAAATTCAAATTCATTCCTCCTATTGCTTATTTTGTTGCTTTGGCCTTAAATGGTAGAGTAGGTGGCAAGGGTTTATTTGTAGTAGGGCAACTAGGCTAGTTGGGATGTTCCATTTAATTGATGAGCAAAAGGGGTGGTGATGTGTAAGGTATCCTTTGGCTTTTTGTTTGGTTGAATCTAAGATCTTTTCTCTCAAACTTTAGATAATATTAGTTGTCTTATATTCTATCTTTTAAGACAATTCTTTTATAATTATTGATTGATATATATTAATTTTTCATGAATAAAGGCTCCTATGAATATAATTTTTAACTTATAATATACAATTAATAAAAGATCTTTAAAGAACTATAGATGAAACGATTGTAGTGTATTAGAACATTAAATATTTTTAGATTATAATATTGCCCTTTAAAAATTATGTGTTAACTCTAAAGCAATATCAATCAGTCATATTTGTTTAATTATAACAATATGGTAAAAAAAAATCAAACATAGGTTTTCATAATACAAAATAATTAAGAGAAAATGTGTTCTTGAATATTATGCACATTTTTTCATAATATTTAATTATATTTAATTCTAGATATAGTTTTATTCTTTCAACAAATTAAGCTATTTATCCGAGTAAAAAAGGTTTTCAATGCAAGAAGTTAATATTGCTACTACCTTTCAAAATACTACCCATGGAAATGTATAAATTCATATATAGGGGTATGATTCCTTTCCACACAGGTGTAAAGTGTTTTTGTTGAGTATATGCTATTAAAATCTTTTGTGTAATCATTGATAAATTTATACACAGTTAAAAATATGAAGACTATTTTTAATGAATTGTTCATAAGACAATATTTATTTAGTATTTAGTGGTTGCTAGGAAAGGAAGAATATAAGTTGCCAACATGTTAATTATTCTTCCTTTAATAAAAAGAATATAAGTTATCAAGAAGAATATTCCTCTATTCCAAGCAACCAAGAAGAATATAAGTTCTCAGCATGTTATAGTCAACATGTCAACTATTTCTTGTTGACATTGACATCTCTAGGATAAACCTTGGACACAACCACTAGACCATGAGGGCCTCACACTTTGTTGTCATCATTGCTTCATCACCAATCACCTAGCTTCGAATTGCTCTTTGTCGTGTCAAAAAGGTACAATTACATAGTGGAAGGATGCTACGGAAGATCACTTAATTGTTGAGGTTCCCTCTGAGTTGAACTCTAACCAAGTTTCTTCTAAGCTTCGTGATCTAAGTGTGATCCTGTTGTGCCCTAATGTTCCTTCCATGATTCATTTTGTTCCTAGCCTATCTCTAGTCATGGAGGCAATTCCCTCACTACTATTGTCTTCTCTGGTAGTCACTAATTTGCCTAGTAATCTTGATGCCCCTCCTTTGGTTGTTGATGAGCCTCCACTTGGGGGATCACCTCTTATTCCCCTTAGTATTAGGTCATTATGCGATTGCATTGCTTGGACAGTAGTTCATAGGAGGAAAGGCCCTCCTCCCCTTACTCTTTTAGGGGTGGTGAAAGAGAATTTTGTTGTACAAGGTTGAGACCTTTGTCTCCCATCAATTTCCAACTTCGGTTAGTTGCTCCGTCTCTCTTCTTCTTTTCAATGTCACCCCTCATGAGATTCATTCATTTTGCCTTGATAGCTAACTTGTAATGGAACTGAGCCCTTTTCGTGCTTATCTAATCAAAACATGTTGATTGTTTACACTAGGAGTGGGTCCCATGTAAACAACTATCATATTGACTAGAATGTGCCAACAATTTTAACTAAGTTGTCATGAAAGTGTTAAGAAAAATATATAAGACATCAATACACATGTTTGTTAATGTTTTTGTTTTTATTGTTTTAATTAAAAGTTGTTTTTATTATCTAGGGGAAGAGCAACAATAGTCATTATAGTTCCAATAACTGTTCACCTCCTTATGCATCCAACCCCCCAATTACTAACTTTAAAGAAACCAAAAAAATGATAACTAAAAATCCATTTATAAATTTCACATGTACCAATAATCACACATTTTTTTAGCTTTTTTGGGCCATAATTGGCCCATTTGTGCACAACTACTAGGCCATTTGTGCACAAGTATTGGCAATTTTAAGTGCACAATTATTGAGGCATCTTTGAGTTAGTATCAGGCAACACTTTGAAATGTGTACTTCTTGACTCTTACGCACATGACGGATATGTGTTGATACTACCCAAAAGCCAAAAACAATAGCTAAAAGCAATAAGTCGCATAGGGAGGCAACCAAAAAAAATCATCAAAATTCAATGTACTATTTAAGATCTATGGCTGCACAAAGTTAGCCATAACGGCTTCAACTGCTTTTCCCCTACCATTTTTAGGTAATAATCTGCAAAATTGGGTGTTGGCAACTTGGGGACCCTTCACAAAAGAAAGAAATGAGCTTTACCCTTAGACCAAAGGGTTTTTAATTGCTAGCTTTGATTTGCATGTTGATCAAGAGCTTAATTGTGATGGCAAGTTGTGGTTGAGTGAGCACTCCCTATCGCTCAAGTTGTTGTTTCCCTCTTTCAATCCTCATGCAAAGCCTCTTCACATCATGCCAATTTAGGTCAGATTAACCAACCTCCCTTTCCATTTTGGGGGAGATTCTTGTTGTGAAACTATTGGCAATTCTATTAGGCAATTTTTGAAAGTTGATTTAATTACTTCGAACATTGGTCACACTACCTCAGCCCATTTTCTAGTGGATATTGACATCTCTGTTAGGGATGTACCTTGGATTCCAGCTATTGATTATGATGGCCGTCCCTTCTGTTATAGGTGTTGCTTTGCTTTTAAACACCTTGCTTCGGATTGCCCACATTCACATTGTAAGAATGTTGGTTCCTCTACAATGTGGTAAGATGCCCTATTCAAATACTTGACAGTAGATATTTCCAAGGATTCAAGATCCCTGGACCTCATGAGTCTCTTGTGGTAGGTCACAGTGTGTCTCTAACAGAGTTTGCTTTGAAGGCTTCAATACCTCAGTGTGTTGGTAGGGTAGCATACCCTTCACCATCCACGTTCCCTGATGATCTTGTTCTAGTGATTACTATGGATTCCACCAGATGGTTAGCTTCTCCAACCAAGCATTCACCTCTTGTGTTATCCCTAATTGAGGTCAAAGAGGAAAGAAAGGTCTTTTGAAACATGTATCTCAATCCCACACCAAGGTCCAGGATGTGACATTTGCAAGTTCTGGGTTTGGTATTGTTTAATTGTATTGATCTTCTCCACAAAACATGCTGTAATTAGTTGTAACTTTCAGTTGTTTGTTGGT
The DNA here is from genome assembly GCA_027943335.1 of Chamaecyparis obtusa. Lineage (NCBI taxonomy): Eukaryota > Viridiplantae > Streptophyta > Pinopsida > Cupressales > Cupressaceae > Chamaecyparis > Chamaecyparis obtusa. The sequence continues at coordinate 357,165 of BSBK01004060.1, read as the reverse complement.
TGTGTCTGCAGTTTGCTATTCTGTTTTAGATTTTGCTCTTCTCAACTTACTGGCTTGCTCTGTAAAAGGGTTGGGACCCTAGTTTCCCATTTTATCTTATCAAAAACAGTGGAAACCAATCTGAATGCAATCTATCACAACAAACAGGAACAACTTGCTTCACACCATATTGCTACAAAATTTATGTTAATATTATACCAACAGACCCACCAGCGAAAAAATTATTAATAAACTATACAAAATCATGATTATTGCATAGATGAATAAATGTACAGTGCTGTCAATTTGATCTTTTTTAGAATTTAATGACTGAAGTAGAGTACTTCAATGTCTTTAAATTGTTGTTGAAATCATAGTTGCACTTGTGCAATGTATCGTCTGTCTGCTCCTTAAGAAACATTCTCTATGAACCCCTTTACATCAAACCCAGAACTTGGATCCTTCTTTGTAATGATGCCCTGTCTTACACGACACATATTAAATATTGTACTCCAAAACATATATCACAGTTGCACTTGTACAATGTATTAAATGAAGGAAAACAAGTTTCAGATCAAATTGTATTTTTTTCAAAATGACAATTTTTTCACAAAAGAGTAGATATGACAATGCACCTTTTCAGTTATAATGGCTGAGATAAGATTCGCAGGGGTAATGTCAAAAGCAGGGTTCCAAACAGAAATGCCAGATGGAGCTACTTGTTGCCCTTGGCCACCAAGAGCATGAGTTAGCTCTTTAGGTGACCTCTCTTCAATTATTATATGCTCACCAGTGGAAATTGAGAGATCCACTGAGGTCAGAGGAGCAGCTACATAAAATGGGATATGATGGTGGAAAGCTGAGAGTGCTAGATTATATGTCCCTATTTTATTTGCTGTGTCACCTATGAAAATATAATGCCAAGTTAGCGAGCCTTAACCTACAAGAACAAATGTTGCTGGCTAAATTCAGTAGGCCAATCATCTAATGAAATTTAATTTGATGGAAATCAATTTCAAATATCATAGCAAAGAAATTGTAGGATATTAATAATAATTCTAATTACATACCATTTGCTGCAATCCTATCTGCTCCTACAACTATAGCATCTACACGACCCGACTTCTGCAATGCTGCTGCTGCAGAATCTGCTATAAGCACTGCAGGTATGTGATCATGGACCAATTCATATGCGGTGAGCCTTGATCCCTGAAAGAAATGCAACAAATGTTCAAGTCAATATAAGTCTTGATATTGAAATCATATGCAACAAATTTGTTCAAGTATGAAATTTCAATAAAATGCAGAGTTGGCCCATAAAGTTCAGCATTTTTCATGCTTGAGTAAACTTTGAGAGATACAACAGGGAAGTTTGTTGGGAAAAGCATTAATAAAAAAACTTCTCTGTTGCTTTCGAAAACCAAAAAAAGTAGCACAAACCAGGAGTAGCTGAAATAAAATATTGTGGAAAATTCCACCTAATCTCTTCAAAAAGCAGTAAGCCTGTGAACTTGTCAGCCATAAATACATTTTCCACGTTTAGAGAGGATCCTTGATCACATAATAACCAAAAAAGGTCTCTTAACATCAAATGAACAATCAGTTGGCAGGTGGAAATTACTATATATGCTAAAGTAGACGGCTTTTAAATTAAAATAATCTATGATAACTTTTCAAGTCGAAATAGTTTATGATAATTTTTCAAGTTACATTAATTATTAGATTTTAGATACAAACAACACTGAACAGTTTTCTTGAAGATTTTTGACATGAAGTGAATTCTTATAGACTAAAATATATAGTTCTCTCACAGAGACTTACAAACAACCATCCAACAGTACCTGGTTGAATGGTCTGGTTTCTGTACAAAAAGCAGTCTCTAACAGTCCCTCCGAATGAAGTGCACGAATCACACCAAGAGCAGTACCATATCCAGCAGTTGCAAGGCTGACCACACATTAACACATCACTAAGTCACATTAGAATCATGCAGAGTTCACAAAGAAAGGGATACATCAAACATATTATTGAGGTTCTGCCTCACCTTCCAGTGTTACAATGAGTCAAAACATTAAGGTTGTGACTTTTATTGGTTTGGCATAGAATAAATTTAGCCCCATGTAAACCGATTGCTTTGTTAGAATTGACGTCATCTATCAGCATTCCTTCAGCAGCTTCAACATAGGCCTGTACTCAAAAGAAATTTAAAAATACTATTAGTAGTATAAATTAACAGCATATTTATACAAAATGATTTAACTTGAGTATCCATAGATGATTGGACCTTGGCAATACATTATATCATTACTAACTCAAAGTCCCTTGTTCTCCATATTCCCACCCATGCCTCTGCTGATATATCATAGCTACTACTTGTTTCTATATTAAACATAAACCAATTAATGCTTCCCTCTCTGATCAACAAAAGATGGATTTTATACAAAAAGAATTATACAGATTCATGTTAGGAAATCACCCATACCAGCCGTCAATGTACAAAAACAGGAAAACAGCACTATAGGTGTAGTATAGGGTACTAGATATAAAACAAAGTGAACCAGAAGATAAAACCTAAATACCATGCGGGTTCCCTTCAGAGTTAGAAAAGGATACTCCAGACAAAAATGAAGTTTGAAAAGAATGAAAAAGTCACATCAAATGTTTAACAAGCTGGAAAGCTAGAATGTGAACAAATTCACTATGCACATAGAGAACACAGATGGGCTTTCAAAACTGTGACACAAAGAAAAAGAATCTATCTCCTGCATTACAAGAATCTCTTTCCTACAGTTCACACATTAACAACAATTACTAGGATCACTGCCAAGTTGAAAACTAACATCATGCAGGTTAATAAGTTCCTCCTAAAACATATGACCAAAGAAGAAAACAAAAATCAGGAATTTCCTAACATGAAACATGATGCTCTGGAAATAGAAACGCAAGGTGTACACCTGTTAAAACATCATCTTTACAATAAAATTTTGATGAAGTAAAAACTCTCAAACAGGCAGGAAATGTAATGAACCTGGTAGGAATTTTGAAAAATGTAATGCAAAACATAAAATGATCTTTCTTCCTTCATGGAAAGACATCCTGCATCTCTACTTGCATTTGTTTCTTCCCAAGGGGAGGAATGCTGTTCAACATGTTTGGACCTTCATCATCATCCTTTGTTGAGTACCTCTATAGAAGATTATACATTGTGGGGTGGCTATGTAGTCTCTCTCTCTCTCCTATATGGGGGATATCTATTGTAATTTGATTACAAAAGTAGTACTTGGGGTTCCACATTGAGTCCTCATTTCCTTCTTTCACTCGTAAATGTTTGTATATTTTCTCTTTTAGATAGTGGTTTCTTCCTACAATTTTTTTCCTTTAATCCATTAGTGAGATATTCATTTAGGGTTTAGGGTACCCAACATGGCCTTGTCACTAGAACCTGTCCCATCATTGCATCTATGCATATTCCATCATACTCCCTAAGTTGCACTTAAGGGGGGTGTTGGTATGAACATAATATATTATTTGACTATTTTCCTATTAGGTTCTATTCACACTTACATACTTAAGCTTTTTAAATTCATTTGTTTTTTTGTGTCTCATATCATAGAATAAAGACACTTGTCATGATTTTAGTATGTCCTAAGGTTTCATCCTTACTTTTGTAAAAAGGGTATTCTCATTGTATATCATACCGATTTTGCATTTTGCATCTAATAAATCCTTTGGCTTCATAGCATTTTTATTGCTTCTCGCTCGTGAGGAAGTTTGTTTTGGTTGCAAGTGATCCTTGGGCTACAATGAGGTTGATAAACAACCCTTACAATTTCAGCCTCTAATGTGGCATCTTGAACTTATTGCATGTCACATCAAATTCCTAATCTCAAAATTATAATTCAATTTTGAAAATATTTATTTCCAACAAGTTGAGAAGTCTATGCTTTACTTAATTTCCATTAACCTACTTAGGTTGTTTGTGACAATATAGTATATTTTTCCTTCTCCCTTTAATGGGTTCCACTAAGTCTTCTTGTCATTTAAAGAATCACCTTACATACCAACATGTTCATCAGTTTCCTTGCTGCTTCTGTCTCAAGTTATCATGAGCTAGTTTGTTTGTAGTTATTGCCTGGTAACCTACTGACATCTTTGAGTTGTAGCTGGATCTTCATACGAGCTTCTTATCACTCAAAGTCTTTGAATCTCAAGCATGGGTCCCACCTACTAACATTCCTCAAACTTATAAGACATTAAGAGTTTTGTTTCTCATTCTTCCTATTATCCAAATGATTGTGGACTTTACCATCTCTTCTAGTCAAGTATTATAAAGTTCCATCGACATAATCATTCTCTTAGCATTTATATGTCCGACTTAGGACAACACAAAATGGAACAGTATGTAAAGATAAACCTTTCTTCGAATTAGAAGGGAAAGCTCCCCTGTAACAAAAAATTTTAACCAAAAGCCAAGAACTCTAAAGTCTAAACAATGGAAATAACCTATTTTTTTATTCTCTAGAATGGGCACAAGGCTAAACAGCTCTTCTACACAAGATGAGGATTTTTGGTAGTATTTAAACTTAAAGAAGACAACCTGTAAAGGCTACCAAATGCTCACTCTTTTTGGCTGCAAGTAGAGAACAAAACACGAGTAGAATGCAAGAACTGAAATAGATTGAAAACAAACACGAGTAAAAAGTTAAATTAAAAACAACAATGGCATCCCTACAGTTATGGCTCTTTTTCCTCTTTAATTTCTTGAATTTCAAGCCAAAATCAGAACTTTTGGAGGTCAAATATCATTTTCCAGTTTTTGACCTGCCATGCCACTTTTCTATTTTTCACTTGCATACTTTTTAGACCAAATGCGCACTTTTTGAGCTGCACCACTTTTCCACTTGAAGCACAATTTTTAACCATATCTAACAATTTCCATTTTTCATTTATGCACTTTTTAGACCAAAACCACACATTTTTATCTTCTATGCCAGCTTCCTCTTAAAAGCACACTTTTGGCCTATGACCACCTTTCCACTTACAAGTGCCTACGACACTGCTGCTCCACTTAAGAGCATGCTTTTGACCTATTCTGCAATTTTCCCACTTAAAAGCACATTTCTTGATTTGCTATGACACTTTTCCACTTAAAAGTGTACTTTTTGACTTGCTATGCTTGCCACTTAATCCTGCACTTTTTTATGGTACACTAATTTTCTACCCAAAAATGCATTTTGTTGATATGCTATGCCACTTTTTAACTACAAGTGCATTTCTTGACCTCCTTTGCCACCTTTAGCAAAATTGGCCAAAAGTGAGCAATTAATGTACTTTCACCACTTTTAAAGTTTTATGCCTTGGGAAACTTTCAACATAACTTTTGCATCCATGCTCCAATTTGCATCTCATTTAATAAGTTGGAGAACATGTTGGCTAAAAATGAAATTGACTAGAGCTTAAAAGTGCGTCATCAATGAACATGGGAGATAGGATTTGACAATGAATTGTTAGACAATAAATCTTAGTTGCCGGATTCGCCTATATAGGCCCAGATCCGGGTCCGGGTCCGGATTCATGGACCGGTCCGTGTCGGATCCGAGTAGGGTCCGTGCACAGACCTGTGGGTCTATCCAGATCCATAGGCCTGCGGATCCGGACAGACCCACAAGTCCGTGCACAGACCCTGCCCGGATCTGACGCGGACCCAGGGGGATCCAACGCGAACCCTCGAGGATCCCGCGCGGATCTGTGCGAATCCCCAAGGACCCGCGGCCTATGAAGGCATAAAGCACTTAATATGCCTTTTTTTTTCATCTAACCCTAAATTGACAAGAGGATTTATACAAATAAAACATTTAAGTATAAGAAATTAATTTCTTATACTTTAATTTATATTTGTATAAATACATTCCAATACATTCCAGGATGTTTGAGATAGGTTTTAGCTTCATAGGAGTTAAGATGCAAATTCTAGATTTTGGGGGTTTTCGAAAAATTCCAGACTTGGCCAAATTTCAGGATTCAGCAAGCCTTCAGCAGGGTTACCTCCCACAATCCATCATGGCTTTCTAAGGTCAAATTGAAGCTGGCAAAAGGATTCTCAAAGGGTTTTAACTCGTTTTATCGCAAATCACTTGGTTTCGACCCCATCTCTATGACAGACTTAGCTTAGCTCTCGCCCAAATCCCAGTCAGACATGACTTCCCAATAGGCTGAAATCACTAAACCTCATTTGCCGGACCTAGGGACTTGAAAACAGCCACCAACAAAGACTACCTAAGACCCAGTTATGAAGACTTTGACATTTGGCATTGATCAATGATCAAGCATCATAGATTCATGGTATGAAATGATTTAGTTTTAGAATTATGTATATTTCTCTTATATTTTTGGATATATAATGCATATATATATATATATATATACACACACACACTCACGAATCCAAAACGGGAAAAAAAAAATTTCACGAATCCACGAACCGGATTCTCGAACCCGAATCCGTCCCCGAACCTGAATTGGCAACTAAGCAATAAATGGCATGTTTGACTAGAAAAATGACTACAAAAAATTTCTTATGGGTACAGCAACTCTTAGATTGCTCTACCCAGTATTTCCTAGACACTCTACTTCTAAAATTACAACTGAAAAGAGATAAGCAATCTCAGCTGGGTTTTCAAGGTTCTTAATTATGGCAATGAAATTCCCCACAACATACAACCTTTTTTCTCTCCTTGTCGTCCCTGCAACAATCCAGCCCCTCATGGTGCTATCTCCCAACGATCCCCTCATGGTGCGCATAGGATGAAGTTTGAACAACTAACTTCCCTAGTCATACAATTCAAAAGAACAATTGAGATGCCTATCTTCCTTAATTGTGCCTGATTTACCCCTCTCAGACCATATCAGATGACTAAAAGACCCTCTTTGGAAGCCCTGGAATTTTGGGGAACGAAGGTTGACAAAAGGTACACTAGAATTCGTACCCTCATTCATTCCATCAATTAGATAAAGATTAAGATTTTGATGGCCAAACATCCCAAGTTCCCAACAACATCCTGTCTTTATGGAGGGCATTCCAAGTACAATCTTGAAATTACTAGAGAGTAGGGACAGCCAGGGCACATCCCCTGATGTCCCACTGTCCTAGGGGCAGCTATAGGGACAGGAACAAGGGTTTTACATAAGGATGGTGCCCTGTGTATCCTAGAAAAGCACACAAGATTGACAAATGTATTTATGAAATAGAATGCAAAGAAGAAAAGACAACATTGGAATATCCACTTCACGATCTTGGGTGTGAGAGAAGGGGAAAACAAAATCTGTTTGGCAAATAGGAATACAAGTTTAAAGCAATTTTTAAAAATTCTTTCAGCTTTCTGATTTGATTCTTTTGGTATAGTTCAAACTTCACACATATGATAAGTTATCTGTTTCCCCTGAAGGACTTTATAGACTCGTTGTTCAAGTCCTTGAACAGTAAAAAGATGACATAATAAGTTAAAGTGCATTCTCTGTAGTCACATTTTTTTATCTTGTTCAAGAGAGACAAACTCCGAAACAATTGGGCATCACAGCTCAACCAATGAATAGATCATCCTTCACTTATCCATAGAGTGCTCTCCTATTAATCTAGTTATATTCAATTAAGTGCTCTTTGGGTAGGTCATTTAACCACTCTAGGTTTACCACATTTTTGTGTTTATTTTATTTAGTGCTTTGTACTTACCATGTTCTGATCTCTGGTCCTTTTACCAGAGTATTTATCTGTGGAAACTGAATATATTCTTCAAGTCCCATTAACCTACTTTTGGTCATTTGTAGACATGAATATTAATTCTTCAGTTCTTTCAACATATGGGAGAGCCACATTGAATGCTCTCTCTTCAAGTAGTCAGTTGAGTTCTGTCAGTTTAGAAAATGCAATTCAGACTTAAGGAGCAACTACTGAGTAGCATGATTTTTAAAACTAGATTTGAGGCAGTCAAATGGGATAATCCCAAGTGACAAATCATCAAGACTTTCCTAATGGAAACCCTTGTTCTAATCCCTTACAAACATGATACATAGTTGAAAACATAGATATGCTGAATGTTGAAGCAGATGAATAACTACATCCAATTCTAAGGTGGCACGCCCCAGAAAACAAGGTCAGCCGCAACTCCTGGGTGAAATTAGTGTAAGTGATACCCCTTAGTTGTGGCATCAAAGCCAAAGGACAGCCAACCAGGGGAATTCATCAATCAAAAACAATTTGAACCTAAGATTAAAAAAATTAAATTATATGGAAGAAAATAAATCATTAGATGATGACTCAATGACAACCTAGTAAATGAAAATGACAAATATTTACAGGCAAATTAATACACACTAGCAATAGGTACAGTTATAGCATTTTGTAACTGTATACTTACTTGTAATATTTACCATGTGCAATAAGGTAGCTTAAAGAAAAGGGAAGAAATCAAGCAATAAATTTGGGTTTCTCAAGCATGGATTATAGGATCTCCAAATATCCTTTTAAAGTTCTATCCATTTTGGTAAAAACTTAAGATATGTAGTTCGGTGAAAATGTACATGTATTATCTAAGTTGCCCATTCAAGTATGGGTACGGGTATAGTTAAGGATACAGATTCGGGTACATGGGTGTGACAAAAAAGAAATTCCTTGGATGCGGGTATGGGTACATCCATGCATATATTATAAACACGTGTGTGTGTGTTCAAACATCAAAGTTATAAATATAAAATAACTATAACTGTATAGCTATAAGAAGAATGATACTCATAAATCCATAATTGCCAATAAATAAAAAATTTAAATACCTCATTTATCCTATTCATAATTTGCAAAAATGATAATATTCAAGTCTCCAAGTATCATTGCACAATGAAATATCAAATTGCAAGCATATTTGAAATTCAATTCTATATTCATCTTCACTAGAAGCATCAAAGTCAACATTTGGTTCAGCTTCATTTGAACCACAATCCATTAGATTGCCACCCCCACTAGCTACGCCTATGTTGTGCAAGAGTTGACTCATGAGCATCTATAGAGACTTGGACAAGTTGTGCAAGTGTACCATCTATATCAGCATGCTCAAGGGCTCAATCTGAATTCCTTGTCGCACCCTAATTGTATTCACTTTGCTTATGTGACAATAGTTCGAAGGTTGGAGTGTATGTAGACCAAATCCTCTACTTTTTTGGACCCATATGTTTGCACCTAACCGAGTGGATAAAAAAGTATGTACTCCAATTCTGCTCAAGAAAATAACTTCCAACCTGTTGAGTTTGCATAAACATTTAGTAATTTTACAATTCAAAAATCAAAACTTAAAAGTTAGAACATAAATTATGAAATAAAACATTTTAATATGATAGCATTGAATGAAAAAGGATAAAAAAAACTTTAAAAAAAGATTCATACTTGGGAGAGAATTTTAATTGCAAGAAGCTGCAAGAAAATGGAGCCTTGGCCATGTATGTATCACCACTCATCAACACTGCTATATTTGGCATGAAGAGCAGAAACAATGCGATTTTATGAAAATACAAATTGGGCAAACTTTCTTAAGACAATATTTCAAGTTTCATCATCTAAATATATCTTTCCAAATGTAGCCTTATAGCCACTCGCAACCTCCGCATCTTTATATAGTGTCACCCTCCTTGGCATTGCAAGTACCTCTTTGCTACAATACCTTGGCGACTAAGTAAATGTTAAGAGATGTAAGGGGACAGCCATCTAGTTCTAACAGTCAACAATAATTTGTTGCACAATTTTGAAAAAAGTATCTGTCATTTCAGGTTCCTTGGCCTCAATTATTGCTCTTATTTTCTCTACCACGGTGTCCATGCCATCAAAAATTTCACCCAAACATGGAAGATCAATATTAGCGTACCTAATCATGCTCATGATGGGCTTGGAAAAACTCAAAACATATTTTGCACGATCCCACCACTCATCAAGGATCCATGCTCTTACTTTCTAGGATCTTTTTGTGTTTGACTGCTTCCAAACACTCCACAAGGAGTTGATGACCATAGCACTCAAGGCCTCTCACACCTTCACAAGTCGTCTTAAGACAATTGTGTGAGATGCAAATCATGTTTCAAAAACCTAACATGGCATAAAAAAATGCATGTCATATATCAACTATAAAAAATTAAAAAATAAAATTTAAATTACCTTCAACAATTTCAACATAGAGGTGGTCCTAAATATGGCTTGTGACATGTGATGATTAGTCACAACCATTTGAATCTCCCCGGCCTTCGTGTAAAGTTGTTTGAACCAGTAAATTTGTGTGCCAATCTTTTGCATGATAAATTGAGTGGACTGGAGATGATGTCCAAAAAATGTGATCATATATAGCCCCCACTATAGACCCAACTACCCTAAAATTTTAAGTATTGTTTGTTGTGATGTCTCCTAGAATAGGACTTAATAATATTAATGAACAAATAAATTATACTATAATTTATTATTAAAATTAACTTAATATGATAATGAAATAATGGGGTTCACCACTTAGTGTGTTGGTTAAGTGGTGTTGGTGGTGTTGTCCCAACCAAGGTTCAAACCTAGGCCATTGTGATTGCATGCATGTGCCTTCGCTGATCCAATGTGTTCACAGGTTTGGGCCTCATCTTTGTAATAAAGGGATTAGTCCCCCATTTGTGGCCTCAATGGTTCATAGCTCCAAGTTAAAAGCGTTTCACATGGAGCCAGAGGGTGTGTCGTGCCAGCATCACCGGTCACATTAAAAAGTTTATCAGGCACTTTTTTTTTTTTTAAATAATGATAATTTATAATATATTAATTTATATAATATTATATTATATATTAATGTATCAATGAATATAGTAATAGAATGAATGAATATAATATAATCAACTATTATATTAATTAATATAATATAATATTATATATTAATGTATCAATGAATATAGTAATAGAATGAATGAATAATAATATAATGAATGTATATAATATAATCAACTATTAATATTAATAATATAATATTGATATAATAATCAATATAATATCAATTCTTAATATTAATAATATAAATAATAAGAACAAATCTTAATATTATATTAATATAAATTAGTATAAATTCTCAAATATGCGTTGTTCTTATAATACTAATATATAAATCAAAAATATATTGTATTAATATAAACTCTTATAACATTAATATAAATCAAACATATTATATTAATATAAATATATATTAAGACAACGATTCATGACAAGAGACACGTCTCTTGTCTTTTCCTAGTGTTTAAAGGAAATCGAACACTTTGTTGATACCCACATCTTTGTTGTCCTTGTTGTCAAAAATACACTAACCTAGATATCAAATTAATCAAATTATTCTTCACTTGGATCATACATTTGAGTTGGCTAGTTTGAGGTTGATTATCAGTCCATAAAGTTGTATTATCAGATCAGTTCATAAAGTTGAGTTTGATTATCAGTTCATCAAGTTGTATCAGATCAGTTCATCAAGTTGTAGTTGATTCAACAATGTATTCAGCATGGTTACAGATTTCTTGTCATCTCTATGGTCATATCAGTGACATGGTTATCAATAAAGCACTTCATAATATTTGCAGTTCGTATCACAAAGGCATTTGTGTATGTTATGTGATTGAGAAGAAGGATTGTATAAGGCTTGTATAATGTTGAAGCATGAGTCACAAGTTGTGACCAAGGCATTGAAAAAGATGTTATCACTAGGACTTTTTAGTTGGTCCCCTTGACATAGTTTAAGTGGCTAAATATGAGATAAATGCCACATTAATGTGGCAGTTATGGACATTTATGAGAGATGTGTCACGAGCATGTACTTGGTGTTTCAAGCACCACAGTTGTTAAACACATTTGTTTTTGGTTAATGGTTAACTATGAAGTTAACCCTAGCTCTATAGAGCTAGGGCATCACAGTCATGTTTCGGCTGCTCTTGGAAGAATAACAGTCTTTTGGGAACTGATTTGAGATGACAGTTGAAAGGAAGATGGAACGGTTGTGATCTTGTAAGTTTGGTTGCAGGGATACACGGGATTCTACCAGGTGTATATGATTCCTAATCTCTTCTTTTTCAGTTCATCTGCCTGTATTTATTTGAAACACGGTTCATTTTCTTAAGATGTGTTAAGCTGTGTGTTTATTTCATCCTTGAAGGAGATTAGTTGTGTTTCAAGGTTTATCTCTATCGTTTGCATAACTATCATTTTGTGGGTTTAACAGTTTTCAACATGGATACGCTTGTATGGCATGCAGTTAGTAACATGTATCATGCATGGTTTATTATACATCTTTGAATGGCAATACCATCATTTTCTGGGTTATGTTGAAGTCGTGTTTATTTGTTTAAACCCCAGTAAGGGCACTCGTGTTTGCATTCTTTCGTGTCTTCATACATTATTTTGGGTAACCCACATTAGGGTTTAAGTGCTCATTCTTTATTTACCCTTGTTGAATATGTTTTGTAAGGCCATGTTTTTCACAGTTAATACATTGTCGGGTGTATATGAATTTGCTAATTCAACTGTCAAATTGACAATGAAAGTGTTGGCATTTGATGAAGGTGTTGGAGAGATTGTTTTCATGGGATGCATGTTGGAGTGTTGTCATTACTAGCAACAAAGTCTTTTAGGATGAATGAATCCAGTATATCAGTGGTGAAGATGATTGCACAAGGATTTCTCTAAGTATACAAAGTGTTTGTTGATAACACAATCAGTCATGGAGAATGTGGTGTTCGGTGATGATATGAACAGATCTGGTGGTGCGATTGGAAAGGTAGAATCTACAAAGTCATATTAGCCTGCTTCTATGATCCCATAATTTGATTCGAATCACTGTTGAAGATTTGGAGGAAACACCAGCGATATCGACTAGAACAGCCAACCGGTTTATCAAGGTGATGAAATTAAGGTGGCGGTTGGATTAACGTTTATATTTGCTTTGTTTTTGAATTGTATTATCAAGAGCCAACACTGTGGATCACAATTTCCTATGTTTGTGTGATCGCTTATGAATTTGTATGGATTTTGGAGGCCGACATCAGTAACACGTTTTAGGGTTATTCCACAGACCTGAAAGTGTATATAAGAGATGAAAGTAAAGGGAAAACACGATGGTTAGATGTTGCAATGGTTATGATCATTGAAGGTGAAGTGTGTATGATCAGAGAAGCAATTTGAGCAAAGCTAAAGTGGATCTGTCAAGTAGAGTTTGCTATAATCAAATCAGTTTTATTAAGTTCTTTCTCAAGGCAAGTTCTGACAGACTTGCAATTAAAGTCCTTTAACCATGTTACTCCTAATAGGGTATGCAAGATCCTAACAGGTTTGAAGTTTAATCCCTCTAACCAGGTGACTCTCAGAAGGAGTTATAAATCCCCTAACAGGGTAGTTTCTATTAATATTTTCCAAATTTACCTAGGAATGTTCTAGCTATAGAGATCTTTCAAGACTAAACACAGGATAAAATAAATGATTAACAGCAAGGAGAGATAGTACCCGGATTACCTTCAGATCTGATCCTTGTAAGTATTAGGGTTTCCAAGATGTCTTCAATCTAGATCTGCTTCAGAATTGCTCCTCTTGGACCAGAAATCGCACCTAGATCTGCTGCCCTTCTATGGTTGATTCGCTGCCCTTCAATGGTGGAATCGCTGCCCTTTACTGGATGACTTCGCTGCCCTTCAATGGTGGAATCGCTGCCCTTTACTGGATGACTTAGCTGCCCTTCAATGGTGGAATCACTGCCTTATAGCATGAGTTCGCTGCTTCTTATTGTATGAATTTGCTGCTCCTTATTGCAGCCTTAAGTGATTTTTGGGAGAGAAGAAATATGTTATGACTTTGATATCTCTTCTCCCCAAAATCAACCCTCATATATATGAGAAGGGAGAGCCTCCCAAAGGGGCCGACCTAAACAAGATAAAGAAATAACAAGGGAGGCCGACCTAGGGCCCAGACAATACAATTAATAAACAATGAATATTAAATATGACATATTTAATATTATTATTTATTCATCGAAATATATGTCTTAACTTTAATATCTTGTTCGGTGTAAATGATATTTGCTGATAAGGCCACAATATCAACACTCCCTCTTGGACTAGAGGCAAAGATCAACCCTATGATCTCCCTCTATCAACCCTTGATAGAGATGTCAAAAACATGGATTCCATATCCAGTGGAATCATTGATCCCATATCTATGATAGGTAGAACGCATATGTTCTTACATCATTTCCAACCATTAATTTCATATCCATATGAAAATCATGGTAACAAGATGTTTACCAACCGAATGTGGATTTCCTAAATCCACGAGTCTCCGAGACTCAAAAAAATGGATTCCTAATACAAAGATGCCATAGATCTCTCATCTATGATAGTAGATCTCTATCTACAAGATATAATGAGAACACGACAGTTCTTTATCAACCATACATCTCATATCATATGATGCTTACCATCCAAATGTGGATCTCCTAGATCCTATGGTCTTCATGACCCAAGAATATCAGTTCATGATATTCATGATAACATCAAGTCCATGATGCTTATTAACCATAAGTGATATCAAGTATAATCAATTTGTGAATTTCCTAAATCCACTAGTCACCTTGACTCTTTTGAATATCAAGTCCATGATATTCAAGGTAGTATCAAGTCCATGATATTTTCCAAACACAAGTTATCATCAAATTCATGATGTTTTCTATCCAATTTGTGGATAACTTAGATCCATGAGTCCTCTTGACTCAACCAATAGAATATCAAGTCCATGATATTCATGGTATCATCAAGTCCATGATGTATACCAACCAATCTGTGGATAACTAAATCCACAAGTCACCAAGACTCAAGAAATGTCAAGTCCATGACATCAAACCAACATCAAGTCCATGATGTTAAGAGCATTGGTCTAACGAATATCAAGTCCATGATATTCACCAAGTGCTCGAAGTAATGGCCTATCAACATCAAGTCCATGATGTCCACCAATTACTCAGATGTGGATCCCTGATCCACAAGATATCAAATCCATGATATCCTCAACTCTTGGTCTAACAAATATCAAATCCATGATATTCACCAAGTACTCGGAGCAAATGGCCTTCAGACATCAAATCCATGATGTCCACCATATGCTAAGAAGTGGATCCCTGATCCACCAGATATCAAATTAATGATATCCTCGAGCATTGGCCTAACGAATATCAAATCCATGATATTCACCAAGTACTCGGAGCAAATGGCCTCCAGACATCAAATCCATGATGTCCACCATATGCTAAGAAGTGAATCCCTGATTCACCAGATATCAAATTAATGATATCCTCAAGCATTGGCCTAACGAATATCAAATCCATGATATTCACCAAGTGCTCGGATGTGGATCCCTGATCCACGAGTCCCCTGGACTCAAAGAATATCAAATGATATTCTTCAATTCATAAGAATAACTTGGCTATAAGCATAAGTACATCCAAATGAATAGTCATAACCACATGAATCTCATAAACAAAACCTCATCTCATGAATCCACATAAGTATAAGAGTAACCAATATGATCATAAGATTCAAGTTAAATGTAAAGTTCACACATAGAGCCATATGTAATATAGTCTTAGCTATAATCAGTAAATATAGACTCGGCTATGAAAGAAAGTATGATTCATTCATACACAATAATTAAAGCATGCTTCACAAGCTATAGCATACAAATGACGTATGCCCCATGCACTCATATTAAGTAGTCAGTATCCAAATGCGGTTCTCTCATAGAACCAGCATAATTTATCCAGCATCTATATAAAAGTAATCACATAAGTCTTTATCACCTAAAGATAACCAACATATAACCAAGTGCAATGTGATCATAGCAAGATGCAATATAGTTCTCTAAAAAGGAAGTGTGTCCATATATATGATCATTAGTAAGGATAACATATATCCATATAATAAATGCTCCCATGCATACAACATTAACTCTAAATGTATGTTCTTAAGAGATATGCCTATTCTAACATATGCCAATGTAAGAATGATCCAACCAATAATGTATGCACCTATGCATAAGGAAAACAGTAAATAAGTTGTACCAGCAATCAACTGTGTGATTTCCCGTAACAGAGATATAACCAAGAATATGAGCCAAAGAAGGTATATAAATCAATGCTAACATATTCCAATAAACCAAGATATGTATTCACTCATATAGTTTCCTACTATAAAGGAAATGTGTTCACACATGAACACAACATAAGCAATATATGCCACAGTCAAAATATAACAATGTATGTTCCTATACATAAAATATGCCAAATATGCCAATATCTAAGTTGAATAGATAGTTATGTATGTTGCCACCCATACATCAATGTAAATTAGTTATGCTAGAAACCAGAAGCGTACAGAATGTACATATATAACAGAAATATGTCAGAGCTGCAGCATAATGTAAAGTATGCTTCTCATAAACAACAGATACAAGGGTGCAGATGTAAGTAACTAGCAGAAGGAGTTTATAACTTAGATAATTTCACAAGTGAGCCCATATATAAAACTCCCTCTCAAATTGCAACTCCCTCTCAAAGTGCAAAGTGCTCAGATTCAGGTACCTTTTACCTCCACAAAGGATGCTTGAAGGTTGTTCCTCTCAGGACAATTTGCAACTATATGACCAAACTTCTCACATTTAAAACACTTAGTTTTAGAGAAGTCCCTCTTGAAAGGTTTTCTTTTCTTAAAGTACTTCTTTCCCCCTTTGTCCATTGAACTTCCTTCATTTTCGTTCCCTTGAAATTCTCTCTTCTTCTTGAATTTTCCTGCCCCCCCCTTTGAGTTTTGGGAGAAAAGAACTTGAATGTCTTCCTTGAAGATTGAGCCTCTTGATATTAATCTTGCTTCTTCTTGAAGACAATTGGTCTTTAGTCTATCAAGAGTAGGTAATTTGGAACGAGGACTAATCCCTTGAATGAATGCTTCTCAAGTAAGAGGCAATCCGTTAAGAGCTGTCACAGCAAGCTCTTTATTATCATAATTGAACCCAATTGATGATAGTTGATTCCTTAACTCATTGATCCTCATGAAGTATGAAGTGATAGACTCCCCTTGATTCATTTTTATTCGGGAGAGGTTATTTTTGAGAGCTAGGACCCTATTTGTGTTGTTGATTTGAAACATGCCAAATAATGAAGTGAACATCTCATATGCATTCTCTAGATTTGCAATAGTTGGCACAATGTGGTCTTTAACACTATCAACAATTATCCTCATTGCTTTATTGTTGTTTTTGTTCCATTCCTTCTTTTCATCATCATCCATATTATCTTTAGGAGGACCTTCAATGACTGAAATAATTTCTAATTCTCTTAGAATGATTAATAACCTCATCTTCCAAGATGTAAAATTAACATCTCCCTCTAGCCTATCTTCGGGTCTAATCCTGGTTGACATGATAACCAACTTAGTTGAAAAAGTTAGTTTGAATTCCTAAATCTGAAATGAATCTTTGCTCTACCTAGGCTCTGATACCATGTTAATATTTTCCAGATTTACCTAGGAATGTTCAAGCTATAGAGATCTTTCAAGACTAAACACAGGATAAAATAAATGATTAACAGCAAGGAGAGATAGTACCCGGATAACCTTCAGATCTGATCCTTGTAAGTATTAGGGCTTCCAAGATGTCTCCAATCTAGATCTGCTTCAGAATTGCTCCTCTTGGACCAGAATTCGCACCTAGATCTGTTGCTCCAGAATTGCTGCTATTAGGGCAGAAATCGCACCTAGATCTGCTGCCCTTCTATGGTTGATTCGCTGCCCTTCAATGGTGGAATTGCTGCCCTTTACTGGATGACTTCGCTGCCCTTCAATGGTGGAATCGCTGCCCTTTACTGGATGACTTAGCTGCCCTTCAATGGTGGAATCGCAGCCTTATAGCATGAGTTCACTGCTTCTTATTGTATGAATTCGCTGCTCCTTATTGCAGCCTTAAGTGATTTTGGGGAGAGAAGAAATATGTTATGACTTTGATCTCTTCTCCCCAAAATCGACCCTCATATATACGAGAAGGGAGAGCCCCCCAAAGGGGCCGACCTGAACAAGATAAAGAAATACCAAGGGAGGCCGACCTAGGGCCTAGACAATACAATTAACAAACAATGAATATTAAATATGAGATATTTAATATTATTATTTATTCATCGAAATATGTCTTAACTTTAATATCTTGTTCGGTGTAAATGATATTTGCCGATAAGGCCACAATATAAACAGTTCCCAACAGGACTTTGTAATAGCTTTTATCCGGGCTATAGATACTCTTAACCAAGTATACCCTTAGCAGGGTATTGTAATTGCTCCTAACAGAGCAGATCTTATTTGGTGCACTAGTGAGATTAGTGGGTGACAATTCCCACCGTGGTTTTTCCCTCTAACAAGGGTTTCCACGCAAAAGATTGGTGTTATTGTGTCGATGATTGTGTGGATGTTTTATGTGTTATGTTTCTATGTGATATTTACTTTTGCATGTTGGATAGTCTACAAGTTAAGTAAAAGTTTATATAGATCTGTGGTTGCACTGATTCACCCCTCCCCCCCTCTCAGTGCCTTATAGCATTAACAGAAAGAGTCACTGTGATGCATTCATGAAAGATGACATTATGTACATTGTATTTCATGTCTTTGAATGCACAATTGCATTGGTTATAGTTTACATTGTTTAAGGGCTCTGTCTAGTTCATGTTTCGGGTCCTTGCAAGGACTTCAACAGCATACATAGATGAACTAATTTAAGGAGATTATGATGTGACACTAACAACAGCATTGAAGCTTATGCGGTATTCATGATACAGGTACTTCAGATGGGTCGACAAAGGTTGTGATATACTTGATAGATTGCATTATAGTTTGTTGAGTTAATACATGAACATACAGTGTGGGATTGATAACAGTTGTGATTTGTTTATTACATATGAAATTGTTATTCTGAATTAATCATGTTTATAGTGACAGAGATCTATAATGGACACATGACTGTCGATAGACATATGGAGGACAATCATGATGGAAGACACATATTATTTTGGTTACATGTTGATAATCAGTTTTTAGTAACAGTTGTATTCGGTTTCCATCATTCAGTTCGAAGTTAGTTTATACTGTGGAGTCTATTTATTTGCAGAAGCATAATGATTCAAATGTACAGAGAGAGAATGCAGAATGGGTTTTATTGATCATATTTTGATATTGTTGTGCACAAACAGTTTTGTTGACAGAAAAGATTGATTGAGTTTGAAGTCTATGATTAGACATTATGCACTACTGAACATAATAACGTGTGATGTTCAATAATGTGTACTGTGTAGTTGTAGGGTTCAAATAGCAGTTAGGTTTTCTGATCTCTGTATGTCGAAATTGGTAGAAGATTTGAAAAGCCATTAAGCAGATTGTAATAAGGCCAGTGAGGCACAAGTCCAGTGAGGCATTAAAATTGTCAGTGAGACAATATCAGTGAGATGTACAAATTGATTTAAAAGATAAAGCCAGTGAGACTAAGTTCGAGTGGTTTTATTCCCTGGGAGGGGTTCCACTCAAGACAATACTTGTGTCAATCTTTTTGTGTGTGATGTGTACTTACTGTTATCTGCATTATTTGATTTGGCTTCGCTCAAGTTCATTAAGTTATTAAAAAGAAGTTAAAAGATATTATTTTGTGTATGATTACTGATTCACCCCCGCGCCCTCTCAGCAATCATTGTACTCCAACACACTTCTCTTCCTCTCAGCTAGGGAGGAGAACACACAAAAAAAACAATCAAAGAAAATATTTTAATATAGAATTCAAATCTCAAGATTGAGTAGACTTATAATAGCAGAAGCCAGCAATGGTATTGTTGTTGAATGGAGGAGAAATCATAAGATTTAGTCATTATTTTCCAAACTCTACTACAGCCATCTGAAGAACGTTGTCAGCATATTTGCAGTCACATTTGCTGCTGGTTCAAGCAGCAATTGCCATGTTTTCCGGTCAGTTTCATCAAAAGGAACAGCATAAGGGTTGGGTCTAATTGTTTGGCAAAAGTTTTGTAGATTGTGAACAGTCAGGAAATCGAAAGGTTGTTTTTGAAACATGGAGTTTCACAAGCACGTCATTGAACCAAAAACTACCAAAGTTGAATTTCAGCTCATTCATCAACACCTTACTGGGGCATATCAACATCTTTGATCTGAAGATTGGTGAGAAGATCAAAGAGGAGACAAAAGATTGCTGAAAGGTTTAAGGGACCGCAGATTAGTTCAGATGGCCTCTCATTCTCTTTCAGTTCAGTGTCTAAAGTTGGTGATAGCATGTGCATAATACTGTGATCAAAGTGCTAGGGAACTCTAGAATTCCAAGATCAATTCATTCTGCAAGCTGGTTGCAGATTCAATCAATGGAACCCTAGTTTTACAACCATTTGAAGAGACAAAAAATGGCCTACGAATTAGAATGGAATAATATGAATTAGAATGGAATAACAACTTGGAGGTGTGGCAACAAGAGCTACGAAGAATAATGAATTGCCCAAGATGTTTCTACAAAACAATTTCAAAGAAGAGTTTAGATAGTAAAAAGGGTGCCCAAAATGTTACCACAACATGACTTCAAGGAAGAGCTTAGCATGATGATTCCCTTACTGAACAAGTTAAGAAGACAGCTAGAGGCATATGCATTCAGAAGCTGGATGTTTCCCAAAATTTACATCATCTATTAAGGCAACATATTCATTGACTTGGGGAAGCTCATTAGTGACAGCATCTTTATTATTGGAGAAATAAGAAACAACAATTTATATAAATGTCAACATAAGAGAGCGATTAAAGGAGATGTTAAACAGCTATAAAAAGAGTGACTTTAATTAGAGTTCTCAAAAGGAGCGATCAGTTTATAATACAGTAATTACAGTGATTCATTATAAAGGCTACGTGATTATCAATAAATGGTTGTAATTATATTTTCAAAAGGCAGCAACTACAAAGGTAAAGAAATATGTTATAAGAAAGAGAAGATATAAAGATTGATGTGTGAAGTAAATAAGTTATACCATATAAACACCCACCGATCTTTGAAGAATATATGTCTGCTATGCAAAGATCCATCATTCAAGCACGAGGCAATTGATGAGGAATATATAATAATAAGTGGGGACTTGAATAGGAAGATGTGGAATATTAATCATGTATGGAAACAATTCACTTAGCACATATTTAATCATCAAATCTGAGTTAGCACTATTATCAATAAACTATTTTATAAATATATATAAATGATCAAGATATAATTGTTGTTGAAAACATCATCATTCTTCAACTGCATAAGTCTACAAAGAGATCAGATATTGTAAATTATAGTGAGCAGAGAGAATGAAAGGTAATTGTCCCAGTTTTACCAAACTAACCAACGACGAGACATTACATTTGTTATGACTTGGACAACATTTTGAAGCCCCACCATCTCAATGGATTCTATGAGGATATTGCCAATCAAACTAGCATGTTTTACTTGCTCCTCACAATCCACTGCTTGGTTAAAACATTGGGAACCTAATCAACCATAATTTTTGTGGACATATTGTTGGAGATTTTTCTAGCTACCTTCAATCCTAGGGGAAAACACAAGACTCAAATCACAAATTCAGCACTATCCACAGATTGAAGACAAGAAAACACCAATTAACAGGATTGTAACACCTTCACTTTGAGCTCTACAGGACTCGGGAGGGTATTCCTAATTCTAAGTCTGTATATATGATAAACTCATTCTAGTGGCTAGCTACAAACCTGTAAATGTGGATGATTCTCAAATTTATGTAAGTGGGGCTTTTATTTCATCACTTGAACAATTAATCCAACTTAACTTCAGATATCATAAAGAACAAAACTTCATTAAGTTAAAACCTATGCCTAACAGCAGTAAAGCAAAGATTGCTTTGAATTTAGGTTTTGGTTGGCTTATGGAACAAACTTGGGAAACTCATGAGATCAGTGCCAAATCCATAGTGCACAAAGTCAATATTCAGATTATAAAATATGCTAATGTAACAAAAATCATTCCCATCTGTTATATTTCAGCATTCTACCTCGCATGAATGACTCCATTTGACCAACTATAAAGTCATGCTCATAAATCTTTATCATTCACTCAATGTCACAGTAAAAAGTATGCAGCATTCAATTTCTTCCTTGAAGAAAACTCATATACAAATCACACAATTGAAAGAAAAGTTTGCAACAACAAACTAAAGATATCTTTAATATTTCAATTCAGTACGAAGATTGAGCACATAATATGGGGACAACTTTGAAATTCCCTTCATTATGAAAATAGACTAGAGCTCATGCATAAGCATACAAACCCACTAAAGCAAACTCTGTTTTCTATGCTGTCAATTTTCTATATTACATCCCTCTGAGAATGAAAAAATCAAAATAACACCCAACCAACCAACCCTTAACTACGGCCCTGGAATTTCAATTTCTGGAATGCAACAAGCTACAAGCCTTTATAAATATTTCCTACTTCTAACTATTGCCAGCCAGTCACAGATAATATCTTCTCAACTGAATCTGTTATCTCCGGCTTTGTCTTGTAATGAAATTCGATTGCATGAGGTACCTAAGGTTGGAGAGCTCCAAAGAAGTCAGAGTGTCGCCTTTGGATACAACCGCAATTCGAAGTTGTGCCATCATTGCACTATGTGGTTCTTGATGCAGAGAAGGGCAGAATGCAAGATTCTCACTATCTCTCCTCTTAGGGGAGAATTTCAAGAAAGCTCCACAAGGCAAACTAGGTTTATACAAACCCACACCTCCAGGTCCTGCACCCATGCCCCAATCTGTATCCCACCCCTTAGGGAGAATCAGAGTGGTAGCCTTAAGGGATTGAACCCCTAATAAACCAAAGCAAACTCCGGCAACTTTGCATTAAGCACCAACAGCTGGGTCATTAAGTTTAAAAATCCCTAAAGTACCCCTGGCATTTTAAAAATCCCTACAGTTACAAGATGAAGCATCAGCTTGCACATTGTCATGATCTTTGTATACTTCTCGTAGCAGGGCTTTCTTCAACCTCTCCTTCAAACAACAGAAAACACCATTCATGACAATCCTCATCATCAGTATCTTGAATGCACAGAAAACCTTCTTACTACCAGAAAACAACCTTAGAGAGTGCAGTTATCTTTCCTCTGCAAACAGCTATAAATAATATTTTTTAAGTTTTAGAACAGCTGCAACTACTTGTCGTTCGAGTAACTTATGTACTGGAATTCACAACCTGTGAAATCTTTTCAAGCTGAATTTCTTGGTTATCATAGCACTATGCAAAAGAAATGGCAGCAGGATGTAATGATTTTTTGACCTACACTGCAATTCAGAAGTAGCATAACATTCCCTCAAATGTTACTTTTGACTTTAAATCTTATCTGTTGTCATTCTGCAATTTTCAAAACATAATCAAAAGGTCATGACCTGTATAGCCTGGCACTCACTTGCATAGAAACAAACAGCAGCTGATTATTGGCTTGACCGATTTTGACCACATAACACTTAGCATGGCCTATGTAGTAAGCATCCCGTTCAACAAACCCCATTTAACTATGTATGTCACCACCTGGCTGCAGGATCTCTTTATATTTCTTTCTGAAGTTTCCCTAGACATGTGTCACCTTCTCACGCCACCACGAGCTATTTGAGTTGCCTTTATAAGGTGTTACGGAGCCGCGACAAACCATCCTGAGTTACATTTTTACTCCATCCCAAGCTCGCAACCCATTTAACTAACTGTAGTTTAGGCCTACGAGGACACCAGGCTAATGATCTTCAACACGTGTCAGAATCTTGCCAATCCATAGCATGCAAACTTACACAATGGTTAACCCTACGGTGATGTAGTAAAGAAATCCATCATTTGCTTCCGCCATGCATCTGAGTGCCACATGTAACACTCTCGCTACTTCGCAAGGCAAAAATGGGCCCCGTTCATCTAGCCGCAAGGACGCGACCAAGCATTCACCTTAACAGTTATTATTCCACTGCAAGCCTGCGACTTAAAAATCACTTTACCCATTAACAGTTGCGAGAGCGCGACTAACATTTATGGTCATCTCAAACAGTCCACTCGCGGTCTCGCAAATCAAACTAACCGCATCAAGAAACTGCTATGAGGGAGTGAGAGTTATGCTTTATTCACTTTATCAAACGGTCTCAGGTGGTTACACATGTCATTCTGTCGCCCCTTTGCGAGCCAAAGTCCTTAGCCGCCTATTCAAGCCGCATAGCTATGACAACACTTTTCCTAACCACTCGCAAGCTCACAACCGCTAGTCGTCCATAATCTTAATCGTCGCGAGGATGCGACAAAGCTTTTACCAAATTGCCACCATGAAACCACAGCCTCATAACACTTTCTGTCAGTGGGAGTTAACACCCGCATGGACGCGACAAACACTTTGATGCACAACTTAAAGCATGTGCACAACTAAAGGGTTAAGTTATCGTGTGGGGGGGAAAACCTTAAGTATTAGGCTAGGAGTTAGAAAATATATGACATTGTTGGATTAGCTATGTGTTGTCTTTGATGTCACACAAATGTCATATCAATTATCATTCTCAGTGTCTACCGAGTTCAGTCGGTCAGCTAAGCGGTTCTCAGTGTCTACCGAGCTCAGTTGAGAAGTTAAGAGGGAGAGTTCTCAGTCAGAAAGAAGTTTGAAGATGATGGGAATCAGAATGAAGCTAAGGATATGTTTCTTACTCTAGGTTTCTCTGTGAAATTTCATTGTGCTATGACATGTTGCGTTGCCATCAATGCCAAAGAGGGAGATTGTTGGATACAATTGTCTGAAGGACATTGTTGGATTAGCTATGTGTTGTCTTTGATGTCACACAAATGTCATATCAATTATCATTCTCAGTGTCTACCGAGTTCAGTCGGTCAGCTAAGCGGTTCTCAATGTCTACCGAGCTCAGTCAGTCAGCTAGGCGGTTTTTAGTGTCTACCGAGATCTCTCGGGTGTCAAAAGGAAACATGACAGGGAAACAGTGTTAACCGAGCCTCCTCGGTTATCGAAGGAAAATTAGTGGTTACCGAGCTCTCTCGGTCTCCGAAGGATGTTGCAGAATTCGCTGTGGTTACCGAATTCACTCGGTCAACGAAGGAAATCTTTTCAGGATTAATGTTTACTGAGCAAGGTCGGCCCTTCAAAGGATTTTGTTATTACAGTTTGTTTATCCAAGCCGACTGTTGTAATAATTATTAGTGCCGACTTGACAATCTAAATGTTAATTAGAATGGCATATATATATAGAAGGTCAAGTGGTGAATGGGACATATACACAACATGCAGAAATCATTTTGAAGAAAGGCATGTGCGAATTTTGAAGGATGGTTAGATATCCTTGAGGAGCAGCAAAGATTTATTTGATCAGTAAGGATCTAGTGAAGTAGAACAGAGATCTATATTCAGCAATTCAATTGCAAGTCATTTCATTGTTACTCTCTTACAATTGTAGCAGTGATATCAAAATCTCTTAACCGAGTTGGTTTAACAACCATTTTGTAAATCCTCTAACAAGGTGACAGTTCTATTGAATTGTTTCAAGACCTCTTACAAGGCCACTCCTAGCAGGGTGATTAAATTCTCTAACAAGGTCACACCTAACAGTGTGTTTTGTAACCTTTTACCGGGTTGGCTTCTAACCGGGCATCACTTCAGAAGAGTGAAAAACAGTAACTAGTTATATTGGTGGTTTTTCCCATATTGGGTTTCCATGGTAAATCTGGTGTCTTTTGTGTTCATGTTATTTTCTTTATTCATGTAAGTTAATCAGTGATGAATGCTTAAGAACAGTTTAATTATTACACACTTCAAGGATCAAGTTTCAGCATTTCTCTGTATGTTTACCGAGTGGCAACAATAAATAATTTGTTAAGATATCTAAGGGATCAGTGGTAATATTTTTGTGGTTAACTGATTCACCCCCCCTCTCAGTTACTGCATCTATATTTCCAACAATAACATATGTTAAATAGGTCATTACAGGGGCAGCCGGTATAAAATATAAACCTTAGCAAAGGGGCCAGTCAACCAACAGATCTTAATCCATGAGACAAACCCGGAAACAATTTCAATGGGTGGACATGAAAACACAACATGGGAACCATGCAAGGGCAAATGGCTAACAGCATTTAAAAAATTGAAAACTTTTAGACCAGAACATTTTCTCAAAGGGAGGAAAGCCATAAAAAATGCCATGCATTTTTGAGTTCCAACACATATTATACACATTTATGACTCAAAGTTCAAGTTGACAACACGCCATGAACATATATAGTATAACTATATACACAACTTAACTGTACATGAATGAGCAAGTTACAAGAGAAATAAGAAAAATGATTGAATCATATTTCAACAAATAACAATTACCTGAAAAATGCTCTCAGGACTGGAGGCTTGAGTAATAGCCTTTAGGATCACGTCATCCAATTTTTTGGCAGCATCTGAAAGGTTAACTGCTGTTGGGCGACTGCAAATTTAATAAATATGTGTTAGGTACCATGATATTTTCTTAAATCGGCATTTGTTAGAAACAAATAAAAGAGGATAAAGTTATCCATATTACCTAGAAACAAGGTATTCTAACCGTTTTTGTAGAAATGCAACAGCATCATCCACCTTCCAATCAACTGAACCCAAATTGGTAACCTCCACTGCAAGAGAAAGTGCAGCTGATATGGCAATTGCAGGTGCACCACGTACCACCATGTCTTGTATAGCATGCCTGTTTGACAAAACTTCTTGGTAAAACCATGCACAAATATAGGAAATATAGATTAAATTCTGCCTTGAAACTACAGCTTTCCCAGCTCAACAACTTGACAAGATTATCACACCTTTGGACAAATGCACACTATGAACATTGAAGATCCTGTTGGCCTGAAAGATTAGTGGGAAGGATTGACACCTGACTACTGTAATCTTCCCTGTCAGTACACTTCTGATGTATGTATATAGCTAGCCAATGTTTGAACTTTGGAGAACATATAAGAATATCAAATGGCATTTTCTTTCTAAGGATTTGATTGTCCTTCACAACTAAAGAAGCATCATTATAAGACCCAAGAAAAATCTCCATTTTGACTTTTAAGTTCAAGCTTGCTTTAAGATACCCAAAACATTGTTAGAAATTCATAGCACCAAACATAAGCACAACCCAAAAACAGAACTTAAAGACACAGGAATGAGGAAAGCAGATCAGTCAGTGCCAAAGAACTGCTAGAAATTCATATACCAAACATTAGCACAACCCAATTATAGAACATAAAGACAGGAAATGAGGGGAGTACATCAATCACTTTATTACTCTACAGAATAATTGCAGTTGTCTAGCCCCAGATACACTGCCATTAAAATTCCATCTCCCTCAATCAGCCACATTCCCACTACATTACTTAACCCACTTTTGTGTGAACCATTTAAAAATAAATAAAATAATAACTCCCAGTCAGATAGAGCACAACACAAATTAAATTTTTAAAACATATTAAACTAATACACGCCAGTTATAAGAAAGAAAAAAATGCAATAATATTAATGTCCATGAATAACAAAAATAGAGCAATGGAATTGAAAAGGTAAAATCAGTTATAAGAGAGAAGCACTAGGGTAGAAATCTGAAATACCCTAGGTTTATAGTCCATCTCACTCAGTTAGCCCCATTCCCACTACATTACTCAGCCAAGATTTAGCTGAATCAATTGGCAAACAATAAAGAATTAATAGCTCCCTAACAGATGAGTTCAACAAAAATTGAGTTGTTTAAAAGTATCAAACTAAAAGTATGCACCATTGAAACTAAAAAAAGAATGAAATCAAAAGTAAACCATCAGGCTTTCCCAGCGGAGATCCATGTTCAAATCCCCAAGAGGCATTTTACATGCTTAGATGTACAAGTGTCGAATGCTGAATCAGGTAAGTACCACATCCAATTTCAGTTGTGGCATATTGATGCAGGAGCATCCCAGGCATATGGTAATCAGCATCCACAAAATGAAAAAAATGTAAATTTCTTATTTTCAGATATCTGGAGGCATTCACATGTTAGGACAAGAGAATGTAGAAGGGTAGAGAGTGCAGAAGGACAGGTCTAGGAAAACCAATCGATTCATTGATTTTTCAATAATTGTTATAAAATGAATTGACAGCTCAGAAAGAAGGATTAGAAAACCACAGTTCAGATTTTGTAAATAGAAATTGAGTGAATGAACAAGTTTTTGAAGGCCTGTCATTAATTTTTGAATGTTTCTATTGTTCATGGTTCTGTTTTCAAATTTAAATTAAAACCATAGAATATTGCGTCTTCATATTGCATCAGGGATGTGTATTAAATGTCAGTTTAGTTACATGAATAAAGCCATCATTAATTAGGCTTCCCATCTTTGACTGCATGGTGTGCTTTCAGAGCTCAGTTTCAAGTCCAACTGAGAAAGAATACCCAATTAGAATACCCACTTATGTAAGATTGTTATCAAAGATTAAAGAAGAGTTTGTGACTTGTGTTGGCAACATTGGCTGTGATGTCCCCTTCGTAATTTGCCCTAGAATCACAATTGCAACAAATTAGGGTTAGAGTTACATCTTACCTAGCAGATATTCCTCTAAATATTGTGATCTTGGATTTGAATTTTGCAATCATAACATAAACAACATATACAAATATATATATCTATTGAATGATTAGGGTTAGATCACATCATAATCATAGACTATTAATACATTATGTAAGCATATTAGGGGTTAGAGGAAGAAACATGATAGGTCTGTGCGAAGCCATTTCTACACTAAGCCCAAGAGTGGATTTATACCACAACCCTTCTCATTGCTTGCTTAGTGGTTTGCTTGTGTTGAAGTTCTAATAGCTGCAATAGAGATTATTCATTATTCTGATGGCGTCGTATCTATTTGGTTCCTTCTCCTTCCTTATTATCATGAGTTTTATTGGCATCGTGATATCTCTTTAATTATCTCCTATCGTCTACTGAAAATAAATGGTGACATGGCACCGTAATTATTACTTGGCATCATGTGACATGGCACCGTATTTGTTCTTACCTGGCATCGTGTTTTCCTCTTCACTGAGCTCCATCGGGTTGCATATCAAAGACTGTCATCAGTTATGTGATTAAGCTTCGTAATTGCTATCGAGCTTGTAACAATTAACACTTGGCATTATTGTGCATCTCTTCAACTACCAATTGAACTCCTTGATGTTTCAAAAGAAAACAAAGAGGATGAACGTGTCTCATTTTTTGGATGGTTGTTTTATCGTGTCCGTGCAATAACATTATTTTGTGCAAAGAATTTTGTATGTAATTGAGATCAAAAGGTTTCATTGTTCGATTCTATCAGTAGCGTTAGCAGTGATTGCTATTTGATTCATCCTGCTCTGAAAGTTTTAGTGGCGTATCATATTTTCCGTGTATTTGTGAGAGCTTGTCGGTTCTTTAGTGTATTCGACCTGAATATGATCGGTTTATATATACCTTGTCATACTACTCAGTGTCGTGAGGATCAGTGAGTATTCATATCAATTTTGTGTATTTATTTCGTTGTTTACAGTCAAGAGCTCAATTTGTGTGTATAAGGCTTATTAATTGAAAGTTTTGATATCTTCAATCATAAACGAGAAATCTATGTATTGGTTTTGAGAACTTAATAAAAGGATCAATTTCGAGTGTGGCTGGATTTTTCCCTCGAGTAAGAGGATTTTCCCAAGGTAAATCTCTGTCTCAGGAGTTTATGTGTTTTGATTTTCTTGTTATTCATTTATGCTATTCTGATTCTTCAAAACATTAACAGCTTGTACCTGCTTTCCCTATCAGTGTCTCATCCTTCCAAAGACACGTGTCACCTTGCGGAATTGGGATGAGGTTGTAAGGTGATTTCTCGGTCCTATGTAAGTGCTCCCTTGCCTCCTTACATGACCCTCTTTACCTTCCTCTTACACCTCAATCTCTACCTACAAAGTGGATTGTAGACATCTCAAATTCTACAATGTAAATTCATCTCAACATTATCTATTATTCATGAACACATGTATATAGATATATCCAGTGTAACACAAGGACGCATCACCCCCAACCCCCGAGTTTCCAGTATGGGGACGTCTCGGGGACGGACACACTGCACCCCCCAGCACCACCTTTCTACAGCCCATTGGTGCAGCCCACATGCCGCCAGGACACGAGGGGTCGCGCAAAATGCCCGGGGACAACAGGGGTTGCCCAAGCGTCCCTCAACCGTCCCGGCAACATTTGTGTGTCCCCCCAACAACGGCACATAAAAAGTGACTTTTAAAAAAAAGTTTTGTTTTTTTTTTTCAATTTTGGTTTGGGTTTCATTTGATCCCTAAATGAGCATGGGCCCTATTGATGTGAGTTTTGTTCCACTACAACATACAAAATCAAATACTTAGTATTCCAAGATGAAATACCAAATCTCCAACTCTCTCTTGAATAAGGATGCTCATATGCTAAACAATGTAAGCAGATTGTGTGATCAAATGAGACTACCTCAAGGTTCCTTCTTAATTGTGGACTTTCACTCAGCTTTAATGATGTGATATGCTGGTTATCACAAAGGGACTTACATTGTTCATTCAATGGATATCAACTTGACTTCAACTTCTTTCGACTATTTCCAAACAAATAAACTACAAAGAGATAAAACTTATCTAACTCTAAGAATGTAAGACAATGTTGATGATTGAGTGAGCCTCTAACCAATCCTTGCTTCCCCTTGTCAACTAGGCATAGGAGGGTGCTAGCTTCTAAGGATGTAGGAATGATTTTGACATTGTCAATATTCATCCAAATACCCTATTAAGGCGCAATCTAAATGAACATCTCCAATAGAAGTTAAACACTTGCAATTTAGGCCCAGATTAACCTTGCATTGTTACTTACAATCAGCAAGAACTAAAAGGTATGGACGCCAGCTCTACCATTAATCACCATTCAACAATATCTTACATTCATCTACTTCTACCTCTACTTAACATGAAATAAAATCCTAAATGAGGAATTGAAGAAACCATGCAATACTCCAAAGCAACACAAGTAATCCACCATGAAGACCAACAAAGAATCAACAATTACTTTGATAGCATTATGGCAACAATTTCAACGAGTCTCCTACTCTACCTCTACTAATCTCCTCTCTAATCTTAATGTCTAACCCTTTACAAATGAGACTTTGGCCTTTTATAGTTGCTCAATTACAATGAAGGGCCAAGATCAATTCAAGATCAAGGGCCAAGATTTACCCATTACAAACCCTAATTTGGGTTGCCACACTATCATCCAATTACATTAAGGCACCACCCTATGGGCCAATAAGAAAATTACAGTGCTTTTGGGACCCAATGAAAAAATTGTACACCTGGCATAATATGATTGAGTGTACTTGGACATGTGTAACTGAAATTTTTTGATTGGTAGAAGACCAGTGGGTACCACCTCTGCATCCTTATCTTGTAGACTTGATCAATTCTTTGGTGATGAGAAAATATCTCTTAATACTCAACATTATCAAGCCTTCATTCTTTAACTTCTTGAAGTGATGAAGTCCTTCATGTAGCTGGATCCTTCAAAATGAACTTGGATTTCGGGAGGAAATTCAAGTTGATGAAAATTTTCTTCCCCTTGTGAATTCTGATTTTTCCTTCTCCTTGTTCTTTGTTTTCTTGAACTCCATCTTGATCTTGCCTTGGATTTGCACATTGATAATCTGATTTTGAACCTCCTCACTTGTAATGACCCTTAGTATTAAGGCCACTAAAAACCCCAAATCTGAACTGAGACAATTTGTCAAACACTTGGCATGCACTGGATTGTTTTGTTTGTAATGTAGTGTTTCAAGGTTGTAAATGTTGAGCAACAAGTCCACAAGTACAATTAAGATAATAATGTCAATATGCAATGAAATACAATGAACAATAACAATACCAATAACAATATTCAGAAATTCCAATCACTTGGCACCTTTCAATGAACTATATCAACAATGAGATACTCTCCTATTAATGCAATGTCCAACTTCCCAAGTCTGATTACAATGTGCTGTTATAACAAGGACTGATTCAAATGACTGAATTCTGAGAGTATAATGGACTGTTACAACTATGCCAATTTCAGATTACAATACAATGAACTATGGTAATGACAAGCTCTCACAATGCACTTCCATTAACTATGACAATCCAATTACAAATGATGAATAACAGTGACTGTTTCAAAGCATATACTGGACTGTTATGACAGTGACTGAACATATGTAAATTTTATACAATTTTGACATCCAAAATCAAACACCAAGAACCTAGAAAGATGCACCGGATGTTGACCAAAATTGATGATGACAATGCTGCTAAAGACACCTCCAACTGCACCCGAACTGATCCCAAAATGATGTTGTTGTATCTGTTCTGGTACAGGCCGTACCTGGGCCGTACAGTACGGCAGCTGTACAAAAATCACTGCTTGGTATTGCTGGCCGAAAATACCCAAAACAGGGTCGCCTAGGGATGTAATCTCATTCCCCAAATGCATAAAATTAATCTCTAAATAGTTTGTGAGATATGAGCAAAAACTTGTGACTCGGGCCCTGGTATGGTCTTCTCAGAAATTGCACAAAATGATCTCCAAAACCTATCAAACTGATTCACCAATAAAATGATGAATTCCAAACCCTTATTCAACCAATTTCAAACCCTCAAATCAATCCTCAGATGAAATCCAACATGAAATGGCTAAGTACCATCTCCAATGAGCAACCCTTCAGAAGATATTTCACTTCCTCAGTTATGCTAATCCAAGGGAGTTATCGTTCCCAAAGATCAAATGATATTTGCAGACCAAATGACTACAAATTGCTCCACAATGGAAGTAGAAAAAATTCCCAAAATCAGCTTGTCCAAATGAATGCCCAAGCCTTCTATTTCTTCACTTTCCTAAGAAGTTACTAAGAACTTCTAGAAGCATCTATTATAAAATCCCATTATAATGCACTTTTATAATAAAGTAACTTTATAAAATAAAAAGTGCAATCTCAACTTAAAATTATAACATATGGGCCCTGCTAACACATAATAATAAAATATAAGCTCAACTTCACTTTTCCAAGAGCAAGTATGACCAACTGATCTCCAAAAATAACTCTCTCTCCAAAACATTTGCCTACGAGAGCCGATGATAGGCAAATCCAATATGAAAAATCATGTCGCTAGAAAGGGGACATGACAGTCCGCCCTTCCTGAAATTGCTTGCCCTCAAGCAATCTCAATGCTGATGCTGCAAAATCACTTCACTCTCCCAAGTAGCATCCTCAATAGGTAGATCTCTCCACTTAACCAAATACTCTCTGATCACTCTCCTGCGAAGCTGCTTCTCCCTGCTATCCAAAATAGATTCTGGCACTAAGATCAATTTCCCTTCATCATCCAAGGGAGGTAATACTGTAGAAGGCACAACATGCTGACCCAACGCCTTCTTGAGGTGCGACACATGGAACACGTTATGCACTCTGCTATTTGCGGGAAGCTCAAGCTCATAAGCCAACTCTCCTATACGCCTGATGATCCTGAAAGGCCCGTAGTATCTAGGCTTAAGCTTCTCTGATCCACTCTTCTTAAGAGTAGACTGACGATATGGCTGAAGCATGAGGTAAACCATGTCACCAACCTCAAAGCTCCTCTCTGTCCTCTTTTGATCTGCATACTGCTTATACTGATTCTGTGCCCTGGCCATGTTATCCTTGAGAGCATCAACAATATCCTTGCTCTCCTGAAGCAAATCCCCGGCACGTGGAACTCTAACATCACTCATCAACAAATCAATGAAACTCGATGCATCATACCCATACAGAGCTCTGAAAGGTGTCATCTGAATCGACATGTGAAATGTGGTATTGTAACAATACTTACACAAATGTATCCATCTCACCCATGACCTCTGCTGACCAGCCACGTAATTCTTCAAATAGCCCTCCACCCACTTGTTGACTATCTCTGTCTGTCCATCCGTCTACGGGTGATAACTGGTGTTGGGTGTAAGCTCAGTGCCACATAGTCTGAATACCTCCTGCCAAAAGTGACTCAAAAATTGACTATCTCTATCACTCACTATACTGCAGGGTATCCCATGCAATCTGAAAACCTCTCTGAAGAAGACCTCAGCTACCTGTACTGCTGTGTAAGTAGTAGTGATGGGAAAGAAGTGTGCATACTTCGTCAATCTATCCACCACCACATATATGCAATCACGACCTTGGGCCTTGGGCAAGCCCGTAATGAAGTCCATGGATATACATTCCCACTTCTGATCTGGAATGGGAAGTGGTTGTAGGAGCCCGGCTGGAAAGGTGTGCTCTTGTTTGTTCTGCTGACAAACAGGGCACTCACGAACATACTGCAAAACATCTGACTTAAGCCCTTTCCATGTGAACCGCTCCCGAACCTGTCTATATGTTTTGAAGTACCCGGGATGACCAGCTGTAGGTGAATCATGAAGAGCCCTCAAAATAGATTGCTTCACCTTAGATCCTGGGACTAAAAATATCCTGCTCTTGTAGATAATCAAATCATCCACAAGTGTATACCGGGTATCAACAACTGACCCATCAACTATCCCTGATGCTCATGGGTCTCTAGCATACTCTGCCACTATCATATGCCTCCAATCCTCTGATAACTCAATCAATGCACTGAGATGTGGTCTACGTGACAATGCATCTACTACCACGTTCTGAGTCCCTCTCACATATGATATGTCAAAATCGTAAGCTTGTAGCTTACTAACCCACTTCTGCTGTCTATCATTGAGATCTCTCTGATTAAGGAAATGCCTCAAACTGTTGTGGTCAGTTTTAATACAAAACTTACCACCCACTAGATACTGTCTAAACTTAGCCAATGCGTGCAT
The DNA here is from genome assembly GCA_027943335.1 of Chamaecyparis obtusa. Lineage (NCBI taxonomy): Eukaryota > Viridiplantae > Streptophyta > Pinopsida > Cupressales > Cupressaceae > Chamaecyparis > Chamaecyparis obtusa. The sequence continues at coordinate 322,118 of BSBK01004060.1, read as the reverse complement.
GATGGCTAACATCTCCTTATCATAGATGCTGAAAGATCTCTCTAGTCCACGGAGTTTCCTGCTCTCATAGGCAATAGGGTGCTTGTCCTGCATCAACGCAGCACCAATACCATCTCCGGACGCATCACACTAAAGCTCAAATGGCTTCGAGAACTCAGGCAAAGCTAACACCGGGCATGAAGTCATGATCTCCTTAAATCTGTCAAAGCAAGCCTGTGCCTCTGGTGTCCAAACAAAGGCCCCCTTCTTCAACAAATCTGTCATAGGGGCTGCATGTCGTGAATATCCACTCACAAATCTGCGGTAGAAACCACATAGGCCTAGGAACCCTCTCAACTGTGTCAGGTTCTCAGGAATAGGCCACTCTACTATAGCGCGGATCTTATCAGGATCCATCCGCACTCCCTCTGCACTGATAATATGTCCTAAATACAAGAGCTCAGTCATACCCAAATCACACTTGGACTCCTTGGCATACAAGGACTCCCTCTGCAATATACTCAATACAGTCTCCAAATGTGCTACATGCTCCTGCCATGTCCGACTATATACCAAGATATCATTGAAGAAAACCAATACAAATTTCCTCAACTGATGATGGAAGACCTTATTCATCATAGACTGGAAAATAGCTGGTGCGTTGGTCATCCCAAATGGCATGACCACAAACTCAAAGTGTCCACAATGACATCTAAATGCAGTTTTCTCCACATCCTGCTCTCTGACTCTGATCTGGTGATAGCCGGATCTCAAATCAATCTTACTGAAGTAGCATGCCCCATGTAACTCATCTATCAACTCATCAATCCGAGGGATGGGATATCTATTCTTGATGGTCCTCTTATTCAGCATCCTATAATCAATGCACATCCGCATTGAACCATCCTTCTTCACCAAAACTACCGAAGAAGCAAAAGGAGACTTGCTCGGTCTAATGTGCCCCATCTCAAGTAGCTCCTTGATGGTTTTCTCTATCTCATCCTTGAGCCTCTTAGGATGCCTGTATGGTGTGATCATCACTGGTTTAGCACCCTCCTCTAACTCAATGATGTGCTCAATCCCTCTATCAGGTGGTGTGCCAGGTGGAATATCACTGAATACCCTGTCATACTTCTCTCTCAATCTCTGAATGTCGGGGTGATATTCTGTCTTCTGCTAATCCTCCTGTGTAAGCATGAGAGTACACATGGCTGCCCATCCAATACCGTCGTGTCTAACCAACCTCTCCATGCGCCTGAAAGAAATAGTTCTGATGTCACTATTTCTGATAGCTCTCAACACATGCTATTTCCCATCTGCCTCAAACTTAATCTCCATATCTCTAAGCCTGAAAGTGACCTCACCCAATGAATGTAACCATTTCATACCCAAAACAATATCTAGGTCACCCATATTAACCACATGGTAATCCGCTTTGAACTCATAATTGTTCAAGCGTAGGAGCATGTCTCTAATCATCCTGTTACACCTAAGAGTGTAACCATCAGCAACCTATACTCGGAGACCCTCAAACTCCTCTGTCTCAATGCCACGGCGCTCAACCAATCGTGCATCAATGAAGTTATGCGTAGCACCTGTGTCAACTAAGGTGATCACCTTCTGCCCTGCGAGAACACCACGCAATCTAAAGGACCCCTCCTGCTGAATGCTAGACAAGCGTGTCTGCTGCAAATGTAACTCAGGCTCCGTCTTAGGCTCTGAAGCCTCTGCCTCTACCTCAGGCTCTATATCACTGTGCTCATCCTCATATGTTGTACTGTCTGAATCTGAGTCCTCATAGTATGCCCACATAACTCTGTTGGCCTTCTTCTTAGGCCTCAAAAGACAATCATGATCCCTATCATATGGACCTTTGCAATAGAAGCATAGCTTCTTCCTGCGTAGGTCATTAAGTGCCTCGGTATCCAAGGGTGTAGTGGATTTCCCCTTGGTATCAACCTTCTTCCCCTTACTCTTATCAAACTTCTTATTATCTCTCAAAGAAGAAGAACTTCTGGGAGTGAATCTACTAGAAGGTGTTGTAAGCTCCATACTGCGAGCTTTCCTCATGGCCTCCTGTAGTGTCGATGGATCAAATGCCTTGATCCAACCCTTGAGGGGTTCAGACAATCCCTCAGTGAATAGGATAACCAACCGCCTCTCCGATATGTCCTGAACCATAACTGACAACCTCTGAAACTCACTGATATAAGTCTCCAAGCTGCCTATCTGTCTCAACTGTGCAAGATCACGGAAGAATATCTCTGGATCCTTCCTGTCAAAACACTCCACCAACCTATCCACAAAATCCTGGTACGATGTCACCTGGTTGTGCTGCAAAGTAACCATACCATGTGACCACCAGTCATGAGCTGCGCCCTCCAAATGCAAGGTGGCGTATCGGATGGCATCTATCTCTGACATGGGTCTCAATGCTAAGAAAGTATCCAACTTATGTATCTATGCCCGTGCTGTCATCTGTCCACTACCATCAAAAAAAGGTAAAGTGAGTTTGCTAGCAGCTCGCTGCAACTCACTGTCATGGCCTCCTCTAGGTCTCCTGTTCTGCCGAGTACTCCTCATGTGCTCTCTCCTCTGGTTCAAGTAGCGATCAAAGTTAAGTAACTCACGCACATGTGGTGGTAATGCCTGCCATTCTGCAATGGCAGCTCTAAGATCGTCCTGGAACTCATCCTGCACATCACCCTCTCCTGCCTCCAGAGCCTCCTCTCTAAGGAAAGTAGGTCGAGTAGGTCTATCTGTTGTCCAAGACCTATGCCTGGGAGCACCCTGTGAACCTGCTACACTCCTATTATCATGATCAGGTGTACCTCTACCCTGCTCCTGAGCTCTGGGCTGAACCACTCTCTCCATCATAGTGGTCAAGGCACGCAATGACTGGACTATCTCCTGCTGTCCAGTAGTCATGGTTCTGAAAAAATCCCTAGCATCATCATCATTGTTCCTAGGAACTCTAGGTGGACTCTGTGACTGTCTCTCACCCATGGTAAGAATGTCTCTGAACTCCTGTTCCCCTTCTAGTGCTGCTCTTCTGCGTGTGTAGTACCTGTGATGCCCAATTGCTGAAGGATGCATATAGGTTTCTTACCCAACAGGATGGCAAGAACACCGCTCTGATACCACTGTAATGACCCTTAGTATTAAGGCCACTAAAAACCCCAAATCTGAACTAAGACAATTTGTCAAACACTTGGCATGCACTGGATTGTTTTGTTTGTAATGTAGTGTTTCAAGGTTGTAAATGTTGAGCAACAAGTCCACAAGTACAATTAAGATAATAATGCCAATATGCAATGAAATACAATGAACAATAACAGTACCAATAACAATATTCAGAAATTCCAATCACTTGGCACCTTTCAATGAACTTTATCAACAATGAGATACTCTCCTATTAATGCAATGTCCAACTTCCCAAGTCTGATTACAATGTGCTGTTATAACAAGGACTGATTCAAATGACTGAATTCTGAGAGTATAATGGACTGTTACAACTATGACAATTTCAGATTACAATACAATGAACTATGGTAATGACAAGCTCTCACAATGCACTTCCATTAACTATGACAATCCAATTACAAATGATGAATAACAGTGACTGTTTCAAAGCATATACTGGACTGTTATGACAGTGACTGAACATATGTAAATTTTATACAATTTTGACATCCAAAATCAAACACCAAGAACCTAGAAAGATGCACCAGATGTTGACCAAAATTGATGATGACAATGCTGCTGAAGACACCTCCAACTGCACCCGAACTGATCCCAAAATGATGCTGCTGTATCTGTTCTGGTACAGGCCGTACCTGGGCAGTACAGTACGGCAGCTGTACAAAAATCACTGCTTGGTATTACTGGCCAAAAATACCCAAAACGGGGTCGCCTAGGGATGTAATCTCATTCCCCAAATGCATAAAATTAATCTCTAAATAGTTTGTGAGATATGAGCAAAAACTTGTGACTCAGGCCCTAGTATGGTCTTCTCAGAAATTGCACAAAATGATCTCCAAAACCTATCAAGCTGATTCACCAATAAAATGATGAATTCCAAACCCTTATTCAACCAACTTCAAACCCTCAAATCAATCCTCAAATGAAATCCAACATGAAATGGCTAAGTACCATCTCCAATGAGCAACCCTTCAGAAGATATTTCACTTCCTCAGTTATGCTAATCCAAGGGAGTTATCGTTCCCAAAGATCAAATGATATTTGCAGACCAAATGACTACAAATTGCTCCACAATGGAAGAAGTAGAAGAAATTCCCAAAATCAGCTTGTCCAAATGAATGCCCAAGCCCTCTATTTATTCACTTTCCTAAGAAGTTACTAAGAACTTCTAGAAGCATCCATTATAAAATCCCATTATAATGCACTTTTATAATAAAGTAACTTTATAAAATAAAAAGTGCAATCTCAACTTAAAATTATAACATATGGGCCCTGCTAACACATAATAATAAAATATAAGCTCAACTTCACTTTTCCAAGAGCAAGTATGACCAACTGATCTCCAAAAATGACTCTCTCTCCAAAACATTTGCCTACGAGAGCCGATGATAGGCAAATCCAATATGAAAAATCATGTCGCTAGAAAGGGGACATGACATCACTTGAAGTCCTCGAGCTTGACTTTGCTACCCACTTTCGCTCTCCAAGCCTCTTTCCTTTCGAAGTTTACCTCACAAACCCAAGAGAGAAAAAATGCATTAAGCTCATGAAATGGTGAAATGGAGGAAAACTGGATGCTTTCACAAAATAAAAATGCATCAACATCAAAACAAGGAGGCGAAATGCAATTTGATCATGGATTCTCTCAAGTTTAAGACCAAACTTCTCTTTCTCCTTGCAAATCTCAAGTTTTGGTTTTATAGATAAAATGATCTTAATCTTGCAACTTGAACCTGAAATTACTTGAAATCTGGAAAATAAATAAGTTTTGCAATGAATAGCGTGCCGAGATTTCATCTTCTTTACCCCCTTTATTTCTTATTTTTGGAAAGAAGTCTGCCTTAGATGTTCAAAATCACTGCCCACAAGATAATAGCTGCCCTCTCAAGGCAATTCCCTCCTCCCTCTTGATAGTTCGCTGCCTTGGAGGAGATAATTCGTTGCTAATTAGGAGGAAGTCGCTGCCTCAAAAAGGTAATTTGCTGCTACTTCAGGAAGATATTTCACTACCTCAATAGCAGAGATAAATCTGCTTGGTTTGATGTTGAAATGAATCTTCATCTCCCTCTTCATCTAGGTGGTTTGAAATTTGAAAAGGTGTCTCTATGGAGGCCAACTTGGTCCTTTTTGACCAATTAAAACAATTAAAATCAATCTCTTTTCTTCTCCCATGCAGGCCTCTTTCCTTTCGAAGTTTACCCACTTTCGCTCTCCAAGCCTCTTTCCTTTCGAAGTTTACCTCACAAACCCAAGAGAGAAAAAATGCATTAAGCTCATGAAATGATGAAATGGAGGAAAACTAGAAGCTTTCACAAAATAAAAATGCATCAACATCAAAACAAGGAGGCGAAATGCAATTTGATTATGGATCCTCTCAAGTTTAAGACCAAACTTCTCTTTCTTCTTGCAAATCTCAAGTTTTGGTTTTATAGATAAAATGATCTTAATCTTGCAACTTGAACCTGAAATTACTTGAAATCTGGAAAATAAATAAGTTTTGCAATGAATAGCATGCCCAGATTTCATCTTCTTTACCCCCTTTATTTATGATTTTTGGAAAGAAGTCTGCCTTAGATGTTCGAAATCACTGCCCACAGATAATAGCTTCCCTCTCAAGACAATTCGCTCCTCCCTCTTGATAGTTCACTGCATTGGACGAGATAATTCATTGCTAATTAGGAGGAAGTCACTGCCTCAAAAAGGTAATTTGCTGCTACTTCAGGAAGATATTTCCCTGCCTCAATAGCAGAGATAAATCTGCTTGGTTTGATGTTGAAATGAATCTTCATCTCCCTCTTTATCTAGGTGGTTGAAATTTGAAAAGGTGTGTCTCTATGGAGACCAACTTGGTCCTTTTTGACCAATTAAAACAATTAAAATCAATCTCTTTTCTTCTCCCATGCAGGCCAACTTGATTAACAGGGTGGCAAAGACATGTTTTAATCATCAATTATCAATCAAATTGCACCCTTGCCCTTTCTACACCAATTCTCTTCGGCTTAAGGCGGAAATTAGATATAGTGGAGGATGGTGAAATCCGCCATTCTTCAAGGAATTTCCTTTATCATTTAGTCAAACTCACCCTCGATCTTCATGCCAACATGTTGTGTGCTCTCCGTTCTCCTTTGGTTTTAGTTTGAAAGCTGAATCGGTCAATCTGATTTTTCATCGTCTTGTCAACATTTTATCATTCTTATTTCACTTTTCTTCCTCATTGTGCAACTTTGAAACTAAAGACAAGTTTCTAGCACAAATACTCCAAGGCGGAAATCACTTACAAGCTAGGATTTGTTCTCATAGTGGGGTGGAACTTGAGGTGTCTAGAGAATTTTGGATCCTTTCTTCATTCAAACTCCAATCTTTCCTTGTGAATTTGGCCAATACTGATCTGATTTCCCAATTTGTCAATCATATCATCATTTCCCTGTTTCTTATCATCATTTTCCTCTTCATTGCACAAGCTTGAAGGCTTGATTTGTGTTTCCATAATCATCAATACAAGGCGGAGATTAATGGTGTGAGAAGATTTTGAATCCTTGGAGGATGGGAAAATCCGTCATCCTTCAAGGAATTTCCTTTATCATTTTTCAAACTCAATTTTATCCCACATCCTCTTCGTTTCTCCCTATTCATTCCTCATAATGCAAATAGGAGGGTTTAGTTTGTGTTGGCATCCTACCCATGCAAGGTGGAAATTAAGGAGTTTGGAGGATTTTGAATCCTTGGAAGGTGGCAGAATCCGCCATCCTTCAAGGATTTTCCCTCTTTGATTCTCTCCAACTTAGTTTCAATACTTATCTTCTTCATTTCTTCACTCTCACTCCTCATTATGCAAGTTGGCGGATTTTATTCATGTTTCCAAGTGTTCCACCTTGATTATCTTCTTTTGCAAATTATCATTAATTTCAACCTCCTCATGCCTTGGGGTTGTCCATCATTCATGTATGGCAGAAGTTGGGGGGAGAGGATTTTGAATTCTTGGAGGATGGCAGAATTCGCCATCCTCAAGGATTTTGCTTCACCTTGTTTATATATATTGTGCCTATCTCCTTAAGCATATTACCATCTCCTTCCTCCTTCAAACTTTCATTAATCTGCCATTGAATGTCGGTTTTGCACTTTGGATTGTCACTTCAAATCATGCCATACATCATCCTTGCTCTTGGTGGCAACATTAGGGAGGCGGAAATCAAGGTGTGGTCAGGATTTTAAATCCTGGGAAGGCAGCGGATTCTGCTGCTTACCAAGGATTTTCATCTTGTTTGCTCATATTCAATCAAGCACTCCAAGCTTTCATTACCTCCACCCTTGATTCATCTATCCTTTCTTTTGGGTGATTAGAGAATTGTTTTTCCTTAGATCTCCATTCCAAATTGCCTTAAACTCTTGGTGATCAGATTTGGAGAGGCGGAATTTCCACTTCCTCTTGAAGATTCCCACTCATCACTTTATCTCTGCTCTCTTGGTTTCACACTTATAATTTCACTTAGGTTGATCAGATCATGCCTTAGGTGGAGGCCATCACTCTTATGTTGGATTTTCACCTCAAATTGCCATGCATTATCCCTGCTCTTTGAAAGTCTGATTGAGAGGCAGAAATCTTAAGGTGGCCAGGATTGTGAATCCTAAGAGGGCAGCGGATTCCGCTCCCTCTTGAGGATTCTCACTTCATTTTTATTATCAAACTTGTCTTGCAAAATTCCTCTATTTTCTCTTCAATTGGTCCTCTCTTCGCAACAAGAGATCTTGCTTTGCATTTGATCAAACTACGGTTTGAATTGCTCATGTTTTAAAGGGGCGGAAATCCTACCTCTTAGAGGATTGGCAATCCTAGGAGGTAGGTGGATTCCACCACCTCCTGAGGATTTTTTTTTTGGTTCACAACTTCACCTCAAAAACAGCATTTTGCATTTTCCTTCACCTTTTCAACGATTTGCATTTGAAACTCGTTTTTACAAGGGGTGGAATTTGGGGGGGGTGTTAGGATTATGAATCCTAGGACATGGTTGGATTCCAACCTGGTGCTAGGATTCTTCATTTGCAAGTTAACTCTCCATTTCTTCAAGTCAATTTCTTCAGCTGAAGAGGTGAGAGGATTTATATAAAATATAACATTTAAGTATAAGTTAACTTAGACTTCAACTAATATTTTATATAAATACTGTCAGGATGTTTGAGATAGGTTTCAGCTTCATAGAAGTTATAATACAGATTCTAGATTTTGGGAGTTTCCGAAAAATTCCAAAAAGCCAAATTTTAGGATTCAACATGCCTTCAATAGTGTTATCTCTCACAATCTTCCTTGACCTTCTAAGATAAAATTGAAACTGGAACAAGGATTTTCTAATGATTCTGACTCATTTCATGACAAATCTCTTAGTTTCAACTCCATATCCTTGACTACCTTAGCCCATCTCTCACCCAGACCCTTGAGAGACTTGACTACCCAGCAAGCCAAAGTTGCCCAAACTCATCTCTTCAACTTGGAGACTTGAAAATTGCCACCACCTAAGACCACCTAAAAGCATCTAAGACCACTACTACTGCTAAAGAAAAAAGAGGGGGTCCCGTTTGCAATGGGGGCGATGGTGTAAAAACCTCACAACAAGTCCCACCTTGGCCATTCCAAGCCCACATAAACCCCTCCAAGCTTCATTTTTTTCTCACATTTCATTTCTCATTGTTTGCTACAACAGATAGAGAAGAGTGAAGAAAAAAAAGGAGTGATTATAGGAGTGAAAGAAGTGAGTGCAAGTGAAAGAGGAGCAAGAAGAAGAGTCGGAAGATTCTACACCTTCCTTGAAGAGATTCATCAAGCATAAGGTAGGGTTTTGTTTTTTTTTCTAATTTTTTTCTAAATTTCAAATTGTTTTAAAATTTTAAAATGTTGAATGTTCATTGTGATTTGTGATTTGTTTTAGAATGTTTTTTCCATTTTTGTTTTACGTTTTAAAATTTCTTAGTTTTCTTTTTGAGTTTTTTCATTTTTGTTGTTTGAATGTTTCATGTTCCAAATAAGAATTTTAATTTATGATGATTCTTTATTTTGCCCTCAACATGTATTAATTTTAAATTTTGTTTTATAGTTAGACTTGTTTTTAATTTTTAATTTTTTAAGTAGGCTGAAACTAGTTGCTTACAAAAGTTTATTTCATTTTGTGAAATGCAATGTCACAATAAGCTCTCATAGTCATGATATGAGTGAAGATGCGATGGAAATTCATTCTCAGGGTGGAAGTCAATCAAAATATGAAGTTGAGTCAAAGGAGAGTGGCCATGCCCATGGGACTGATCCGGATGCCCAAGCTAGTTCCATGGCTAGTGGAACAGCTTCTATAGATTGCCCCTCCAAGCTTTTGAAATAGTTTGCTAGGGGTCCTTATGATCCCAAGTCCTCTCAAACAATTTGCAATGAAAATAACAATCCCAACCCCATCAGGTGGTAGCACAAGAAAATGGAAATGCAACATTTGTAGTATGCCATGGTATGGGAACATCACTAGAGTCAATGCACACTCCCTCTTTTGGAAAGGACGTGGTGTGAATCCATGTAAATTTTTGCAAGATCCTAAAAATGTCAGTACTGAATTGAGTTCAACAAGCTTTGGGGTATTCCTGAAGACGATGTAATTGCAATGCCTACTACTTTGTTTGCTAGGCAACAGGTTCAGACAATTCAGCAAATGCATGGGCAGCAATATGTTTCCAGTCATACATTGCATCAAAGAGCAGGAACAATGTCAAGGACAGCCTCAAGACCTTCATCCTCTCAGAGTGCAGCAGGGGAGGGCAACAGCAAGGGAAAACACAAGGTAGGAAGTAACCCCATAGCTGATTTGTTCAATGTGCAACTGAAGGATCAGATTAATGATTCCATTGGCAGGTTCTTCTTTGCCAATGGCATCCCATTGCATGTAGCTCGATCTCCTTATTATAAGGAGATGATGTCGATGGTGGAAATAGGGGGAGCATCATATGTGCCACCAGGTGAACACAAATTGAGGACCATGATCTTGGATAACAACTATGCTAAGATCAATGTTTTGATGGAGTAGATGAAGGAATGTTGGATAAAGTCTGGATGCAGCATAGTTATGGATGGGTGGACGGACATTAGTAATCGTCCACTCATCAACATCATGGTTACATGTTCATAGGGCCCATACTTTCTCAAGGAAATTGATTTTTCAGGGCATCGCAAAGATGTCAATTTTCAGTTTGAGGTCCTCGGGGAGGCTATTGAGGAGATTGGGCCACAAAATGTGGTCCAAGTAGTGACAAATGCAGCACATGTGTGCGGAGCTACAAGGAAGCTTATTGAGGCAGCCTACAAACATATTTGGTGGACTTTATGTTGTGTGCCATGAACAATGCACTCAAGGACATGGGGAAGATTGCCTAGATTAGGAGCGGTGTGTAAATGTTTATCTACAACCACCACACTTCACATGCACTCTACAGGACCTACACGGAGGAGTTCATGAAACCAATTGAGACTAGATATGCATCCTATTACATTCTCTTAGAGAAAATTCTTGAGTTGCAAAAGGCACTGCAACTCATGGTTATGACGAATGAGTGGAATCAATGGGTTGAGGCCAAGACAGAGGAAGGAAAGAGGGTGAAGGAGATACTGAAGAGTGATCCATTTTGGAGTGATACAAAATGTATTGTCTCTATCATTACTCCGGTTTCCACGTGATTAGATATGGTGATGGGGATGCACCTACCCTTCGAGAGGTGTATGAGTGCATCAATTCTATGCTTGATCAAATGAGGGTTGTTGTACGAGAGGACCCCACTTTAGCATTTTATAATGAGCACATTCGGCCAATCATTTAGCACAGAAGGGACAAGTTGAACACTCCCTTGCACATGGCTTCTTATGCATTGAATTTGAAGTGGCACATGCCTAGGCCTAGTAGAGTTACACCACTTGAGGATGATGAGATGAAGGCAGGATTCTTTAGGTGCATTGATAGGATGTTTGACAGTCCTATTGCTAGTTAGGTTCGCATTGAGTGGAGAAAATTTGCCAATCTTAAGGGTTATTCAAATGTGGAAAAGATGGATATAACAACTATGGCATAGGAGGACCCGATTTTGTGGTGGAAATGTCATGGAGTATAGAGAGCAAAGATTACCACACTAGCCATTCGTCTTAGGTTTCTAGTTCTTCAACTATAGAGAGGAACTAGTCTACTTATAGCTTCATCCACTCTTAAGAGGAATAGACTTAGCTCTAGGAAAGCAAAGAAGCTAGTGGTTGTACATAGTTCCTTGTGTATCATTGACCGCAAAACACGTGTACAAGGAGAGCCCAGCAACACAGTGGGATATAGAGCCAGAGGAGCCAGCACAGATTGATGAGGATGCAGTGGCTTCAAATGTAGGGCTGGTTGGTGTTCATTTGGCGGATCTTGACCGCGAGGAAACCAGCAGTTCCAATGATGAGGAGTTTTCCTTGAGGGATGATTAGAGGCCTTCCTTCACTACATTTTGACATTTTGTACTTGTTTTGATATCATATTATCATGCTACTCATTGTAATCATCTTTATGATATATTTTTTTTTCATATAATAGAAATCTTCCATTCACTGTTTCGACAACTTTATTTTCAGTATTCTAATTTCTAATTTGTAGTTAGATAAACAATGTTTCATGTTCATTGTTCAATGTTTAAGTATTAAGTATTTGGCATTTGCAAGTTTGCTATTTAGTATTTTACTTCTTATACTATTATAAACGTATACATCTTTTCATAAATAGCATTTCAAGTACTCTATGTATAGTATATAATATATACAGCACCACCCCCCCCCAGCATCCCCTTGTCATCCCCAAATTAGACCCCCTTGTGCCCCCGTCCCAAAACCCGGCCCGCCGTCCCCCGGTCCCCTAGGACCCATGTAACATTGGATGTATCATAGGTACTTGTAAATAGGAAGGATGCTGAAATCACAGATCTAATAAAATCTCAGTCTTCTGATCTGCAGAGAAATCCTTGTGTATAGATGCTTAACAGTCTTATGAATCGCCTTAGCCCTTCGGCGCTGGTGTTATCTTGCTTCTATATTTCCTGATGATTTGTGTTTGCAGATATAATGGTTTGCTGAGTATGTTCGATGCTTGAATGTTTGTATGTTGATGAGATGGACTGCTGTATGTATCTAATTGCTGGATGATTAGAATGATCTCTTTTATACTTCATTGATGAAAGGGTCACCACTTTTCATAAGACTTGAGTCACCACCTTTCATTGTTGCCTTTGAGAATAATATATTATTCCCCACATTGATCTCCCTTGGATTTCTTCCTCAAATGAAACCTTCTCCCTTTTATATCTTCCAATGTAGGGGAGAGTCACACCTCTTCATCTTGGCTGCCCTTTGCAATGGTCACAACCTTTCAAAGTTACCACCCTTTGGAAGAGTTGCAACCCTTCATCATTTCTACCCTTTGAAAGAGTCACACCCCTTCATAATTGCCACTCTTTGAAAAAGTCACAACCCTTCATTACTTTTGACCTTTGAAAGAGTCACTTCCTAATTTTCTTCTTACTTCTTTTTTCTCTTCCATTAATTCTCACTTGATTCGCAATTTCCATTTTCTCTTCCTTCCTCTCTCCCCCTTTTCAAATGAAGTTTTCTTCACCCTTTTATATCTCATGTTTAAGGGAGTCACAACTTTTCATTTCACGCCTCTTGACCTTTCATTAAACTTAATTAACTTGTATATTATATTTTATTATTATTTATTTATTTATTTATAATTTAATTTTATTACTTATTATCTATTATTAAATCCTATTTCAGAAAGGGGACATTACAATGGCTCCCAAAAAGAACCTTAGAAGAGGAAGGGTAGAAGTTGCCCTTGTGGCAAGGAAACTGGATGAAGTGATGGACTTGCCAATAGTTATCACACTAAAACAAGAAATTTTTTAATTGCAAACTAAAAACTTGTTTGAGTGATTTCAACAAGTTTGTTCACAAAAAAAATCGTGATTACTCATGGGTTTTTCATAATTAAAATTGTTGCGAGCTTTTCAAAAACCCATCGGTGAGTAATATAATAAATCACCAAGACTACTAGCTCGCAAGCACTCGAGAATTTTGTAAGTTTTTGGCACATTTTGCAACACTAATTCACACAACTATAAAAATACTTCACTACGTTGCAATTCAATTATTTGCATCTGCCAAAGTTCTCTACAACCCAAGGTCTTGTATCTAGCTCAAAAGGACAAAGTTCATTCTTGGTGATAGAAAACGCGTACAATTTAAATGTAAGGTCTACAATGTTCATATCAATACCAAATATAGTGTATGAAACCACCAAACATGACATTGTACAACCCATCATGTAAAACTTTCACGTGAAAGTGCTCTCACCAGCATATGGCCTTATGGATTTTATTCATATCATCTAAGAGTAAAGCCAATAGTCAGCACCAAGTGCAAGACTAGGGTTCAAAAGATCTAGGGTTTGGGGTTTAAGTATAGCAGCTAATGACATGGTGGCTTTGAAGACCACAAACCCTAACCTTAAGGCTAAACATTTAGTGTAGCAATCTTTTGTCAAGGCTCCATCACTAAGTGTAGAAAGATGTGTTTTATAGAAGGCAAAATGACTTGATATTTAGGGTTCAAGTAACACTAAGACGCCACGAATGTGTACAATACCACCAAAATTGAGCTTCAAACTACCAAACCTGTCTATCAATTTCATTCTCACTTTATGACACCACCTTTACCTGATCAATTTTTTTCCCTTTCCTTCAAATTATCTTCAACTACACAAAGACCACAAGAACATGAGCCTTATAATTTTAAGAACTTCAATCCTATGTTCACTAATGTACAGTAAACAACAAAAATTCTCTACAGCTTGCATAATTCCTTTAGGAAAAAGATTTATAATCTGCTAATGAAGTATTTGGGGTAATATTCAATGTGTTAAATTACATTTTGTATGACATGTCTAAGCATTCACTTGTACTTTATAACATAGAATTAGAAAAACAGCCATGTATTGCAAATTTGCATCAATGCTGCAACAATCGCTACCTACTTTAGAGTCTTTAACCCATAAAAGATACTACCAATGTTTTAGAGCCCACATGATTTGCTTCAGAAATGGGAGTGGTGTCTATTGGCAAATTTGAGACTTATGGATCTGTGCTAGTTGAGATTTAGATGACTTCTGCACAAGCACAAGACCAAGTCTATGCAATTTCCTCTTCATCCGTTGTGTTTTAATACCACATAAGAGTTACTCTATGGGTTTGCACATTTGCATGCAGCAAGCAATTGTGTGACAACTTGTACTACATACACAGAACATAACCATACGAGAACAAACATAAGAGACACTTTGCATACAGATTACTAGGAAAAATAGCATTAGTACATTCTAGACTCTAAAGATTTTAATATTGATACTTTGAAAATTCAAATTGCCAAGAATCAGTGCCTGCAGGGTACAAATCATCAGAACGTTAAGGAGTCAATCATCAACCAAACATCAATGCATGAGCCACGAAACTCTGACAAACAAGGACTAGTGCGGGACCAAGATCTAGCTCAAGGGTAAGTTATGTGCTAGTTTTTCAACAAATGTCTTCATCATAACTGCTCTTTTATGCACAAATTCTCAAGAGTACCTAGATATCAGCCCAAGTCAGACCAGAAAAATTAACAGCTCAATTTTGTTATCATTGTCATTGTACAGTTGTACTAATCTCCCAAGAAATTGGAACTTGTCATGAGAGATGGTATCAGTAGTGATGTACAGAAAATTTAGAATAAGTCAAAACATGTCAAAGCCTGTTATGTATTTCTGATTATACCACCAATAACACCTCTTATTGTTAAAAGCAATCTATCTCAAGTTGCCAGATTTATACAAATGAAAATGATTACTTATTATATTTTTTCTTTTATTATATATATTGAAGCCTACAAAACCCATTTAATATAAAGGACTAGAAGCAATAATCTGAAATGAATCAATTGGCCTACATCAATACATGAAAGTGGACATAACAAGAAATTCAACAAAAATGGCATTCAAATAAATAGTTACAAAAGAAAAGTGACAAAAACTCACCATCCTGCTGTAGAGTCTCGAATGTCAATATAAACAGATTCATGGGGCAGCTTTCTCTGTGGAGGAGAAAAAGAAATAGAATAAACTTATAAACAAGAAAGGAAGGACATTATTTATAATTCGTTTAAATCGATTAAATCATCAAACCATTCCCCCGAATAAGATAGGAAGAGACTATCACTTCAGTCACAATTTATAATACATGATTGCAAAATCAAAGAAGCAGTTTAAGTTTTGCTAGAACCTGCTTCTTTCAAAATCCTATTCACCCACATAAGAAATTTGAGTTACAATTTGCTAGATCCTGCTTCTTAAGCTAATGCAGTGTTTCCAAAAGAGGTAAATAGAGTCCTCATTCAAAAATAGAAATGTATTCAGAAAGAGTTCTCACAGAAATATCATTGAGTTCATCACTATTTCAGAATCAGTTTCGCTTGCCTCAAAATTTAAAAATGATTTTAGTAGCTGAATAGACATCCTTATTTTAAGCAGCCCTTAAAAATGATGTTCATTCAAAAAATTGCAATACTTCAACAATGAAGCTGGCAATACTTATTACTCCAATTTACTCCTTGCTCGGAAAAAATTTCCGCCTGAAAGGCTGTAAGAATGTATCAACAAGCTATTATGTCAGTAAATTACAACAATAGAGGTTATGAAGAGGTATGTCTTCCCATCTGTTCCGGAAAAGTTGAGTTTCTTCTACATTTTTTTGCACCCAACAAAAGACTCTTCAGATGAAAATTGAAGAAGTTATGTGCAGCATGGCATAAGAAACTGTCTGTTCAATAGCTGAAAAGTAACTTATCACCTTCAAAATATTGATAAAATCAATATAAAAATAGCAAGAAAAGTTAAGAAAAAAAGACTGCTCACTATGCTTCCCAACAAAACCCCTAACCACACAGCTTTGTGCCCTAACCACAATGACCTTCTTACTACACATACAAACGGCCATGAGCAATGTATTGGTGCTCAAAACTGCATCCTACAATACTAGAAAACAAACTTTAATAACTAACCCTGGGAAAACAATGTCAAGTAGGAATCATGATCAAACTACAGCTGGTTTTGAACAACCAACAAAAGTAGGACAGCTCTTTTAATGCTCTGGGTCTGCTGAGGCCGAGGAGGATATTCTCAGAATATCTTAGTATGATAATTTATAAATGAAACCAAACTAGATGCATGCTTGGCTATACCCTATACATAAGAGTCATACCCAAGTGATTACCACTAGAAATCCCTTATGCTACCTTACGAGTCCTTTAGACCATATATCTCTCGATCAGCATGGATGTGTCTCCCTCAAAAAACCCATGTCCCCGGAAGGGGGACATGTCCAAGACTTGGGGACTTGGGGGAACCATCCCCCCTCAGCACCACCACCTCCGCCAAGGTTGCTGCTGGGTCACTTACCATATAGCACATGCCATTACATACTGATTGCAACCTTTGACCTCATGAAAACTAGTTTGCCTTTCATGGTGCACTAGCAGAGATGTTATATTGCAGATTTTGCCTTGAAGATTTCAGTTCACCTCAATTTGTATATCAACGCTGCTGTCTTTCCATCGCCATTTCCCCATCGTCCCCTTGTCATACCCAAATTCAAGCCCTTGGCCCCCCTCTCCCCACAACACATCCCCACGTCCCCAGATCCCCTCGTCAGGAAACTCTGTTGAACTATGGTATTTTACTATCAAGTTATAATATATCTTAAAATATAAAACTACATTCATATCCTCAAATGTAAATATATTGATCATTTCCTAGATTATCCTTAAAACCCAGAAGGTGAATAACTCTCTAAACACGACTAACAAGTGTAGGCTTTCAGAGGATTCAGCAAAGGCGGGTACCAACACTGAATTTATGCAGACTGCTTGGACATAGATTAGAAATAATTGACCAAGCAAAAAGACTTGATGGAACTTCTCTGCTATTAGGATATTGATAGGGCTTCCAATGACCTTGCTGAAGCAGAAGCTTTACTACAGGATCTTAGGTTGGCACTAAGTAATAGCTGCCTTAATTTACAAGCGTTATTCCAATATAATCGTGAATGAAAACACTAAAGGTGAATACCCACGCTGGACACTAAATGCATTCATTTAACTTTCAGAAATAATTTCCATCTCCAAAACATTCAGGCCATCTCTTAAGCACGTGTTTAAAAAATTGCAATAAAAATTGCAAATATTTTATCCAGATAAGGAATGCAGCGTTTAACCATGAAGTATGGAAAGAACTTAAACGCCCTGTATAATTAAAAACCATGAAGAAGTATGGAAAGAACTTAAAGGCCCTCTATAATTAAAAGGCTATACAGAAACATATATTTTTCATTCATTTCGAAAGCTTGGAAAAACGATATGATATTTTTTAGTCTTCAAAAGTCAAAGTGACTGTTCTACACGGCACATATGCTGAAAATCTGATCAATTATTAAGTTGGCTGGAAGATATGTTGTAATTCACGTTGGGTAGGGATTATTTAAAAAAATTGGTCGTCTACAGCATCCCGATCATAATAACCTACAATATTTTTCTAGCCAATTCTGCGAAGCTGTTTGGTGCAACCTGGTACGGAAGTAGAAATAGTCTGCTATATGTTTCAGAGGGAGCTTTGATGAATCTGAGGCTGGGGTTTATCAAGATAGCTAAGAGCTGACGTGCTAATTTTCTCGGCCCTCGGGTAGAATTGCCAAATTACATCAAGATAATGTTCCGTTTCCTGTTTTGGGTGTCTCTATTGGAATTTTCTGCAAAACAGTTTCAAGCAGTGGCCCTCTGGTTTTTGTAGCGTCCTTGATTTTGTTCTGCTTCAATTCTTGTCTGGTGGACCGCTGAACTTGTTCACTAAGATCTTATTTGCTTCAATTTCCACCAAGACTGGCTTGAATTGTTTCGAAGGCTTATCTTCCATGGTAGGTAGGTCCGATCTTGGTTTTACTTTTCACTATATAAGTTCTAGCCGGTACATGGAAAGTAACAGTATTGCTTATCAAACACAAACCAGGTAACAGATTCAGCTAAGCTCCAGAATGTTTATTCAAACAAAAACCACTCCTCGTATATGCCAAGAAATAATCGAGCCACAAATTCGTCGCCTACCATGACTGAAAAACTCCGAAATGAAAAGACATTGGAAGATAAAAACTAAATATCAGACGGAGGCTTCGCGGGAAATTTTAAAAAAATCTTAAAACGGGTGGCGTCAGCTCATAACCATGAGGAATGGTTAGAGTTCCAGATTACAGAATGTTGTACCTGGTCCAGAAGCTGCAGACGTCCCCGCGAATATCTAATCGACTGCAACGTATTTTCGTGGCCACTGTCCTTATCAAACAGAACTTCACCCGCCATTTGCAAAATCTGCTAAATTTAATGTTTAATTACAGATCAGCAACAAAATTTTCTTCCAGTGGCTGGTTTTTGGTAAAGATTTGAAGGGTTTCAACAATCCGCCTTTACTGAGAAAATAAGATTAGGAGACTCGAGGAACGCTTGATTGTTGAAAAAGACAGTAGCAGGATTCGACGTCGGGTCGAATCTTCTCACTTCACATGAAAGAATTTAAAACGTTTAATTGGGCCCATATGTTCAATGGGCACGTTGATTAAAAAAGAAAAATTATTATTGTAAAAGAGAAATTTTTTTATGTCTATATTCTTTGATCATCTATTATGAAGATGATAGAGAGCATAAGACGAAAAATAGAAAAAAAAAATTATAGTTAAATTTTTAATTAGTATATTTATTTGTGTAAAATAGAAATGTGTATAAGGCTATTTTTAAAAATAGAAAAATAAATATTAAATAGAGAATTATTGAACTTATTATCATTAAGAATTAAGGAATAGATTGTAAGATTGAGGGTTAGGAAACTATTTGAGGAGCTCTGCTAGGGTTTCATGCATACGGCTCTTTGTCTGCACTTTTTTTCTGAGTTTCCCAGTTGTCACACCGCATTTACTGTGGGATTTTTTCATTAGGGTTAGTTTTATAATGGCTCCGGCCAACCTCGACCCAGCAGTTGATGTTGGTCCTCGAGTTGATGCTTCGGAAAGCCATGGCGTTTCCTCTGAACAAACATCCTCGCAAGTTCATCTCGAAGGTCTTTCATGAGGTAACCCTGATATTGTTCTTAACATGCAAGAATTTGATGTTGCTTGTGAATGGTTAGAGAAACATACCTTGATAGGGTATTTTGTGGGTCACACTCCTCCTGAAAGTATTCTCAAAGAGTGGGTAAACAAGAGTTGGACTCCTCATGGAGTTCACCTTGAAGGTGTTCAAAACCTTACTAAAGGTTTTTTTCTGTTTCATTTTGCTAACCCTTTCCAAGCGGAGGCAATTTTTAGCCGCAGTCCTTGGATAGTTAAGTCCTCTTTGCTTGTGTTTTAGAGGTGGTCTCGAGACTTCACTATCTCGAACAACAAGAAACTTAGGGTTCCCATCTAGGTTGAGTTCCCTAGTTTCCCATTGCCATGTTGGCCATTTATTAAGTCTATTGCCAAAACCCTTGGCAAAGTTATTGTCATGGAACATGACAAGTTTTTTAATGCCCGCCCTTAGAAGCGTGTATGTGTTGAGGTCGACCTTTCCAAGGACCTCAAAGACTCTGTTGAGATACAGGTCAGTTCCCTCACCTTTTCTCAGAAGGTTCTTTATTTGAACCTGCCAAACACCTGCTATAGGTGTCAATCGGGAGAGCATAAGATCAAGGATTGTCCTTTGGTGACCCCTCGGATCAAGCCGTCACCAAAGGAAATGTCTGCTAAACATACAGAGGCTAGGAAAAAGGAGGAATGGACCACGGTTACACGAAAAGGCAATAATGCCCCAGTTTCTAAGTAGGCTCAAGCCGCTTCCACAGTCGCTTCGCCATCAGCTCCTCCTGCTGGAGAGAACCCTCCTATCGTCGAAGCGCCACTGGTTGCTCTGCTTATTTCACACCCTTCTCCTCAGGGGAAAGCTCCAACTGTGTGGTCTACCACCCCATGAGTGGTGCGCACTCCACAAGCTATTTCATTTGTTTCTTCTTAGACTTTGTGTTGGTCTCTCATCCCTGATGGTCGTGCGGAAGACCCAGATGAAAAATAGCGGTTTATCTCCTCTGGAGATTTGCCCACCAGTTTTGGTACAATTCCAACCTTCTTGCAAAATAGTTTCTCTTCTCTTGAGGACGAGGAAAGCATGCAAGAGTTTTCATGAATTTTTTGTCCTCGAATGTGCGAGGTCTAACTAACCTCTCTAAAAAGTACTATGTTCGAGATACCTGCTATAGACTTCGCAGTCTAGATGTTTTGTGTTTGCAGGAAGTTAAAATCTCTGATTTTTTGCTTAGTACTTATGCCTGTCGCATCATTTGGTCGGACGGCATTGTTTTTTCTTCTCAACATGAAGCTGGTAAGGGTGGTGTCATTACTATTATGTCACCTCACCTTCAATCTGTTGTTATTGCACATGGGTCTGACCCAATGCAACGAGTCACTTGGATCTTGTTGTCATTCCATAATCGTTCCTTTGGTATTATTAATATTTATGCTCCCAACGATGTTGTGGAAAGATCTCATCTTTGGTGTTGGTTGGCGAATAATTTGCCTCCAGCAACTTGGGTGATGTGTGGGGACTTTAATATGGTTGAGCTGGCCTCTAACAAGGAAGGGATTTTGCCTTTTTGATGGACAGCTGGAGAGAGAGAAGCATGGTACTATATGCGCAATAAATTGGGCCTTTTTTATCCCAATGCTAACCGTCGTCAGCAGAGTGGGGTCTGGCACACTTGGTCTAATTTTAGAGCTATTTTTTATCACATATTCAAGAGATTAGATCGTGCTATGATAATTGCTCAATATTTTTTCTCTTTTTCTGAAGATCGGGATTTGTCTATCATTCCTTTGCCAAATGTGACCTTGTCAGATCATTACCCCATCTTTTTTACCATTACGTGTCATTCTTCTGCTCGATGGGCTGCTTGTACTCAATTTTTTCTCAACACATCTATGTTGACACATGCTTCCACCATTGCTCACATTCTCTATGTCTGGAATTTAGAGCCTCGTCCCCACAACCACATTGGTTGGATCCAGTGGTGGAATGATGCCATCACCCATACTGCCATATTTCTCTCGATAAAGCCTCTAAGGAATTTTTTCATGCTCTCAGAGCCTGTCATACCAACTCTAGCATTCAAAAAATCAAACAAGGTCATGTTACCCTTTCAGAGCTTCTTGCTATTCTCCAAGATTTTGTTAAACACTATGAAAAAGTGTTTGCTTCTCAGGGAAATTTTGTTGCTCGGGATGAGGCTCTCAAGGCGTGTATTGATGTTACTCCAAACCGCCTGGCGGTCGAGCAGCATGCCTTATGCGAGCAACTTCTCACCATCAGTGACCTCAAAGAGGTTGTCTCTTCTATGGCTAATGACAAGTCCCCAGGGTGCAATGGTTTTCCATGTGAATTCTACAAGCATTTGTGGGATGCTATAGGTCCTGACCTGCATTAAGTTTATCTCGAGGCCTACCATAATAAAAGTTTGGGTGCTATTATCAATAAAGGGAATATCAAATTCATACCTAAAGCTGGCGACCTGAAGATATCTACAATTGGAGGCCCATCACCTTGCTGAATGTCTACTACAAGATCATTGCTAAGGCTTTAGCACTCAAGATCAGACATCTCCTTCCGCTAATTATCCACCTTAAGAAAATTGGTTTCATTAAGTCCAGATATATCCTTGACAATATTATTGTTGTCTGGGAAGGAATGGAATGGGCTCATTAGTCCAAACAACCCACATTGTTTCTCAAAATTGATTTTGCTAAAGCCTATGATCACATTGAATGGCCTTTCATTCTTGCTATGCTGCAAGCTATTGGTTTTGGTCCCAGTTTTTTGCAATCTATGGAAATGCTTTTTGGTGATGCCTCTGCGTGCATTACTATCAATGGGTCCCAATCTGATACCTTTGGACTTTTCAGGTCCATTCGCCAAGGTTGCCCATTGGCTCCTGCATTATATGTGTTTGCTGCTGAAGGCTTTGGGTACCTTCTTGCTAATTCTATCTCCTCTAGATTAGTTTGTGGCATTTCTCTTCCTGACTCTTCTGCTTAGCTTGTTAATAGTCACTTTGTTGATGACTCATTTCTCACTCTCCTTGAGGATGAGGAAAATATTTCTAATGCCTTACAATGCTTGGATACTTTTTGTCGGGCCTCTAGGTCTGCTATTCAATGGCACAAGACCCTTTGCTACAGACAATCTTTCCTGCCAGCCCCTCCTTGGCTTGCTAAGTTTGATTGGAATTGGGTTCAGCATGGGGAAATTTTCCACTTCCTTGGCATTCCCTTTGCCTTTCATGGTTCTTCTATGGACTTATGGAATGTTGTGATTGCTAAGATTGAGAAGAAGCTTCAGTATTGGATCTCTAAACCCCTTTCTCTTGCGGGGAAATTCTAGATTTGTTCTAAGGTTCTAGCTGCTACTCATGTCTATTATTCTTCTTGTTGGGCTCCCTCTAAAGCCTCGTACCATAAGCTAGAACACCTTCTCAAAGACTTTCTCTAAGCTTCAAGAGCTGATGGTCATGGGTTTCACAGAGTGGCTTGGGAGTATTGTTATCTCCCCAGAGACTCTAGTGGCCTTGGTCTCCTTTCCACTCAGAAGCAAGGGCTTGCTCTTTGTGCCAAGTGGATTATTCATGCTCTCATTGGTGATGAGGCCTGGAAAATCCTTGTTAGACATTGTATTTCTTCGGGCTACCCTATCCACAGGCTTGGTTGGAAAGGAATTAGCCTTTAGATTCTTCTCATTATGAGGGAGCTTGTTCAGATCCAAGACACTTTCATCATAAAGAGCATATGGAAAGTCTGGGAAGTTATTAAGCCTTGGCTTCAATGGGATGGTGATGGCTTTCATAATGGTATTTCTTTCAATCAATAGAACCTCTGGTGGTCTCCACTATTTTCCATTCAAGGCATTCCTCTGGCTAAGACTCAAGGGGCCAGTGCTCTGCATTTTTTCAAACGTGGCATTCGGACTCCTAAGGACCTCTTCTCCAGGGTCACTATGAGCTTCTGCTCTTGGGATGATATGCAGGTTCAATACTGTCTAGCTTGCCTAGATCGTCAGACTTTTGATTTGTTGGTTTCTGCCATTCTTGATCATTTTTATTCATAATCTTGGTGTCCAGTCTGTTCGACCTTGGTGGAAGGATTGGAAATGGTATCCTACCACTCCTTTTAGCAACTACAAGCCAAGTTTGGGTTACAAATGGTTGTCTCCTCATCTTCCCATGGTGGACATTCTCAACCAGAGATGGCACTTACACTCTTCTACGTACCACTGGAGCTCTCGCTTCCAGACCATTTGGTCTACCATTACAGAGCCCAAGATGGCTCTCTTTGCTTGGTGTTTACTCTTCCAAGGGCTTCCTGTGGGGCCTAGGCTCAAACACCTGGGTGTTCATGACCCTTGGTGTCCCTTCTATGGTCATCCTGAGACTTTTTTTGCACATCTTCTGGTTTTGTAGGAGAGCTCAACAATATTGGCAGTGGATTCATATTTTTTCAAACCCTTCAAGCCCGAGCCTTTCTCCTAGCATATGATTGTCCTAGGAGATTCTCCTAGGCTTCCTTCCAAGTTTACCTAGATTTGGCATACTTTTAGGATGGATATTTTGCTCACTTTATGGAAAGATAGGAATGTTGTTCTCTTTTCTCACAACTTTCTTAATACAAATGTTGCTATGTATAATAAAGCTTGTATATGTAACAATGTAATGATGCAGATTCAGGTGCAAGCTAATAAAGTGTCTCTAGAGGTGGCTCACCTTCAGGAGTTGCTCAATCATTGGGGAAATGCTCCTTGCACAGTTGCTCAGGTTCCTCCTAATTCAATTTTTGCAGAAGGTACTCCGTCCAGGGGTCGTTGTTGTGGGCGTAGCTCTTCAACCCGCCACTCCCATACTCCACGGTCACAGGCTCCCCGCCACCACTCTCCTAGAGGTGGCGATGATGGTTGGCAGTGTCGCTCAGCTTATCTACATCGTCATACCTCTAGGTGGTCTCTAGCTCAGTCTGCCCCTCATGATGCTCATGTTGCTCATCGTGGCTCTGATTGGCCTTCGGCCTCCTCCTCCAAGTTCCCCCACCTGGCTCTAGCTATTTCTCCACCTCAAGCAGAAGAGAAAGATAAAAATGTTGAAGATGATGGTTGGTCGATTCCCGACCCTCCTGTCAATCCCAATGATGTTTGGGGTTATGATGATAAAGATCCTCTTCCATCTATTGGCACTGCTCTTACAACTTGATGGCTTTATGCTCTTTTTTTTTATGAATAGTCTCTAGTTTATGTTATTGTTTCTGGCTTCTACCGTGTGGACTCTCGTGGGGTGATTTTTATGTCCCCCGGCCCCTTTTTTGTGAATATGTAACTTTTATATTCAATTAATAGAAAAGGCACTATTCATCAAAAAGAATTAAGGAACAATCTAAAGATTTTAATTGTAATAAGTTTGAATTAAAATGGTCTAATAGATCCTTCAAACTACTTTAGGAAAAATTAAAAATAAAACATGCATGAATGGAATCCATAAATAAGTGGTCCTACATTTCAATAATATATTGTAGGTACTATGAGATTCCAACAATACTTAAAAATGTTGTCTACTTAACCTTTTGGCGATAATTATAGAGATGGTCGAAGAAACCTTGTTGAGGAAAACATCTTGGAAACTGTAAACGGAAATCAATACAATGTTGTGTTTAAATCTCCTTAAAAATTCCAAGGTAAAGCTCTAATTGTTGTGCCTTTTTCTTTTTCCCTAAGGTTGTAGGTTATATAAAGATTTTGAAGGGTTTGTTGTTTCTACTCTGCTTTTATGCTCTTTTTTTCACATATGGCATATAGGGAACCTAATTCTCCAGATCTATTGGTGTGGTTGTTGGATTTTATAGTCTCTAGGAAATTTTCATGTTTCTTTTGTTTTCTATTAAGGGTCTATTTACATATGTTTGTGATCTGTGGTAGAAGGTTTAAAACAAGCCTTGTGCTTGTCCATTGTGATTTTCCATTCTAGGTTTTTGTGTTTTCCTAGATTTTTTCAATAGACTCACCTCAAATGCCTCATTTGTGACTTGGAAAGTGCTGCTCATAATGGCCAAAACTCAACACTATAGTCAATGCTAACAAATATTTTGTAGGTCTTGCATTATTTCTCCAATTGACTTGTTTAGATGCAATAATCAACCCAACTATAAACACTTAATAGACCATGGTGTTTTGAAGCTGTTGTTTTGCTATGAAAAACAATATTTTTTTCCTATCTAATATAAGTCAAATACATGTTTGATTTTAGGTTATATTTTTTTATCACTTATTATGATTTGTCTAGAATTTAAATTTAAAATTATATGTAATTTTAAATTGCATGCTTCCTCTGTCAATACACAAATTAGTGCTTGAATTTCTTATAAACATGACTTTCATGTAATCTACATAATTCTCACAAAGAGGTTTAAACTTTATATGCATCCTATTCAGGTTAAAGTTTGTGTGCATCTTACTTATTATCACTAGTAAATTTTAGCTTATTTTTCGACGAGGTTTAGTCGATTATTAGACACCCATTGGTTTGCTAATCAACCATAACGGTCGTCAAAGTTTTTTAGTCGATAATACGACACATCAAATCTCTGTCGAAATTGTGACATCAATAGTGGTTGAATTATCAACAGCAACGACGTCAAAATAATTGCTTCAACTTGGAAGAATTGTCGGCTATAACGTTTATCTTTGTGACCAATGTTGGTCGAAATTGCGACAAAAAATCGTCAAACTAAATGTCGAATATATAACACTCTCATCGATATGTCTATTCTTTGTTTGTCGAAAAAGCGACAGAAAATTTAATTATTTTTTTACAAATAAATTATATTATCAAATTAAGCAATATTATGTCATTGTTGTTTACTGTTTACTATGAAGAATGATAAGAGAGAATAGATCCACCACTAATGTCTAACCCACTCATTTTTTTCAATACTACATAAACTAAGATAAAGATATTTGTGAAGGTTTTATAGACGTAGGTTACTAAATCATCATCTCTGTTAGAATAACTGAGAGGGGGGTGAATCAGTTATCTAGTGTCCCAATACAAAATGTATAATTCAAAACATCTTCTTTAATTTCTGCTTGTCGGTAAGCAATAATAGCTCTCACTGTCTGTGTTTTTTTACCGATTACTAGTCTAATACTTATAACAGATTACCGATCAAATCTAACATGCAACATGCAAAGTATGATAACAAACAAATATCACAATCAACACAACACAAGAGATTTAACGTGGAAACCCCGTAAAGGGAAAAACCACTTGGGACCGGCAACCCAAAATTGTTCACTCTTCTGAAGTGAGGTCGGTTAAGACCCAACCCTATTAAAGGTTACAAACACACTGTCAAGTGTGACCTTGTTAGAGGATTTTAGACTAGAAGTTATCGTCCAACCAGCATTCACTATGGGGTTGACAAGATAACAATGTTCATTCTATGAATGATACATCATAAGACTTTCAGAGTCCACTTAGTTAAGAGATTTAAATTGTATACAATGGTTAAATGTGTAACAGTAAAATGACTTTCCTTAATACAACTTCAATTGCAGATTACAGATCAATATTTGGTCCATACAAATCCTTTTGATCAATATTTCACTTCAGATTCAATACTATATCAACTTACTGTTCGTCGGTAATAGCTCTTTGTAGCTTGGTAATTGTTCTGCAACTCAATTCTCACTAACGAGTATGATCAGAATGCATGAAACCTTGTTCACGCGAAATTCTTGCAGCTTCTTCTTCTTTCCAACTCTCTTCATAACTAAATTATGTTCTCTTATATGGATGAGTAAGTCATTTTCTTCTCCACCATCAGATTTTTCCGCTTAACCTCATTCATAGATTTTGTCGCTTAAAACTTTCTTGGTACTTGTGTCAATAACATGTTTCAATCTTCTTTGTTAGATCTTCCTTGAAGTTTGTCAGCCATCAATCTGTGTAACAAACATTATCTGTTACCTCGATGTTATACTCTTACCAACTCATCAATCCTATCAGCTAAACTAATCATTTAATTCATTTTGTTCCACTCAGTTAACAAAGAATGCATCGGTGAACACTGCTCGGTTAATACTACGATCGTTATACACTACACTCCATT
Source organism: Chamaecyparis obtusa (assembly GCA_027943335.1). Lineage (NCBI taxonomy): Eukaryota > Viridiplantae > Streptophyta > Pinopsida > Cupressales > Cupressaceae > Chamaecyparis > Chamaecyparis obtusa. The sequence goes on along the minus strand of BSBK01004060.1, from coordinate 294,596 downwards.
GGTGTATACTAAAATGCTTCATTTACCGACAACACTGCTTTGTGTCTTTCAACTCTATACTTCATTATAGATGAATGCAACATAATAAAGTCAATATCATCAAGTCATAGACTCATCAACAAGTTACTTACTGTGTTCCTTATCCTCATCTGTCATGTGCATCTTTCCTCGTGTAGATTTCTTTGTTCTTCATCTCTTTCACCTTTCTTCAGATGTCTTGGTATAGTAACTTACAAGATAAGTGATGTCAAACTAGTTGACATTAATGACAACATAATACTGATTTAATCATATTACATATCTAATCAGCAGCTTCTTAGTGATCTTGCAATCACAGATCCTTCAATCATATTCCAAATCAGTTGTAGTCCAACAATCTCTCTCTTTGGCATTGATGGCAACTCAAGTAATATGAAATGTACCATACACATACCAAACATACATTCTACAACTTTGTGAACTAATGTTGTAAGTCGAATAGACTTAATATGTTTAATCACTATGTTACTAAACCAACATTAACTAGTACAACTCTACCTTTATGTAGTTGTGATCTTTTCAATTCTCCTGTTCCTGCTTTTGTTCTTTATAACTGATCTTCAATACTCTGTCTCATTCAGATTGTCTCTCCCTTAGATAATTGTCATCAGTGCTTGTTCCTTTTCATATTTTGTTTATCTCTCCCCTTTTCATTTCATATGGTTTATCTCTCCCTTTGACAACAATGCCAAAGGAACAAATAAATAATCAACTCTGTAGTAGCCAAGTAACTCTCTGTGGTGTTCAGTACTTCCTCTGTATCTTTGTATACTGATATCTCATCGGTTCAAGTGCTCAAACTTAATCACAACCTTGAGCATGATTCAAAGTGTGAACTATGTTGCATCAACAAGAATGATCTTCTGATAAATGTAGGCTGATGCAACATCTAGATCACCTTAGTGACCGATAGATAGGGGACAGACCCCAAGTCTAGTCCTCAAGTATTCAAATGTGTCCTTTGGTAGGGGCTTTGTAAAAATATCTGCAAGTTGTTCTTTAGATGTAACAAATTCTAACTTAACTTGCTTCTCTTTCACTTTTTCTCTCAAGTAATGATACTTGATAGATATATGCTTTTTCTTAGAGTGCATCATAGGATTCTTTGAAATATTAATTGCACTAGTGTTGTCACAATATATAATCACCGGGTCAGTGATTACCTCAATCATTCCTTCCAACACTTGTTTGATATATGCAATGTTTGAATAGTTAGTAGCAGTAGCAACATACTCTGCTTCAGCTGTAGACTGAGAAATACAAGCCTTCTTTTTACTTGTCCAGGTTACAAGTCTTTCACCAAAGAAAAATGCTCCTCCGGTGGTGCTTTTTCTGTCATCCACATTTCCAGCCCAATCAACATCGGTGTAAACTTTCAGTTCCAACTTCCCTTCCTTAGGATACCATAATCCATAATTCTCTATTTTCTTTAAGTATCTTAAGATCCTTTTCATAGCTATCATGTGTGATTCTCTAGGCTTAGTAGAAAATCTTGCAACTATTCCCACAACATGTGCTATATCTGGCCTACTATGAACTATGTACATTAACTTACCAATCATAGATCAGTAAAGTGTCTAGTTTACCTCGGTAGTTTCATCCTCCTTTGTCAATTTGCATCCAGTAGCCATCGGTGTTCCCACAGGTTTAGCATCTTCCATGCCAAATGTCTTTAGTACTTCCTTTATGTATTTAGATTGTGTGATGAATATCCCATCACTCTGCTGAATCACTTGTAGTCCAAGAAAGAACTTAATCTCTCCGAACATAGAAATTTCAAATTCCTTTTGCATTTCATCAGCAAATGCCTTGCAGACAAGATCTGAGCCACCAAAGATGATATCATCAACAAATATTTTAGCAATGATAATAGTATCATCAGTATCACCTTTCACATACAAATTGTTGTTTTCACTTGTTCTTACAAATCCAATCCTTAACAAATAAGTATGCAGTCTTTCATACCATGCTCTCAGTGCTTGCTTTAGTCCATATAAAGCTTTATGTAATCTACATACCATGTCTTTATGGTCGGGATCAACAAATCCTTCTGGTTGTTCAATGTAGACCTCTTCTTCAAGTATACCATTTAAAAATGTTGACTTCACATCCATTTGATAGACTTTGAATTTCTTATGTGCAACATATGTAAGTAGCATTCTAACTCCTTCTAATCTAGCAACAGGTGCAAATGTCTCACCATAGTCAATGTCGTCTTCCTGTGCATATCCCTTACATACTAATCTAGCTTTATTTCTAGTGACTTCATCATTTTCATTCAATTTATTCCTGTATATCCACTTAGTATTGATAACATTCTTATCTTTTGGTTGGGGTACTAAGGACCAGGTTTTGTTCTTTTCTATTTGTTCTATTTGCTCCTTCATTGCATTAACCCATTCTTCATTCTCTAATGCAACTTTCACAGTTTTAGGTTCAAATTCACAAATTAAACATGTACCTTGTCTTATTTTGCTTCTAATTTGCATTCCGGCATGTCTGTCTCCAATGATTTGTGTTTCAGGATGATGTCTCCTGACAAAACTAGCCAAAACTTGATTTCTCCTTTCTTGTTCATCTTGCTCAGGGTCATTTCCTTACTCGACAGCTTCTTCATGTTCATTGGTTTGTGGTGCCTGTTGTACTGCATTGTTTCCCTGCTGACCGGTTGTCACTGCTTGCGGTGTCGGTAGATACTCTAGATATTCAATGTAAGTGAATCTACCATAGTCTTCTGGTACCTTTGTACTTTCCTCTATGTACTTATCATCAAACTCATCAACACGAACATTAGTACTTTCAACAATCTTATTTGTAGTCTTATTCAAACATTTATATGCTTTACTTGTAGTGGAATATCCCAAAAATATTCCTTCATCTCCTTTAGAATCAAACTTCCCATTTCTTTCATCTTTCAAGATAAAGCATTTACTTCCAAAAATTCTGAAATAACTTACAGTAGGTTTGTGTCCAAACCATAGTTCATAAGGTGTTTGGTTTGAGTCCTTCTTTAGTTGTACTCGATTAAGAACATATACAGCTGTGCTGACAACTTCCCTCCAATATGTCTGAGCGACATTCTTTTGTATCATCAATGTTCTAGCATAGTCAATTATAGACCTGTTCCTCCTTTCAGCAATGTCATTTTGCTGAGGTGTCCTCGGTGCAGATACCTGCCTCTTGATTCCATGCTCATTACAAAAACTAGTAAATTCATCAGAGATAAATTCAACTCCTCTATCAGATCTTAAGCACTTTATTTCCTTTCCAGTTTCTTTCTCTACTTTAGCTTTATACCACTTAAACATTTTGAAAGCTTCAGATTTTTCTTTCAAGAACATAACAGTCATCAGTCTAGTGTAATCATCAACAAAAAGAATAAAATATCTATCACCATAATAACTCTGAGTTCTCATAGGACCACACAGATCGGTATGAACCAACTCAAGTATCTTCTTTGTTGAGTAGTCTTTGCTTTTAAAACTAGACTTAGTCATCTTACCTCTTTGACATTCATGGCACATAGCATGATCAGGTTTTGTTAAGTTAGGCAGTCCTCTAATTCTTTTATTTCTACTAATCTTGATCATGTTGTCAAAGTTCACATGGCATAACCTTCAATGCCACAACCAAGCATCTTCATCCTTTATTAGCAAACAAGAAGACTGATCCATATCAAGATAGAATAGATCACCTCTAGATTGTGTACCAGTTCTGACAAGTCTTCCTCCATCATTATAAATCTTCACCTTTTTTCTCTCAAAAGCCATCGGTGGCCTGAGTTGTTCAACTGAGCCACACTTATCAGATTATAGTTCAGTCCATCTACCCAATATGCATTTTCACATTGTAATCTATCATTGATCATCAATGAGCCTTTATCTCTTACCATACAAGGTGCATCATTTCCCATTCTCACATATCCTCCATTATATTCAACAAGATGATCAAACTTCTCTACATCACCGGTCATATGATGTGTGCAGCCACTGTCTATGATCCATGTATCATTCCTTCTTACTTTAGAGATCAAGGCTATCTCTTCATGTTTCTCTTCCTCTTCTGAGTCATCTTTCATAGCAACAAATACAACTTCTATATCATCATCAGAATCAGATTCAGTTTCAATATCTTCGGCTATGTAACATACCTTTTTGCCTTTTTCATCTCGGTTGTCTCTGTTGTTGTGTTGGTAACCTCTATTGACTCTTCTCCCATAGCTTCCATCATATCGGTCTTTGGATCTTTCATCATCTTTCTTCTGTGGACATTTAGCAGCGATGTGACCGACTTCTTTACAATTAAAGCATGCTAAAGGTAGCTTGCCTCTATACCTTCCTTTTCCTTTGGGCAATCTTCTGGCCATAAGTGCTTCAAGCTCTTCAAGTTCATCATCGGTATTGTCATCACTATCACAATTCTTACTATTCCTGCTAGACTTTCCAATCTTCAAAGAAGACATGAAAGCGGCTTCAACAAAAGGAACAACACTATTATCAAAGTTGTTTAATTCAAAGGTTGTAAGTTTACCAATCAGAGTGTCAAGAGTAAGGTTGGATGTAGCTCTTGTTTCATGAATTGCAGAAATCCTAATTGCATAAAATGGTAGCAAAGTTCTAAGAATCTTGCTTATCACTATTTCATCATCAATTACTCCATCAAATGCTCTAATAGCATGTACCACCTCTTTGAGTCTATTTGAATATTGGACAATATTCTCACCTTCTTTCATTCTCATATCATCAAATCTGCCTCTTAGACTTTCAGCTCAGGCTCTTTTGACATTCAGATCTCCACTGTAGATTTGTGCTAATTTATCCCACATTCCTTTGGTAGTTGTGCATGTCTTGATATCTTCAAATTTAGCGTCGGTACAGGCAGCAACAAGTTCCATCATAGTAACATTGTGTTCATGCTTATCCTTCAGTTGATCAACAATTAGGGGACCAGTGAGCGGTTGTATGTAGCCATTTTCCATCAGATCTAGTGCTGAGTTCCCAATTCCAGATGTGTGCAGCTTCATTCTTCTTTGCCATACTACGAAGTTCTCTTTATTCAATTTTGGTACTTCCCTCTTATACATCTTGAGACCTTTATGCTTAAGTCCTTAAAACTCTGTTCCAAGCAACTAGTGCTCTGATACCAATTGTTAGAATAACTGAGAGAGGGGTGAATTAGTTATCCAGTGTCCCAATACAAAATGTATAATTCAAAACATCTTCTTTAATTTCTGCTCGTCGGTAAGCAATAATAACTCTCACTATCTGTGTTTTTTTACCAATTACTAGTCTAATACTTATAACAGTTTACCGATCAAATCTAACATATAACATGCAAAGTATGATAACAAAAAAATATCACAATCAACACATAACACAAGAGATTTAACGTGAAAACTCTGTAAAGGGAAAAACCACCTGGGACCGGCAACCCAAAATTGTTCACTCTTCTGAAGTGAGGTCGGTTAAGACCCAACCCTATTAAAGGTTACAAACGCACTGTTAGGTGTGACCTTGTTAGAGGATTTTAAACTAGAAGTTATCATTCAACCAGCATTCACTATGGGCTTGATAGGATAACAATGTTCATTCTATGAATGATACATCATAAGACTTTCAGAGTCCACTCGGTTAAGAGATTTAAACTGTATACAATGGTTAAATGTGTAACAGTAAAATGACCTACCTTAATACAACTTCAATTGCAAATTATAGATCAATATTTAGTCCATACAAATCCTTCTGATCAATAATTCACTTTAGATTCAATACTGTATCAACTTACTGTCTGTCGATAATAGCTCTCTGTAGCTTGGCAATTATTCTGCAGCTCGGTTCTCACTAACCAGTATGATCAGAATGCATGAAACCTTGTTCATGCGAAATTCCTATAGCTTCTTCTTCTTTCCGGCTCTCTTCATAACTAAATTTTGTTCTCTTATATAGACGAGCAAATCATTTTTTTCTCCACCATCAGATTTTGCCACTTAACCTCATTCATAGATTTTGCTGCTTAAAACTTTCTCGGTACTTGTGTCAATAACACATTTCAATCTTCTCCATTAGATCTTCCTTGAATTTTGTCAGCCATCAATCTATGTAACAAACATTATCTGTTACCTTGATGTTATACTCTTGCTAGGTCATCAATCCTATCGGCTAAACTAATCATTTAATTCATTCTATTCCACTTGATTAACAAAGAATGCGTCGGTGAACACTGCTCGGTTAATACTGTGATCGATATACAGTACACTCCGTCAGTGTATACTAGAAATGCTTCATTTACCGACAACACTGCTTTGTGTCTTTTAGCTCTATACTTCATTATAGATGAATGCAACATAATAAAGTCAATATCATCAAGTCATAGACTCATCAACAAGTTACTCAATGTGTTCCTTATCCTCATATGTCATGTGCATCTTTCCTCATGTAGATTTATTTGTTCTTCATCTCTTTCACCTTTCTTCAAATGTCTCGGTATAGTAACTTACAAGATAAGTGTTGTCAAACTAGTTAACATCAATGACAACATAATACTGATTTAATCATATTACATATCTAATCAGCAACATCTTAGTGATCTTTCAATCATATATCCTTCAATTAGATTCCAAATCAGTTGTAGTCCAACAATCTCTGCACTGGTACTCAATTTGGAAACCCTCGTATGTATATAGCCACTCTAGCAAATCTCCACATCTAAAAAATCTCCACAAAAATCCCTTTTGGCCTCCACTACATATACATCTTCTCAGAATCTAAAAAATCCGGCCCATCATTGATTCTCATCAATGTACCAATTTGGATAGTAAGTCTAATTTAATTTGTCTATGGACTGAGACCTTAAATTATTAAGCTTCTCTTTGTTTCGAGAAGAGTATAACATTCTCTACTTAATAGGGCCAACCACGTGAAGTTGGAAGCTCATCTGGCCCCTCCTAGGAGCCTCTTATGACCCTTTACGACATTTTAAGACCTCTAAGATGTATTCTTAGGGATCGTAAATGGTCGTAAAGGGTCATAAGGGGTCCTGGGACACAACAGCTAAGAAACATAATTGTAGGCATCGTGGTCACAATTTTTTGGAGACAATGTAATTGAGTTGTATACCCAGACGATGGAGAGCAATTCCTGCACCTCTGATTCCAAGTTGTCTACATCTATTTCTCATGAATACAAGGTCCTCCAACAAATGTATTCAATTTGGAATTGGAGGTGCAGAAGTTTCTCTCCATCGCTTGGGTATAAAACTCAATTAAGTTGTCTCCAAAAAATTGTGACCATGATGCCTACAATTATGTTTCTCAGCTATTGTGAAATCTACATTTATGTTTCTCATATGTCATGTTTATGTGCATGTAAGTCTAATTTAATTTGTCTGTGGATTAAGACCTTAAATTATTGTGCTTCTCTTTGTTTCAAGAAGAGTATAACATTCTCTACTTAACAGGGCCAACCATGTGAAGGTGGAAGCTCATCTGGCCCCTCCTAGGAATCTCTTATGAACCTTTACGATATTTTAAGACCTCTAAGATGTATTCTTAGGGATCATAAATAGTCATAAAGGGTCCTAGGACACAACAACTGAGAAACATAATTGTAGGCATCATGGTCACAATTTTTTGGAGACAATGTAATTGAGTTGTATTCCCAAGCCACAAAGAGCAACTTCTGCACCTCTGATTCCAAGTTGACACTATGGGATCCAAAGACCATAGATAAGGAATAAATTTAGAGAGCAGAGGAGGGCCATAATGATAAAAATAATATAGGACAAACCTCAAGTTAAATGAGTTGGCAACTGCAAACATTTTAATAGATTTTTATTATTAACTAATGAAATTTGCATATACTAGTGTTCTAAGCCCCCTCATTACATGATTTATTATTGTAAGCCCCCTCTAACTTATGCATCTAGAAAATGAAACTACAACCTATTAGGATTGAGACAAACCTTATAGAACAACAACAACTAGGAAGGATCGCTTGCCAACATCTATTGAATACATCTATTGGAGGACCTTGTATTCATGAGCTACAAATGTATTCAACAGATGTTGGCAAGTGATCCTTCCTAGCTGATGTTGTTCTATAAGGTTTGTCTCAATCCCAATAGGTTGTAGTTTCATTTTCTAGATGTGTAAGTTAGAGGGGGCTTACAATAATAAATCATGTAATGAGGGGGCTTAGAACACTAGTATATGCAAATTTTATTATTTAATAATAAAAATCTATTAAAATGTTTGCAGTTGCCTCATTTAACTTGAGGTTCATCTTGTATTATTTTGGTCGTTATGGCCCTCCTTCACTCTCTAAATTTATTCCTTATATATGGTCTTTGGATCCCACAGTGTCAACTTGGAATCAGAGGAGCAGAAGTTGCTCTCCATCGTCTAGGTATACAACTCAATGACGTTGTCTCCAAAACAATGTGACCATGATGCCTACAATTATGTTTCTCAGCTATTATGAAATCTACATTTATGTTTCTCAGCTGTCGTGTTTATGTGCATGTTTATTATGTGTTTGGGAAGACATCTTTCTAGCCTGGGCCTGGATCCTTTGGCAATTAGCTTCATAATAATGTAGATGATAGATGAGCAATTAGCTTCCCAAGAAAAATCCCATAAATGAACTATGTGTACCCCAATTCATGTGCCCTCTGTGCGTACCCAAATGATATATTTAAAACAACAAGGGTAAGGCTAAATTTATCCTTGTTGTTTCAACTATGGCATTTAGGTACGTGTCGAAGGCACTGGAATTAGGGTACACACAGTTCATTTATGAGATTTTTCTTGGGAAGCTAATTGCTCAGCTCTCATCTACTTCATTTATTATCAAGCTAATTGTTGAAGGATCCAAGCCCAGACTAGAAAGATGTCTTCCCATTTTGTTTAAGCCATATTCCTTGTTCTTGTCAAACTTCCTTGGTACTATAGGTCTGCTCTTTGCAGTACTCTTCTTCAATATGTGTTCGATGATAAGCATCTTCTTCTTCTTCCTAATTGCAGCCAGATCGAGCTTCCTTTTCATCAGGATTCAACTCCACTTCCCCCATCTCATCATCCTTGTCCACTCATCCTGATTGATTGATCTCTCAAGGACCTTGTATTCAGCAGATGTTGACAAGCAATCATTCTTAGCTGCTATTGTTTTATAAGGTTAGTTAGTAGTTACAGTCAGTTTATTAGAGTTAGGATTTTATTTCAAAGACATCCACATGAAGTGGAGTGGGTGTGGTTGAATTGATGTATCAAGGAACAAATGGAATAACCAAGAAAACACTATACGTTAAATCATGTGATTGATAGCAGATTAGGGCTCACCTGAGCCATAAACATGAAGAATTATTGTAAAAAAAGATGTAAACCATATATATATGCACTTGAGGCAAAGAGAAAATATTAGTTACAATATGAAAATACTAAACTGATTAATTCTTGAGCTCATCTCCGCATATGGTCGCAACAAAGATATGCGATTACAATACAAAGAAGGCATGGTAAAAATATAATTTCAGCATTTGCCCTAGCCTGACACATTTTGCACTCAAATCCTTCATCGTAGATAAGTGGAGATGGGTGGATAGATGCAAATGAGTTGTCATCAACCCAACTAAAGTATCCGCAACCATTATTTCCCTATGATGTCCAGTCTACATTAGTTCTTATAATATAATGAATAGTATTTACATTAGAAACATTAAATATATACACATTAACAACCTTTTTTCTATTTGGGCAGCACCAAAATTGTCGTCCGGGGTTGTTCTATGTCTGTGAAGTCTTCAACACACACTGCCTACCACCACATTGACATTTTGGCACATTGAGAAGAGTCATCGAGCCTATATCAATAATGCACCACACCATCGTTACTACATTTATTATTTTTATATGATTGTTTTTATATGGAATACACCAAGGAGTACCATCAGAAATATTAACCATTTACAATAATGAAAAGTAAACCTAAATCAAATAGCTCATTTTTTTATCAGCATGTGTAGTCTCTGTGTATATGAAAAATGAAAGAAATATCAAGCTAAAATAAAATAGTGAACAAAATAGTATTCCACATAGAGTGAATGAAATATACCATCATAAGAAGGTGACAAAATCCTATCACGAAGCACAGACATAGGAAATAAAAAAGGGACAAAAGACAAGAAATAAGAAAAATCATTACGACTATAGAAAAATCATTTATACTATAATAAAAAAAAGAAACACTCTTTGTCAACAATTTTCAAAATCATTAGGACTATAGAAAAATAATTAAGACTATACAAAATCAAATTTTAGAAATGGACGGTTCTGATGCTTTGCCATTACAACAATTGAGCATTCATCATTTGGTATTGTGTATTCCATTTAAGTATGTCAATAATGTTCAAGAAATAAGAAAAATCATTAGGACTATAGAAAAATCAAGATCTAGAAATGGACGGTTCTGATATTGCTTTTCCATTACAACAATTGAGCATTCATCATTTGTACTTCTTGGTGTATTCCATTTAATTTTTTTAGCTATCGTGTTTATGTGCATATTCTTTATGTGTTTGGCTTATCTCCCTAGCAAGGGATACACCGATAGGTAATTGATTTGAAAGTATAATGATTTGATAGTTAAAAGGTTGGTTAATAGATTCCAGTCGGTTCTTTGTAGAGGGCAATCTATTTGGAGTACACTTAATTTCTCTACAATTTTGGAGTACACTGTCCCATATGTATAGTCGAGGTAGGTACACTTAATTAATATGCTTAATCTATTAGTAAAATAGGAAACCCTGAGGTAGGAGAATTTATTCTCATGAGGAAAGGAGGACCATTACCAACATTGGCACAAGAAGGTATATTTAAATCAAGATGTTTGGTCCAAGGCAAGGTATGTACCCTAATTATTGACTCAGGGGCACATAACAATTTGGTTTCAGTTGATATCGTGTCTAAGTTGGGATTGGCATTAGTAGAACATCCTAACTCTTATAGTGCCACTTGGGTAAACCAAGAGTTGAATGTGAAGGTTAGTCAGAGGGTTCTTATCAATTTTTCAATTGGTCCATATCATGATTAGGTTTGGTGTGATGTCATATCTATGAATTGTGGGCATATGATATTAGGTAGACCATGGCAATGTATGAGAAGGACAATTCATGATGGCTACTCTAATACATATATTGTTCACAAAGGCAAAGAGAAATTTTAGTTAATACCACTGACTTGCAGGGATAAAGACAAGATAATAATGTGTTTTGGTGATACTATTCCTCTTCATAAGCAAGGAAACATTGCAGTTGATACAGGTTGGTATGGGCAGCAAGCATACACACATGGATTGACTAGGACAATGTTGAACAGTCCTAGAAATGCAGACTTTTGGGATTTGAACTATGTTCAAATAGGTACATTCAAGTGTCCTATTGAAGGGCATCCAGTAAACAACCATGTTCAGATGTGGACAGACAGTGGGCAGAAAGAACCTAGCTGCACTTGAATCAAAGTTTTGGGTTGTTTGAATGCATGATTATTTCATTTGAAGTGACAAAATATCGATCCATATTTCACCTATGCTAAAACTAAGAAGTTCACCTCTTACCCCTCACTTACAGTTGTTCCTTTAAGGGAAGATTGTAGGGCCCAAATGATAGCCTTCAATTATATGTACTAAATGTTACAATGGAAATGTAGGTCTATAGGAGATTCTCAACATTGAGTAGGGGTTTAATGAGTGGCAAAAGAAGATAGAGATCTTCAAGGAAAGTGTATCAGATGTGAATCAAGCACAAAGAGAAGATTAAAAACATCGTAACCATCATAGTCTTCCAGAGTCAACAACATCAATGATAAAGGGCAAATAAGAGGACAATGTTTACATGAAAAAAGGCCCTAAATCATCGGATTTAAATGACAGTCATGATGTTAAAGGACAACTAAGAGAAATTAATATGACAGTCCAAGTGCATATGATATAGACCTTTTATCTAAAGACAAATCAAGTCTAATCGAAGAGATTAGAGGGTGACAATTTTTTATTAATGATAGAGGTATAGAAATAAAGCAGTCCTTTTGGAATGATGACTGTGAGGATGAATAATAGTGGGTGTAAATCATGAAAATATGATAGTGGTGATAGAGATTACTAGAAAGGTTCAATTTTGAATAACAGTAAGGAAAAAATGATAGACACACAGACAATGAAAGGAAAAGTTCTTAGACACAGTTGAGTCAAAGACTATAAAATGGTTGATATAATGATCTCAATTAAAAAGACAAATAATAAAGGATGAAGTCATGTACTTTTCAAATAAAAATGACAAAGCAATGTAAAGGGACCTACAGGATAGTCATACAACACATGAAAACTACTACAAATAAGGTGAAAGGAACATGAATGTGACATTCCTCTCAAGGGTGTATCATGAAAGACATAACCTTTTATACTTCTTAACGTGACAGTTTCAAAAAGGATAGTTCTATTCAATCACAAGACCGAGTGTTTCATGACAGTCTTCTATAGATAGTGTGATGTCCCCATCTTTAACCTAGTAACATAATAGCAACAAAACACATGTAGTCAAGGGGTGGTAGACCTTGCACACCTCAAGATAGTTAGGAGATAGTGGCAAATTGTACATAGCAAGTAAGAGTTCAAGTAGATGGTGAAAATGAGGCAATGATAAGCAATAATAGAGAAAATGACAATGATGTCTAATATTTTCACAGAAGTGGCACTGTGAAAGGCTTAAAACAATGATGTGCATCAAAATACAGTAAGATAAAAGATGCAAAATAGTAAACTAGTGATGAAGAGAAGATAAAAGAGAGATCTCAGTGTTATTATGGAGATCAAAATATTGTTATTTTATGACATAGATAGACACAATTTGAGAAGAAGAGGATAGTACATCTCTATCATGAAAATTTGGTGACATAAAAAGAAATGCAGTGAGAAGACAATATACAATGAAAATTTGAATTGGAATGATAGTGAGATGGAATGTGAAGAGGTAAAAAAGAATAGGAAGCAAAAGATCAAAACAATAATATCAAAGATGCATGTCAGAGATTTGAAATTTTAAAAATAGTGATTACCATACCCAATGAAGATCAACAATGTATTGATGACATCAAGAAAATGAGAAACTACGTAGTGAACAATGAGATAAACATGATTAAAACAATGAACATAAAGAATGTATGTTTTCTCAAAAATGCCCTTTCACAAACAAAAAACTTTCACTCTTTCATCGTTCCCAGGCAATTTACATTTTCTACAAGGTTTCAGAATAACCTTATAAACATGTATGATAGGTGCAGAAGCTTGGTGGATACACTTAAAGTGTTTGACCAAATCAGAGGATAAGCCTGTAACCTCAATCTAACTTGAGTTGAATAAGAAAAGAAACCATGATTAGTGAAGCCCAATTAGTGGGTTTCATTTGGAGTGAAGTTATTTATGGCTATATAAAGCCAAAGCATCAGAGTTGTCTTTGAGGCAAGAGTAAATTGGTGTTAAAGCTTTAGTTTTCAATTCAAAAATTCAGAGGTGAGCTTAGTGGGTTCAGGGCAATGGAGAAGAATCAAGTTTGTGAGGACAAATTGAAGAATGTGGCAGTGGATCATCCTCATCTTACAAAGCTTCACAGAAAGATGAATCCTCTTCTTCCAAGGAGAGGGGCTATGAAAAGAGAGATTTTTCAATTCATTTTCCATCCTGCAGATCTGCATGCCAAGGACTCCAAAGGCACCTAGAAGAGCTTTAGGGAAAGAGATTTTTTACTTCCCTTTTGATGTCTTGCTTATTATGTATTATGATGTATTTATGTTTTGTTAGACTGTATTAGAGGTTAAATGTGTATGTAAACACACTTCTTTTTTAAAGCTTTCACTGGTTGCATTTGCATTCACTATCAACTAGGGTATTTTTAAAAATAATGGTCCTTTTTATTGCAATGATGAGGAGATAGAATTTCTTCAGTTTGTAATATGTATGTGCCAAAAAATTAGAAGATATGTCTGTACACACTAAAATGGTGCACTTCTATGAACCATTACATGCAAGGTTGCTCAAGAATGAGGCCTCACAAAGCGGCTCATAGCTCTTTATGCATGGAGTTGCAAGGGACTATGATGTATTTGCTCTCAGCTAGAGCTACAAGCTTGTGACCTTTCTAGTCAACCACACAATGAGAGATTCAAGTGAGGACAAGGGAAAGAGTGCCAATATCCTCAAGAATCAAATGGAAATGCAATGCAAATGCAAGCTAAGAATGAGGATGCAAATATGCAAGCTATACTATGAAAGTACAATCTAAACTATGAAATGGAAATAGCAATGTGTTACAAATCCTTCCTATTAGGCTATGTGAGTTAAATCTATTACATCAAAAGAAACTAAGCTATGAAATGAAGCTAGAATGCAAGAATGAAAGACTAAGAACAATAAGGCTTCCAAAAGCTCCAAAAGTCTCCAAGAATTCCTGCAGCATAAGATTAGTATTCAAAACATGATATGAAAATGGAGGAGAGAGCTTTCCTTTTATAAGAAATGCAAAGGAATGGACCATTGAGATTAAGAGGCAAAAGTCTTAATCGACAGTGGAGGTTGAAAGAGGAGCAATCCATGTGCACAAATATCCTCCAATGAGAGTGAAGTGTTGACTTTTGAGCCTCATGTGAGACAAAAAGTGCTTTTTTCCTTTTTGTAAAATAGGAATAATGCTTTATTTGTGCAACTTAGGACAAGAGGAAAGGTGGGGCTCTTTATTTAATTAAAAGGGGAGGAAATATTCCTTTTAAGTAAATAAAGACTTAGGATAAATGATTAGCCCATAGGATAAAAATCTAATATATGATCAAAATTAAGACTTGATCAAGAGATTGATATTGTTGAAAATATTGATTATTGATAAAATTGATTCAGGATTGATAAATTGAATAAATGGGGCCCAAAGTCTAGGTGACCATTTTTGGGTGCATACATTTGCCCCTCTTTGACTAATGTGTGATCGATTTGGGAACACATGTAGTCAAAGAATGAAGTTGAAATGTGAGATCGATTTGGGATCACAAAACAACTCAGATATGAGGTCGATTCGGGATCACATCTGGACAAAACATAAACAAAGGCCTTTGAACATGAGGTTGATTCGGGATCATATTCAAAGTAAGAGATAAGAATCTCAAATTTGAGCAAAAGCTCACAAAAGATGTTTGAATCAGGAAAATCAAGAGAATCAGGGATGAGAATCCCATAGGTACTCCCCCCTCGGAATCAAAATCAAAATCAGATAGAGGAGAATAGCAAATCAATAAAAGATGATCAAATCAGAATGAAATCATAATCGAAGATAAATGATAACAGGATAACCATTAGGCCATGAAAATATGCCCCAGTGAGGAAGTAGAAGAATAGAAATAGAAGACTAGGAATAGAGCGAATGAGAGACTAGAAAATTTGAGAGACATGGAAGGAAGAAAGTCCATCAAAAATTAGATTATACCTCAAAAAGTCAGTCAACTACTCAGAAGAAGGGGAAAATTTGAAACGCAATTTTGACTGACAAGATGACCTTGGATTTCGATTTCGAGTCCGAAAATGGATAGAAAATGATGTGATATGAAAGACTAGAAATGAAAGATATGATCAAGAAGAATTAGAAGATGAACACAGTTGACTGACTAGTCCGTAAATGATGAAAAGGAGCGCTCTCTCCATATGCAAAATGCAACACTAGACTAACATGAACCTAAAAATGCAAACTACTATGAAAGTGGTTGACTTGCAAGGTCACAACGCTAATAGACATCTAATTATCATCATCGAGAGTTATTGGTAGCATCGTAAAATCATACAATGCACACTAGCATAACTATGTGGATATGAATATGATCTTTATCAGATAGAAATGTGGAAATCCCACCTAGGCATCAAAGACATGTAGGTCTAGATGACTAATGCAATGAGATCACCTAAGTTTGATATGGCGAGATTATGCTTGTATCAAGACACATGAAAGTCAGGATAACTAGAAGCATGCACTCGCATAAAATAATCAAGGATAATACCTTGTCAATCCATAGTGTCAAGTAGGACCAGCATAAATGCTCATGATAATTAGGATCAACAAACTATACCCATAAGCAGATAAAGAAAGAAAACATGTTCTCATACCCTCATTCTTCTAGCTATACATCATCGAAAACTTCTCAGGGAGAGACCACTCATCAAAGAAATCCTCATAGACAGCACACAAAGAAAAATAAAGTCAACATATCTCAACAAGTTAATTGTTTAAGTGCGTGTGTGTTGGTCATAGAGTCAGATTCTGATCATTGCATCTACAAATGAGAAATATCGCATCAAACTTAGACTATTGGTAAGACATCTGATAAGTGTTAAGAAACACTTGACGCAAGGGTAGTATTGAAAAACACTGTTTGGGGTGGTGTTGAAAAACACCTATTTGTGAAATGCCCCAAAAGACAAATGCACCTAAAGGACCAATGCTAATAGTTATGCCCCCTAGACAAAGACAAAGACCAATTCCAAATCAAGTCAAATAAGGTCAAGGCATGATGGAAAGTGGTTAAGTGTCGAGGATGCATGCTAACAAATAGGGGTGCAAAGGCCTCAAGTAGCGCCTGTTTCCAGGTTTTCAACCTTTGATTTATTGTAATTTTTCTCTTTTTTTATTTTTTTGTATTTTTGCTACCAAGGCGCCCGTTTCCAGGTTTTCACCAAGGCACTTTTTCTATGTTTTTTGAATTTTTTGCATTTTTTGATTTTTTTGTATTTTTTTAGGACTTTTTATACTTTTTAGGATTTTTTCAGCATCATATATGAATTTTTTTTTGGTATTTTTTCAGGATCCATAAAGTATGTACAAAGGATGCCCCCAGACAGAAATAGGCATCAAGGATAGAACTTCTTGAGGTGCACAATGTTGATGGGATTAGGGAGCTGTTCTCCATCTGGATCTGATAGTAAATATGCACTTGTACCAAAAGCAGCTATGATGACATATGGTCCAAGCCAGTTAGGTTCAAACTTGCCCTTTTGTTCTCTGTTCTGTTGGTTCTTAGGGTTCTCTCGCAAAACAAGATCACCTATTTGAAATTCTCTAGGGCGAACCTTCTTGTTGAATGCCTTGGACATACGCTTCTGATACACTCTCATATGATCAAAGGAAGCCTTATGTTTCTCATCTAGAAGTTCTAGTTCCTGTAACCTCATGGCACGGTAATCCTCATCTATTATCAATCCTTTGAGTGAGACTCTGAGTGATGGGATCTCTACTTCTAAAGGTAATACTGCTTTAGTGCCATAGGTAAGGGCAAAAGGTGTGGCTCCTATAGGTGTGCGAATGCTTGTTCTATAAGCCCATAGTGCTGGATTAATTTACAAGTGCCAATCCCTACCATTCTTGTGCACTGTCCTATGAAGAATTGTAAGAATGGTTTTATTAGAGGCTTCTGCCTATCCGTTTCCCTATGGAAAATAGATGGAGGACCAATGTTGCTTGATTTTAAACTTTTTGCATAAATGCTTTAGGTCCTTATTCTTGAATTGACCTCCATTATCAGTGATAATCTCAGAAGGCACTCCAAATCGGCAAATAATATGATTCAAAATGAACAAAGAGATAGTCTTCCCTGAAGCAATAGAAAGTGGCACAGCTTCCACCCATTTTGTAAAGTAGTCAGTGGCAATAATAATGAACATATGTCCACCTGATGAGTTGGGATGAATCTGCCCAACTAGATCAAAGGCCCAGCGTTGAAATGGCCAATGAGAAACAGAAGGGATCAGCTCCCTACCTGGAGCATGAATCAGGTTTCCATGTTTCTGACATTTTTCACATGACTTAGCAAAGGCTACTGCATCTATCTGCATTGTGGTCCAATAATATCCCGCCCTAAGCAACCTTCAGGCCATGGCAAGACCATTAGAATGTCTACCACAAATGCCCTCTTGGATGTCAACTAACGCTTGGTTGGATTCCTCCTTTTCCAAGCACCTAAGGAGCGTCCCATCTAAACCCCTCCTATATAAATCACCAGAGATAAGGGTGTGGCGAGAGGCATTACGGATGAGGTTTCGGCATTCAAAATGGTTGAATGTGTCGGGGATGATGCCATCACGAAGATATGAATAGATAGCACCATATCGAGAAGACTCGTGTGTGACAATGGTACAAATGACATGGCTTTCAAATGAGTCAAAGATGGGATGGTGTAGCTCTTCCACCAGGAATTCAAATCTTGATTCATGTGTCTCCAACTGAAGAAGTGAAGCTAATGTGGCCATGGCATCTGCAGCTTTGTTCTCTGTCCTAGGGATCTGTTGAAATGTCACAAAGGTAAAGTAACGTTTCAATGAGTCAACCATCTTTTTGTAGGGTATCAATTTATCATCCTTGGTTTGATACTCCTCATTGACTTGGTTGATGATTAACTGGGAATCCCCAAAGACATGTAACTCTGTGATGTTCCATTCTATAGCCATTCTCAAGCCATTGGTTAAAGCTTCATATTCTGCAATATTATTCGTACATGGGAATAAAAGTTTGTAAGACTTTGGAATATTGTACCCATGTGGAGAAACAAATAATACTCCAACACCTGATCCATTTTGCATGTGGGAACCATCAAAGAACATTTTTCAAGTGCGAGTAGTCATATACAAGATGTGTTCATCTGGGAATTACACTTGAACAGGCATACTATCTTGAATTGGGAAATTAGCTAATTGGTCAGCAATAGCTTGCCCTTTTATGGCCTTCCTTTCAATGTACTCTATGTCAAATTCAGTTAAGACCATCATCCATTTAGCAAGTCTACCCGTGAGGGCAGCCTTACTAAGCAAGTACTTAAGAGGATCAATTTTTGCAACCAAATGTATGGTATGAGCAAGCATATAGTGTCACAACTTTTGAGAAGCAAACACCACTGCAAGACAAGACTTCTCAATGTTATTATAATTGATCTCATAGGAGACTAGAGTATGGCTGATATAGTATATGGCCCTTTCTTTCCCAGTGTCATCTAATTGAGCTAACAATGCCCCCAAGGAAGACTCTGTTGCTGAAATGTATAGAATCAAAGGCTTCTCTGGAATAGGAGGCAACAAAACTGGAGGATTAGCCAAATACTATTTTATTTGATCAAGGCTCTTTTGGAATTCCTCATTCCATACGCAAGAAGCACCCTTATGCAGTGTCTTATTAAAGGGTTGTGCTCTATCCGCCAGCTGTGAGATAAACCTCCTAATTGACTGGAGTCATCCCTGAAGACTTCTCATCTGACTAATGTTTCTTAGAGGTGGCATGTCTAAAATTGCTTGGACCTTTTCGGGGTCAACCTCTATTCCTTTTTCTGATATTATAAATCCTAAAAGTTTGCCTGAGGTGACACCAAATGCGCACTTCTTTGGATTCAATCTGAGTTGAAACTATTCCATGCGATCTAGAATTACTTCCAGATCATCGAGGTGCGTGTCCCATTTTCTTGATTTTGCCAGGGTATCATCCACATAATCTTCTATGTTTTTGTGCATCATATCATGAAAGATAGTGGTCATAGCTCTTTGGTAGGTTGCTCCTGCATTCTTTAACCCAAATGGCATGACGTTCCAGCAATAGGTTCCTCATGCACATGTGAACACTATTTTCTCTTGGTCTTCAGGAGCTATTTTAATTTGATTATATCCCGAGAAACCATCCATTAGAGAGTATATGTCATAGCCCACTGTCATGTCCACTATCATGTCAATATTTGGAAGTGGAAAATCATCCTTTGGGCATGCTTTGTTTAAATCTCTAAAATCTGTGCATACACGAATGGACCCATCATGTTTGGAAACTGGTACTGTGTTTGAGATCCATTCTGCATAATCGATGGCTCTGATGAATTCAGCTCTCAAAAGTTTTTCTAATTTCGCTTTGACAAGGAGAGCTACATGTGGATGCATTTTTCTGAGTCTCTGTTTCACTGGTTTGACTCCTAGAGTTATGGATAAGTGATGTATTATAAGATTTGTGTCAAGCCCTGGCATGTCTGAATAGGTCCATGCAAAATTAATTTTATTCTTTTGTAAGAATTGTATATATGCCTTGGTTTCTTCTTCTGATAAAGACTGAGCAAGATGAATTATTTGAAGAGCTTCTTCTATGTTCAAATTAACTGATTTTGTTGGCTCAATCAATACTAATGATCTGTCCTAAAAATAACTCGGCAAGTTATTAAGTACCCCACCCTTAGGCACCTCAAAGAGGTTTTCACCCTCAGATACGTCATCTCTTTTTACTATTTTTGGTTTTTATACCACCACAAAGTGGTTTTCGCCATCAGACCTATTTTTCTTTCTTTCTTTCTCTTTTATTTTTAGACTGAGGTACTTAATATCAGGCTCCGTCATACTTGTTGTTGGTTCACTGGTGGAAGAAGCCATGGGTTCAAGAGCATTCAGATAGCAGGCAATTTCATAATCATTCTAAAAAGTGAGGAATATAGGCTCTTGATGGCGCTGAGACCAATCAATTAGGTCATAGTGAACAAGGGGTAGGTCAATGACTGGTTCAATGTTATTTATGTGAAAGGGGTTATCTCTGGTGACCATACAATTGGGATTCATCAAGTCTTCTCCTAAGATACCTGAATTAGGACTCATCCTACCAAATGAAGCTTCATCCACTAAGGCAATTCGAGGAGGACGATCCTCTAGTCCTACACTAAGCTCGTTAGCCGCATCGGGTTGGGTACTATAAGTATGGACAACATCCATGTCCAAATCAACTGTTGCATCTGAAAGTGAGTCCCATTCATACTCATGGGAGTCTGTGTCTGAATCATCATTTAGGCCTCGTGATGTAGAAGCCTCAAGGTTTGGAAAGGTTTCCCCTTCTCTAGTGCTAGCATTGGTACTATCCGTCGCAACTAGGATAGCAACACTTTCCATTATCGACCTAGCAGTCATATAGTCACTATCCGTCACAACTGGGATAGTAGTGTACACACTAAAATGGTGCACTTCTATGAACCATTACATGCAAGGTTGCTCAAGAATGAGGCCTCACAAAGTGGCTCATAGCTCTCTATGGATGGAGTTGCAAGGTTGAAAATTTCTCTCAGTTAGAGCTACAAACTTGTGACCTTGCTAGTCAACCACACAATGAGAGATTCACAATGAAGACAAGGGCAACAATGCCAATATCTCCAAGAATCACTATGAAATGCAATGCAATGCAACTAAAATGAAGATGCAAATGTGCAAGCTATGCTATGAAAATGGAAGTACAAACTAAGCTATGAAATGGAAAGTACAATGCAACTAATCTATGAAAGGAAATAGCAATGGATTACAATGCCTCCTATTTAGACTATGTGAGTTAAATCTATTGCATAAAGAGGAAATCTACACTAAGAATGCCATTATCATGCTACTAAGAAAGCAAATATGCAACTAAATGATGAAAGCAATAAGTCTTCAATGTCTTCAAAAGCTCCAAATGCACCTAAAACCTGCAGCATAACATTAGCATAAAACAAGTGGATATGCAAATGAAGGAGAGAGCTCTCCTTTTATAAGAAATGAGGTGAAATAGACCATGGAGATTAAGAGGCAAAAAGTCTTAATCAGCGGTGGAGCTTGAAAGAGGAGCAATCCATGTGCACAAGTATCCTCCAATGAGAGTGAAGTGTTGACTTTTGAGCCTCATGTGAGACAAAAAGTGCTTTTTCCCTTTTTATAAAATAAGAATAATACTTTATTTGTGCAACTTAGGATAAAAGGAAAAGTGGGGGCTTTTTATTTAATCAAAAGGGGAAGAAATATTCCTTTTAATCAAATAAAGACTTAGGATAAATGGTTAGCCCAAGGATAAAAATCCAATATATGATCGAAATTAGGATTTAATCAAGAAATTGATATTGTTGAAAATATTGATTATTGATAAAATTGATTCAGGATCAATAAATCGAATAAATGGGGCCCAAAGTCTAGGCGACCATTTTAGGGTGCATACATTTGCCCCTCTTTGACTAATGTGTGATCGATTTGGGAACACATGCAGTCAAAGAATGAAGTTCCAATGTGAGATCGATTTGGGATCACAAAACAACTCAGATAAGAGGTCGATTCGGGATCACATCCGGACAAAGCATAAACAAAGGCCTTTGAACATGAGGTCGATTCGGGATCACATTCAAAGTAAGAGATAAGAATCTCAAATTTGAGCAAAAGCTCACAAAAGATGTCTGAATCAAGAGAATCAAGCAGTTGGGGATGAGAATCCCATAGGTACTGCCCCCTCAGAATCAAAATCAAAATCAGGTAGAGAGGAGAACAATGAATTGATAAGGATTTGATCAAATCAGAAGGAAATCACAATCGAATGTAAGGGTCAAATAGGTTAACCATTAGGCAATAAAACATGCCCCAGCCTATGAGAAATGAGGGAATGGAATGAATATGAATGAAAGACTAGAAGTTTGGAAGACATGGAAATGAAAAAATGACGATGCCCCAACAAAGATCGAAAGATTAGGCCTCAAAAGATCAGTCAACTGCGTAGAAAGGGGAAGATTTTGAAACACGATTTTAACTATCAAGATGACCTTAGATTTTGATTTTGAGTCCGAAAATGGATCCAGGACGTCAAAATTAGCTAGGGGTGCAATTTTCGCACAATTCCGAGGTGTTTTGAAAATGAGGTCAAAAAGTCAAAAAGCTATAAAAGGGGTCAAAATGTCATTTTCAAAAATCATTTGTCTTTTAGTGATTTGAGAATTTCAGAGCTTTAGAGAGAGAAAATGGCCCAGCAAGCAGGAGTTTCCGTCCGCAGGCATTGATTCGAGCACGCCCGGTTGCACAACTGGCCACCACACTATTCTGCCCCGGTATGTTTTCAAAAAACTCGAGCTTTTTAGTCATTTTTTGCATTTAATAGCTTATTTTAGCACATTTTTTCAAATTTTTAAATTTCAAAAATTTTTGTTAGGTGAAATATCGCGCGATACTTTAGAAGTATCGCGCGCTTTGGGGAGAAGTATCGCGCGATACTTCGTAGGTCCCCAAAGTATCGCGCGACCTAAGGCACCAGTATCGCACGATACTGGGCGAAAGATCGCACGATATTGAGCGAAGTATCGCGCGATATAAGGTTTATCGCCCCGCTATAGGGAGAAGTATCGCGCGATACTTCTCCAAAAAAAGAATATCGCCCAGTATAAAATTTTGATTTTTAATGCATTTTTGAGCAAAAATGACATGGGTCTAGACAATTTTATGTTTTTGAGATGTTTTGTACTGAGTTTTTAGACATCCATCATGATATGTGCTAACAACTGGCTTAGTTTTGGCTTGTAAGAGATTTTTTCGGCGCTCATCATCAGAGCGTCGAAGGTGATAGGATTGCGGTGTGTCTGGGATCTAGACGATCCGGGCAATGCCGACATTAGAGCGATGGGATTCCGGTATCTGTTGAGATACCCATATATCCGAGTGGACCATGGGTTGTTGACTGCTCTTGCCAAGAGATGGCATAGTGAGCACAACACCTTCCATCTGCCTACTGGAGAGGCATCGATCACTCTGGAGGACGTCTATAGGATCTTACGAGTGCCATGTCATGGTGAGCCAGTGAGTATAATCATGTTTTAAGATCTAATCATAAATATAATATTTCCATATGATGAAAACTAACATGATTCATTTGTTGGCACAGGTGTACTATGATCAGGATGCCACTGAGGGGCGCCGACTGGTTCAAGAGATGTTCCAGGATGTCACCATTCTGGATAGGCATATCAGTTGGGAGAGGCTGATAGATGATTTCGACAGAGACTACCTAGTGCCATGCATAGTGGCATCTATCATTTCTCAGATCCTGATGACTGACCGCAGTCAGAAGGGTTTCCCGCTCGGATGGGCTCGACTATTGGTGGACTTGATCGGTAGGCCGCGACGGATGGCATGGGGTCCTGCCATATTGGCAGAGATGTACCATGAGCTGCACGAGATCATCTACAGAGATGGTCGGACATGGGCATGCGGTGCCATCCTGGCACAGGTATGGGCATGGGAGCACATCGCTGTGGTGCACCCCAGGGTTCAGCCGAGGGAGAGGAGGTACCCCTATATCTACAGGTACCTCGGGTTTATATCACATGCCCATTCTGGGGATGTGACCTACTATCGGTGGATTTTGGATGAGATAGCCTCATTCATATGGAGGCCCTACAGGGAGGTTGAGGTTTGGGGAGATGCAGCCGATGAGCTGAGTTATATGCTGTGCAATCGGCCACTGGTAGGTCGGTATGCAGAGATCATAGAGAGATTCTGCATCACTCGAGTATGGCAGCAGTTTGGGAGGCAGCAGCGAGTCTCGACAGAGACTACCACATATGCCAGGGCTAGAGACGAGGAGGGTCATGGGTGGCTACCCATGTTGGATTATCAGCAAGCTGTCGTGGAGACAGCAGGTATCAGGAGCGAGCCCTAGGATTATTTCCCAGATATGGCAGATGCAGGGGGTGATGGAGCCTACAGAGTAGAGCGGTGGAGGGTTCCCTCAGTTTATAGTACCCAATGCATAGGTACTAGTGCCGGGAGGAGACGGAGGAGATGACGGGGGAGATGGAGGAGACGGAGGGGACGGAGGAGAGGGAGGAGGAGAGGGAGGGGACAGAGGAGATGGTAGGAGGGGGAGAGGGAGGAGGATGGAGAGAGGAGAGGGGTCGAGATCAGGTGGCCAGAAATGGTCACGGGGATAGCGATCAGTGACACTCGAGGAGGAGGCAAGACCAGCTCACCGGCAGGCGGAGGTACAGTAGGAGCAGCCTGCGGGGGGAGAGGATCTGAGAGCCCAGATATAGGCTCAGGAGGCAGGGATACAGCAGCTCCAGACTACTATAGCCGTGAGAGATCAGCAGCTACTGGATCTGAGGGCAGAGCGAGATCAGTAGATATCTGATCTTAGGGCAGAGATAGCACGCCGTGAGGTGATGGCATAGGTCGAGGCACTGGAGCTCCGACGAGAGTCAGCGAGAGCAGCCTATTATCACGGGTTATATTTGCAGGCCGTCCCAGAGGGTGAGAGAGCACCATCATACTCTCAGCAGGCAGGGGTATCAGATGTGCTACTCGATAGGAGAGCTATGCCTCCTCCACCACCACGAGCTCCTCACAAGGGTGGTAGCGAGTCTTAGGTTTTAGATGTTTTGGACATATTTTGAGACTTTTGATCCAGATTTTGGGATCTCATGTTGTATTGTATATCATGACATTGTATATAGATTTATGAGATTACTGGATGTTCGATGTATCATGTGTATTTGTCTCACTAGGGATGGATGTATCAGTTTATATATATTATCTTGTCATTTTGCTCAAAATGCTTATGTATGTTCTCTCTCATAGATGTATGTTTAATTCTCATGTGTATGATATAGACTCATGATAGTTTTGATATAAATATGATGATATGATTAACCCCTTGTGATGAATAGGAACAGATTCAAGATGAAAAAGACAAGGAGTGAAAGACATGATCGAGAAGAAGAAAAGGTGAGCGCAATCGACTGACAGGTCCATGTGGGATGAAAAGGAGAGCTCTCTCCATATGCAAGATGCAAAACTAGACTATCATGAACCTAAAAATGCAAGCTACTATGAAAGTGGTTGACTTGCAAGGTCACAACGCTTGTAGACATCTAATTATCATCATCGAGCGTTATTGGTAGCGTCGTAAGATCATATAATGCACACTAGCGTAACTATGTGGATATGAATATGATCTTTATCAGATAGAAATGTGGAAATCTCTCCTAGGCATCAAAGACATGTAGGTCCAGATGATGAATGTAGTGAGATCACCTAAGTTTGATATGGTGAGATTATGCTTGTATCAAGACATAGGAAAGTCAGGATAACTAGAAGCATGCACTCGCAAAACAGTCAAGGATAATACCTTGTCAATCCATAGTGTCAAGTAAGACCAGCATAAATGCTCATGATAGTTAGGATCAACAAACTATACCCACAAGTAGATAAAGAAATAAAACATGTTCTCATGCCCTCAGTCTTCTAGCTATGCATCATCGAAAATTTCTCAGGGAGAGACCACTCATCAAAGAAATCCTCATAGACAACACACAAAGAAAAAAATAAAGTCATCATATCGTCAGCGAGTTGATTGTTTAAGTGCGTGTGTGTTGGTCATAGAGTCAAACTCTGAGTATCATATCTACTTAGTGAGAAATATCACATCATACGAGACTATTGGATAAGACACCTGATAAGTGTTAAGAAACACTCGACGCAAGGGTAGTGTTGAAAAACACTGTTTGGGGTGGTGTTGAAAAACACCTGTTGTGAAATGCCCCAAGAGACAAACGCACCTAAAAGACCAATGCTAACAGTTATGCCCCCTAGACAAAGACAAAGACCAATTCCAGACTAAGCCAAATAAGGTCAAGGTATGAGGGAAAGGCTCAGTGTCGAGGATGCATGCTAACAAATAGGGGTGCAAAGGCCTCAAGTAGCGCCTGTTTCCAGGTTTTCACCACTTGGAATCTTTTTTCATTTTTTCAATTTTTTTGGATTTTTGCTACCAAGGCACCTATTGCTAGGTTTTCACCAAGGCACTTTTTCTTTTTTTTTTTGAATTTTTGAATTTTTTGAATTTTTTTGTATTTTTTCAGGACTGTTTATGCTTTTTAGGATTTTTTCAGCATCATATATAAATTTTTTTGGTATTTTTTCAAGATCAATAAGTATGTACAAAGGATGCCCCCAGACAGAATGGGCATCAAGGATAGAACTTCTTGAGGTGTACAATGTTGATGGGATTAGGGAGCTATTCTCCATCAGGATCTGATAGTAAATACGCACCAGTACCAAAAGCAGCTGTGATAACATATGGTCCAAGTCAGTTAGGTTCAAACTTGCCCTTTTGCTCTTTGTGTTGTTGGTTTTTAGGGTTCTCTTGCAAAACAAGATCACCTATTTGAAATTCTCTAGGGTGAACCTTCTTGTTGAATGCCTTGGACATACGCTTCTGATACACTCTCATATGATCAAAGGAAGCCTTACGCTTCTCATCTAGAAGTTCTAGTTCCTGTAACCTCATGGTGCGGTAATCCTCATCTGTAATCAAACCTTTGAGTGAGACTCTAAGTGATGGTATCTTGACTTCTAAAGGTAATACCACTTCAGCGCCATAGGTGAGAGAAAAAGGAGTGGCTCCTGTAGGTGTGCGAATGCTTGTTCTATAAGCCCATAGTGCTGGATTGATTTGTAAGTGCCAATCCCTACCATTCTTGTGCACTGTTCTATGAAGAATCTTAAGAATGGTTTTGTTAGAAGCTTCTGCCTGTCCGTTTCCCTGTGGAAAATAGATGGAGGACCAATGTTGCTTGATTTTAAACTTTTTGCACAGGTGTTTTAGGTCCTTATTCTTAAATTGGCCTCCATTGTCAGTAATGATCTCATAAGGCACTCCAAATCGGCAAATAATATGATTCAAGATGAACAAAGAAATGGTCCTTCCTGAAGCAACAGAAAGTGGCACAGCTTCCACCCATTTTGTGAAGTAGTCAGTGGTAGTAATAATGAACTTGTGTCCACCTGATGAGTTGGGATGAATCTACCCAACCAGATCAAAGGCCCAGCGCTGAAATGGCCAATGAGAAACAGAAGGGATCAGCTCCCTATCTGGAGCATGAATCAGGTTGCCATGTTTCTGACATTTTTCACATGACTTAGCAAAGGTGACTGCATCTATCTACATTGTGGGCCAATAATATCCCGCCCTAAGCAACCTTCGGGCCATGGCAAGACCATTAGAATGTCTACCACAAATGCCCTCGTGGATGTCAGTTAACGCTTGGTTGGATTCCTCCTTTTCCAAGCACCTAAGGAGCGTCCCATCTAAACCCCTCCTATATAAATCACCAGAGATGAGGGTGTGGCGAGAGGCATTACGGATGAACTTTCGGCATTCAGAATGGTTGAATGTGTCAGGGATGATGCCATCATGAAGATATGAATAGATAGCACCATATCGGGAAGACTCGTGTGTGATAATGGCACAAATGACGTGGCTTTCAGACGAGTCGAAGATGGGATGGTATAGCTCTTCCACCAGGAATTCAAATCTGGATTCATGTGTCTCCAACTGAAGAAGTGAAGCTAATGTGGCCATGGCGTCGGCAGTTTTGTTCTCTGTCCTAGGGATCTGTTGAAACGTCACAAAGGTGAAATAGCGTCTCAAAGAATCAACCATCTTTTTATAAGGTATCAATTTGTCATCCTTGGTTTGATACTCTTCATTGACTTGGTTGATAATTAACTGGGAATCCCCAAAGACATGTAACTCTGTGATGTTCCATTCTATAGCCATTCTCAAGCCATTAGTTAAAGCTTCATATTCTGCAATATTATTGGTACATGGGAATAATAGTTTGTAAGACTTCAGAATGTTGTACCCATGTGGAGAAACAAATAACACTCCAGCACCTGATCCATTTTGCATGCGGGAGCCATCAAAGAACATTGTCCAAGTGCAAGTAGTCGTATACAAGATGTGTTCATCTGGGAATTCCACTTGTACCGGCATACTATCCTGGATTGGAAAATCAGCTAATTGGTCGGCAATAGCTTGTCCTTTTATTGCCTTCCTTTCAACGTACTCTATGTCAAATTCAGTGAGGACCATCATCCATTTAGCAAGTCTACCCATCAGGGCAGCTTTACTAAGCAAGTATTTAAGGGGATCAATTTTGGCAACCAAATGTATGGTATGAGCAAGCATGTAGTGGCGCAACTTTTGAGAAGCAAACACCACCGCCAGACAAGACTTCTCAATATTATTGTAATTGATCTCATAGGAGACTAGAGTACGGCTGATATAGTATATGGCCCGTTCTTTCCCAGTATCATCTGATTGAGCCAATAATGCCCCCAGGGAAGTGTCTATAGCTGAAATATATAGGATCAATGGTTTCCCTGGAATAGGAGGCATTAGAATTGGAGGATTAGCCAAGTATTGTTTGATCTGATCTAGGCTCTTTTGACAATCCTCGTTCCAAACACAAGAAGCACCCTTATGCAATGTCTTGTTGAAGGGTTGCGCTCTATCTGCAAGCTGAGAAATAAACCTCCTAATTGATTGAAGACGTCCCTGAAGACTTCTCATTTGGCTGATATTCTGAGGAGGTGGCATATCTAGGATTGCTTGGACCTTTTCGGGGTCAACCTCGATACCTTTTGCTGATATTATGAATCCTAAAAGTTTGCCTGAGGTGACGCCAAATGCGCACTTCTTTGGATTCAATCTGAGTTGAAATTGTTCCATACGATCTAGAATTACTTCCAGATCATTGAGGTGTGTGTCCCTTTTTCTTGATTTTGCCAGGGTATCATCCACATAATCTTCCATATTTTTGTGCATCATATCATGAAAGATAGTCATCATAGCTCTTTGGTAGGTTGCTCCTGCATTCTTTAACCCAAATGGCATGACGTTCCAGTAATAGGTTCCCCATGCACATGTGAATGCTATTTTCTCTTGGTCTTCAGGAGCTATTTTGATTTGATTATACCCCGAGAAACCATCCATTAGAGAGTATATGTCATAGCTCGCCGTCATGTCCACTATCATGTCAATGTTTGGAAGTGGAAAATCGTCCTTTGGGCATGCTTTGTTTAAATCTCTAAAATTTGTGCAGACACGAATGGACCCATCATGTTTGGAGACAGGTACTATGTTTGAGATCCATTCTGCATAATCGATGGCTCTAATAAATCCAGCTCTCAAAAGTTTTTCTAATTCCCCTTTGATGAGTAGAGCTACATGTGGATGCATTTTTCTTAATCTCTATTTTACTGGCTTGACTCCTGGAGCTATGGATAAGTGATGCATTATGAGATTCGTGTCAAGCCCTGGCATGTCTGAGTAGGTCCATGCAAAATTAATTTTCTTTTTCTGTAAAAACTGTACATATGCCTTGGTCTCTTCCTCTGATAAAGACTGAGCAAGATGGACTATCTGAGGATTTTCTTCTGTGTTTAAATTGACTGGCTTTGTTGGTTCAATCAATATTGATGATCTATCCTGGAAATAACTCGGTAAGTTATTAAGTACCCCATCCTTAGGTGCCTCAAAGAGGTTTTCACCTTCGGATGCATCATTTCTTTTTACTATTTTTGGTTCTGACACCGCCACAAAGTGGTTTTCGCCATCAGACCTATTTTTCTTTTTCTCTTTTATTTTGAGACTGAGGTACTTAATATCAGGCTCTATCATGCTGGTTGTTGGTTCACTGGTGGAAGTAGCCACGGGTTCAAGAGCATTCAGATAGCAGGCAATTTCGTAATCATTGTGGAAGGTGAGGAATGTGGGCTCTTGATGGCGCTGAGACCAGTCAATTAGGTCAAAGTGAACAAGGGGTAGGTCAATGACTGGTTCAATGTTGTTTATGCGAAAGGTGTCATCTCTAGTGAGCATATAATTGGAGTTCATCAAGTCTTCTCCTAAGATACCCGAATTAGGACTCATCCTATCAAACGAAGCGTCATCCACTAAGGCGATTTGAGGAGTGCAATCCTCTAGTCCTACACTAGGATCGTTAGTTGCATCGGGTTAGGTACTATAGGCATGGATAGTATCCACATCCAGATCAATTGTTGCATCTGAAAGCGAGTCCCATTCATATTCATGGGAGTCTGTCTCTAAGTCATCATTTAGGCCTCATGATGTAGAAGCCTCAAGGTTAGGAAGGGTTTTCCCCTCTCTAGTGCTAGTATTGGTACTATCCGTCGCAGCTAGGACAGTAACACTTGCCTTTGTTGATCTAGCAGTCACACAGTCACTATCCATCGCAGCTGGGATAGTAGGACTATCAAGCATCAAATCTATGGAATCTCCCCAAAGGAGATTCGTTGAGGGCACCCAATCATCAGACACATCTTGTTGATTAGAAAGATCAGGCGTATAATCTGTATCACTGTCACTGTCCGTCGCAGATGGGACAGGGACACCTTTCTTCTTCTTATTCTCAAAACCTAAGCCAACCGTGGACTTATTCTTTCATCCAAAAAGAGCATGATCAAGAGGCTCAGCTTTAGCGTCTAGCCTATGACTAAGGGGACCATATCTCAGATATCCCATATTTTTAACTAGTGTATACCCTTTCCCATAAGTTTCAGGTGAAGGAGCAAAATTCTCGTTATGTGTGTATTTCTCCTCGTGATAGATCTAGTCCCTTACAGCAACTTCCTCTTTCTCTTCTTGAATGGGGACCGAAGACTCAAAAATTTCCCAAATAATGTCATTGCTGATGATGAAGGCTTCACATTTGGGGATGGTCTCCCATAAGACCTAGGAGAGATTGGCATGTTTGTAAAAGAATCCATTTTATAATCTCCCATCCCGAGATCGATGGCCTTGAACTTCTGCTTGTATTGTTCAAGTGAACTACTAGGACTGTCAACTTCCCTATTCAAAGGTACATGTGATCCCGTAGAAATGTGATTAACTGATAGAGCACTATCTCCAGGGATGCAAATTTCTACACCGTTATGAGGAAACTTAACACACTGGTGATATGTTGATGGGACTGCTTGCATTTTGTGAATCCATGGCCTACCTAGCAAAATGTTGTAGGCTAGAGGTCCAACATCAACAATTTGAAATAATATATCTTTTTCTACGGGACCAATGCGAATAGGCAAAACAGCCAATCTCTTAAAACTTCTTTCTGCTTCGTCA
This sequence comes from Chamaecyparis obtusa, assembly GCA_027943335.1. Classification (NCBI taxonomy): domain Eukaryota; kingdom Viridiplantae; phylum Streptophyta; class Pinopsida; order Cupressales; family Cupressaceae; genus Chamaecyparis; species Chamaecyparis obtusa. The sequence continues at coordinate 262,775 of BSBK01004060.1, read as the reverse complement.
TATGCTTTGATTGTGATCTTTTTCTTTGTCTCAATGACGTTCTCGGAATATCCTAGAGCCAGCAACAAACTCAGGGTACAAATATTGAGCCCCGCACCCCCATCTATCAGTACACGCCTAACACGGGTTTTATGAATCATGACTTCGATGTGTAAGGCCAAGTTATGTGGGTGACTGATGGATTTGTCATCTTCTTCGGAGAAGGTGAGGTAATGAGGGCTAGCCAAATGGTTGACCATGTTTTGGAATTGATCAATATCTAAGTTGTTAGGGATGTTGGCTGCTCGCAAAGCATCTTCAAGGACACGCTTGTGCTTAGGAGATAATTCTAAAAGCTCAAAGATGGATATCTGCGCGGGTGTATGTTGTAGCTGGTCAATAAGATTATAATTGGAATCAGGACCAACGACAGATTTGGGAGGAGCACCTCTGGACATGGGCTGCTTAGACTTGCTAGTGCTAGGACCTCTAATGATAATGGGCGCTTGGGCCTATCCCCTAGTGACAGCATTGAGGGACTGGGGCATTCTTTATGAGTGAGGACCTCTTATCACCACAGCGGGTATTTTATCAGTCATAGGAGTTGAGTCCACATTATGTCCATAGGGATCTTTCCCTCTCATCATGTTGACACTATCATCCACAACTTCAAGCATGTTAATAACGTTCTCCGCGTTTGTGTAGGTGTAGTTGATAGCTGCCTTGCCATTCTTATTGTTAGAATTCTCTCCTTTCTCATATTTAGGCAAGGGCTCTTTAAAGGCTTTATGATCTGCATTAGTGGTTAACCCATCCACTTGTAATTGTCCTTTCTCAATAAGGTCTTGGACAAGATGCTTGAGTTTAAAACAATTTTCTATGTCGTGTCTAATCCCATTATGGAAAACACAAAAAGCCTTAGCATCCCACCAATGAGGTAAAGGATCCGGTATGCGATGTTTTGTAGGATCCTGTGGGTGTGCCAAATTATGAGCAACTAATGTCTTAAAAACATCTGCATAAGATTCTCCCAATTTGGTAAATTGTCTTTTCTCCATTTTAGACCTCTTTTGATACTTAGGTTTGTCTTGTTGAGTTGAAGATATTTGCAGCTTCATAGCTTGAACTACATGAGAGAGGTCAAGAACTCCTTCATTTTTGACCTGAGATGAGTCAACAACTCCGTCGTTGACCACTTGCTTGTTTTTGTTCCAATAGGAGTTTTTTTTGTCCTTGTTACCATTAGTATTGTTATTTTGGCTATTGTTGTTATTTGTTGGTTTAGCCAAAATTCCTTGTTCTTTTAGGACATCCTTAATGCGACATGCCACCTCTACCATAGTATCAAAGGAATTAAATGGGATTTTCTTGACTTCATATTTGAGTTTTGGTATTAGATTGCTCACAATGATATCAATTCTCTCCTCTTCAGGGATTGTCCTTGGGTATTTCGAACACAATCACCTCCATCATTGTAAAAATGTGACAAAAGATTCCCCTTGATTTTGCTTAAGTTTACACAAATCAAGCATTGTGACCGACCTCGATAAGTTGTAAGCAAAATGCTGAACAAATCTTTGGACAAGTTCTTTAAATGTCTTTACTGGAGGAGAAAGGTTGGTGAACCATTCCATGGCTTGACCTTTTAAACTCCTTGGAAATAATCTCATCAAGTAGGAGTCTTCATGGTGAAAGGAAAAGCTCATTATGTAGAATTGTCGAACATGGTCGTGAGGGTCACCAGTGCCATCATATTTGTCGTATGTTGGGAACTCAACTTTCTTAGGGAATTCTACCATCACCACACTTTTGTCAATGGGGTTAGGACATATGGAGTCCAAATGAAATGTGCTCTTGGGAGCCTTCATCCTGTCTATATCCTTTTGCATTTGTTAGATCACCTCATCAGTTGAAGGATTCTGTTTCTTGATTTTTGGTGAACATCAAAATTATATGGAACTTTAGCGCCTTTGTTGATAAGACTTTCCAATAATTGGTCTTTGTTTTGTTCCACATATTGCTCCACATATGCTTGAAAGGATGGTTCTTGTTGCATAGTCATGAAGTCCATATGATCAATTTTAGCATAACTTCCTCCATGCTGTGAGCCATGATGTGCTCATTGGGAGGGTTGCTTTGAATGTCTATGAGACGACTGTCTCCTATGATGGTCATATCTTGAAGCCCTTCTTCCTCTAGGACTTGGGGATCGTGAGGGTGTCCTTGATCTTCTTCTAGGGCTAGGGGAAGGGGTAGATGGGGGTGAGTTGGTCCCACTATTGGCTCCCCTCCCATTAAATCGGCTTTGGAGTTGTTGTGCATAGAGTCTATCTTCTTCTTCTTGGGTGACTCTCTTCTGTATATCCAACAATGCACGTTCCTTTTCCTCTAGTTGTCTGAATTTTTCCTTTTTAGCAGCCTATTATCCAAGTAGGCTTGTTTCTCTCTCTCAATGCTTCTCAATCTGGTATTTGCATATCAAGAGGTGTCTTTAAGTGGGGAGGATTGTCTTGAATGTCTTATTGCATTGGCTGCATTTATGTGGTGATCACTAGATTCATTGTTCTGGTCTTCGTGTTGTGACCTTGAATCTGAGTGAGCTTGCTTATGATGTCTCTTAGCTCGTTGGTGAGCATCAAAATACCTCGCATTGTTGGGAGGTGACCCGGGTGGACTAGCATGAGAAGAACCACCATACTCTCTTCTATGTCGTTGGAAGATATCCTCAAGAGTTTGATTCATGGCTTCTCTTTGTTGTCAGGCAAAAGTGTAACTCATGTCCATGCTTGATGAGAGTGGTATGAAAGAGGTGCTCACTTCACTAGGATTAGCTCCTAGATTAAAACAAATCTCAGATTCACTCTTAGGAGATTGATCAAAAAGGGGTCCTTTTCCCTTAAGTTGTCGATGAGTCTTGACAGGTGGTACCTGGCTAAAGGCAACAGGGGGCCGCTTCCCTTGATTGACTTGGTACCTTGTCGTAACTGACATGAAAAAAAGATACTCTTAATGAGAAGGTGACCTCTCAAAGTGTCAATGCCAAACTAGGATAATCAAAGTCCTCTATTGTCCAAAAAAGAAATGAGAAGAAAAAAAAAGGGCTTTACCAACACTGTCAAAGAGGTGCTTCAAATCAAAGGGTGACTACCCTTGCACTTTCAAATCAGGAGGTTGGACTAGGCCAAAAGATAATTGAAATTAAGATGAAAATGAAAGCGATTTGGACAATAAGAGTGCTAAATTTTTTTCAGAATGTAGCTAACAATTTTAAAGATGAACCTTGGCACCAAGAATGGCCTTCTAACTTGACAATTATTCCAAAGTGATTTCATAAATCAAATGATGCTATCCCGGACGACTAAAAACCAAAAATTTAGAGTCAAGACAGGTCTCAAACGTCAGGGTGAAAAGCCTGCTTTAAGACCTAGCCTGATTAACAGCAACTAAAACTGACCAAATTTAAGCACGGTAGAAATAAACCAGGCCATATACTCCAGGCTACTGGGGCGATAAACCTATAACCACGCGATACTTCGCCCGAAGCCAGGCGATACTTCTTAGTACTGGCGGGTGATATACTCTAGGCAGGTCAGGCGATAGTCCGTCAGGGGTGAATTATCGCGCGATATTTCTCTTCAAAGCGGGTGATATTTCTAGCAAGCGCGAAGTATCACGCGATACTTCACTTTACAGGGTGCGATACTGTTGCAAAATTTTTTAACTCTTGACCAGAATTGTGTAAAATTTGCGTTTTTGGGTCTGTTTGGTCAAAATTTCCAATTTGAGGGTTGATGTTTTCGATTTCAGTCACAATATTAGTAGAATTTCGGAAGGTTTGCAAACAGTAAGGGATCAAAACATGGTCTCAAACACTTGAAACAAGGGCAAAAGCAACCTTGCCAAGACAAACACTTGTGATATCAGAATTGAAACAACACCCTATGAATGCTACCGATTGTTTGTATGTAAGAACGTTTGCACTGGTATCACACAATCGAAGACACTTCAAGCAACTCTATCCTACAAAGTCAAGGCTCAATACTTACCAACTTAGCCCACAACTTGATGCCCCCTCACCTCACACCAAGTGGTTACCCACAAGAGATGTTGGCTTTGTCATGGAAATTTCAAATGACACAACCAAAGGGACACATATGGTGAGTATCTTAAGGTGATCCGGGTAAACCACTTGGATCAATCCTTGCACTAAGAAGATAAGCGGCTAAACAAAGGTGGCTTCTATCTAATGGTTCTTAATAAGGATTTTCATTCACAACACCCCTCTTGCTTCTCATAAAGGACTAGGACCTCGCAGCCTCAAGAGTACCTTAAGCATTCTTGTTCAATGTTTTCCCCATGGTCACAATCCCATGAGCTACTCACATCAAATGAAGACAAGTGTTATGTCTATCAAGGTTTTTGGTGTCCTTGATAGCCTTGAGATTATAGTGAGTTGAAATCACTTGCCACCAAAGAAAATGATGACAAGGTTGTCCCCACTTGAGTCGTTCCTCTTGATTGCTCAAGAGCAGGCCCGCTAAAAGTTTCCTAAACTAAACAAAAATGGATCAACTCTTGAGGTTCAAGGTTTTTGATTCACCACAAGGGTGAAGAGCATACTCCCCTATCTCAAAAATCTCTCCTAAACACACCAAGCAAAGAGATTCAATTACTCCCTTGCTTCCAAAACCTTAAGATGGGTCAAGATTTTCTGATTCACCTAAAGGTGAAGAGCATACTTCTCCTACCACCTCAAGATCCCTTTCACAAGGTATTAAGATGCCTAATACAATTAGTGAATGCCACACTTGAAAGGAAAGTAAATAAACAAGCAAATTTTTGTTTTTTTTTGTTTTTATGCTTGGGCAGCCCTGCAAAAATTGTTAGTAGCCCTCTTTGACATGCGTTTTCAGCAATTTTCAATCAAATGAGAGCACCTACAAACATAACTTGTTAGACCCACAAGGTTAGCAAAATCAAAATCCAAATGTAAACATGCAATAAACTGCTAGATTTAAGCTAAAAGATGCAGGTTAGACCTATCTAAACACAGCAAAACAAAACAGCAAGCTAAAATAATCAAATTCGGATAAGAAAACTGGAAACGCAAGTCTCTGTCAGACCAGGTGATATTTCTCAGACTTCACCAGTATCGCGCGACACAGTTTCCTATAGTCAGGCGATATTTCTCAGTCGCGTGATACTTCTCACTATGGGCGGGTGATACTTCGCCTGATAACAAGCGATATTTCTCAGTACTGGCGGGCGATTCTTCTCTCGCGTGAAGTGTCGCACCGCTATACAAAAGTATATTACATGATATTTCTGAGAAGTATCGCACGATACTCTGAGACTGAAAACCAGAGACTGAAAACCAAGCCGAAAATTGATGAAAATTTTGACGAAAAATGCAGAATTAAAGGGACAAAGCTAATCTACTCAGCCCCACGGTGGGCGCCAGAAATGTACACACTAAAATGGTGCACTTCTATGAACCATTACATGCAAGGTTGCTCAAGAATGAGGCCTCACAAAGCGGCTCATAGCTCTCTATGCATGGAGTTGCAAGGTTGAAAATTGCTCTCAGCTAGAGCTACAAACTTGTGACCTTGCTAGTCAACCACACAATGAGAGATTCACAATGAAGACAAGGGCAACAATGCTAATATCTCCAAGAATCACTATGAAATGCAATGCAATGCAACTAAAATGAAGATGCAAATGTGCAAGCTATGCTATGAAAATGGAAGTACAAACTAAGCTATGAAATGGAAAGTACAATGCAACTAATCTATGAAAGGAAATAACAATGGATTACAATGCCTCCTATTTAGACTATGTGAATTAAATCTATTGCATAAAGAGGAAATCTACACTAAGAATGCCATTATCATGCTACTAAGAAAGAAAATATGCAACTAAATGATGAATGAAATAAGTCTTCAATGTCTTCAAAAGCTCCAAATGCACCTAAAACTTGTAGCATAACATTAGCATAAAACAAGTGGATATTCACATGGAGGAGAGAGCTCTCCTTTTATAAGAAATGAGGTGAAATGGACCATGGAGATTAAGAGGCAAAAAGTCTTAATCAGCGGTGGAGCTTGAAAGAGGAGCAATCCATGTGCACAAGTATCCTCCAATGAGAGTGAAGTGTTGACTTTTGAGCCTCATGTGAGACAAAAAGTGCTTTTTCCCTTTTTATAAAATAAGAATAATGCTTTATTTGTACAACTTAGGATAAGAGGAAAAGTGGGGGATTTTTATTTAATCAAAAGGGGAGGAAATATTCCTTTTAATCAAATAAAGACTTAGGATAAATGGTTAGCCCAAGGATAAAAATCCAATATATGATCGAAATTAGGATTTAATCAAGAAATTGATATTGTTGAAAATATTGATTATTGATAAAACTGATTCAAGATCAATAAATCGAATAAATGGGGCCCAAAGTCTAGGCGACCATTTTAGGGTGCATACAATTAGGACCATCAATTATCAAGTCTTTTGAATCTCCCCAAAGGAGATTTGTTGAAGGCACCCAATCATCATACATGTCATGTTGATTAGAAAGATCAAGTGTGTAGTCTGAATCACTGTCACTGTCCGTCGCAGCTAGGACAGGAACACCTTTCTTCTTATTTTCAAAACCTAAGCCAACTGTTGACTTATTCTTTCATCCAAAAAGGGCATGGTCAAGAGGCTCAGCTTTAGCATCTAGCCTATGGCTAAGGGGACCATATCCGGGATAACCCATATTCTTAACCAGTGTATACCCTCTCCCATAAGCTTTAGGTGAAGGAGCAAAGTTCTCATTGTGTTGGTAATTTTCCTCATGATAGATCCAGTCCCTTATGACAACTTCCTCTTTCTCGTCCTGAATAGGAATCGAAGACTCAACAAATTTTCCAAATAATGTCATTGCTGATGGTGAAGGTTTCATATTTGGTGATGGTTTCCCATAAGACCTAGGAGAGATTGGCATTTTTGTAAAAGAATCAATTTTATAATCTCCCATCCCAAGATCTATGGTCTTAAACTTCTGCTTGCATTATTCAAGTGAACTACTAGGATTGTCAGCTTCCCTATTCAAGGGTACATGTGATCCAGTAGAAATGTTATTAACTGACAAAGCACTATTTCTAGGTATGCAAATTTCTACACCATTATGGGGAAACTTAACACACTTGTGATACGTTGATGGGACTGCTTGCATTTTGTGAATCCATGGCCTACCTAGCAAAATGTTGTAAGCTAAAGGTCCAACATCAACAATTTGAAATAAGATATCTTTTTCTACTGGACCAATGTGAATAGGCAAAATGGCCAATCCCTTAGAACTTCTTTCTGCTTCATCATATGCCTTGATTGTGATCTTTTTCCTTGTGTTAATGATGTTCTCGGAATATCCTATAGCCTTCAACAAACTCATGGTACAAATATTGAGCCCCGCACCCCCATCTATCAGTTAACGCCTGACATGAGTTTTATGAATCATGACTTCGATGTGTAAGGCCAAGTTATGTGGGTGACTGATGGATTTGTCATCTTCTTCTGAGAAGGTGAGGTAATGAGGGCTAGCCAAGTGGTTGACCATATTCTGGAATTGATCAATATCTAAGTTGTTAGGGACACTGGCTGCTTGCAAAGCGTCCTCAAGGACACACTTATGCTTAGGGGACAATTCTAAAAGTTCAAAAATAGATATCTGTGCGGGTGTATGTTGTAATTGGTCAATAAGATTATAATTGGAATTAGGACCAATGGTAGATTTAGGAGGGACGCCCTTGGACATGTGCTGCTTAGACTTGCTAGTGCTAGGACCTCTGATAATAATGGGAGCTCGAGCCTGACCCCTAGTGATAGCATTGAGGGACTGGGGCATTCTTCGTGAGTGAGGACCTCTTATCACCACAATGGGTCTTTCATCAGTCATAGGAGTTGAGTCCACATCATATCCATAAGGATCTTTCCCTCTCATCATGTTGATGTTATCGTCAGCCACTTCAAGCATGTTAATCACATTTTTAGCATTTGTGTATGTATAGTTGATAGCAGCCTTACCATGCTTGTTGTTAGAATTTTCCCCTTTTTCATATTTGGGCAAGGGTTCCTTAAAAGCCTTATGATCCACATTAGTGGTTAAACCATCAACTTGTAATCACCCACTTTCAATGAGGTCTTGGACGAGATGTTTAAGCCTAAAACAATTTTTTGATATCATGTCCAATTCCATTGTGGAAGACACAAAAGGCTTACTCATCCCACTAATGAGGTTTAGGATCGGGTATGCGGTGCTTGGTAGGATCCTGAGGTTGCACCAAATTATGAGCAGTTAGTGTTTTGAAAATGTCGGCATAGGAGTCCCGAAGTTTGGTGAATTGTCTCTTTTCCTTCTTGGGTTTCCCTTGATACTTGGGTTTATTATCTTGTTGTCCTGAGGACGCTTGCAGCTTCATGGCTTGTACCGCATTGGAGAGATTAAGAACTCCTTCATTCTTAGGTTGTGGTGAGTCAAAAACTCCGTCATTGACCACCTATTTATTCTTGTTCCAATAGGAGTTCTTTTTGTCCTTATAACCATGATTGTTGTTTTGGCCATTGTTGTTATTAGTTGATTTAGCCAAAATTCCTTGTTCTTTTAGGACATCCTCTATGCGACATGCCACTTCGACCATGGTATCAAAAGAATTAAATGGTATCTTTCTTACCTCATATCTTAATTCTAGGACTAAGTTACTCACAATGATGTCTATTCTTTCCTTCTCAGGAATTGTCCTGGGATATTTTGAGCACAAACGTCTCCATCTTTGTAGGAAAGTGACAAAAGGTTCTCTTTGATTTTGTTTAAGCTTGCACAAATCAAGCATTGTGACCGACCTTGATAGATTATAAGAAAAATGCTGAACAAATCTTTGGATGAGTTCTTTAAATGACTTTACTGGAGGAGTAAGGTTGGTGAACCACTCCATGGCTTGGCCTTTGAGACTCCTCAGAAATAATCTCATCAAGTAGGAGTCTTCATGATGAAAAGAAAAGCTCATTATGTAGAACTTTCGAACATGGTCATGAGGATCACCAATGCCATCATACTTGTGATAGGTTGAAAACTCAACTTTCTTAGGGAACTCAACCAACACCACACTTTTGTCAATCGGGTTGGGACATATGGAGTCCAAATTAAATGTGCTCTTAGGAGCCCTCATCCTTTCTATGTCCTTCTGCATTTGCATGATCACCTCATTGGTTGAAGGATTCTGTTTCTTAATTTTTTGGTGGATGTCAAAATCATATGGAACTTTAGCACCTTTGTTGATAAGGCTTTCTAGGAATTGGTCCTTGTTTTGTTCCACATATCATTCCACATATGCTTAAAAGGATGGTTCTTGTTGTATAGTCATAAAATCTATATGGTCAAATTTGGCATTACTTCCTCCATGTTGTGAGCCATGATGTGCTCATTGGGAGAGTTGCTTTGAATGTCTGTGAGGTGATCATCTCCTATGATGATCATATCTTGAAACCCTTCTTCCTCTAGGACTTGGGCATCGTGAGGGTGTCCTTGATCTTCTTCTAGGACTTGGTGAAGGGGTAGATGGGGGTGAGTTGGTCCCACTATTGGTGCCCCTCCCATTGAATCAGCTTTGGAGTTGTTGTGCGTAGAGTCTATCTTCTTCTTCTTTGGTGACTCTTTTCTTTATATCCAACAACACACGTTCCTCTTCTTCTAGTTGTCTAAATTTTTCCTTTTTAGCAGCTTGTTCATCCAAATAGGCTCGCTTCTCCCTCTCAATGCTTCTCAATCTTGTATTTGCATATCGAGAGGTGTCTTTAAGTGGGGAGGATGGTCTCGAATGCCTTATTGCGTTGGCTGCGTTTATGTGGTGATCACTAGATTCGTTGTTTTGGTCCTCGTGTTGTGACCCTGAATCTGAGTGAGCTTGCTTATAATGTCTCTCAACTCATTGGTGAGCATCAAAATACCTCATGTTGTTGGGAGGTGACCCGGGTGGACTAGCATGAGAAGAACCACCATACTCTCTTCTATGTCATTGGAAGATATCCTCAAGAGTTTGATTCATGGCTTCCCTTTGTTGTCGGGTGAAAGTGTAACTCATGTCCATACTTGATGAAAGTGGTACAAAAGAGGTGCTCACTTCACTAGGATTAGCTTCCGGATTAAAACAAACCTCAGATTCACTCTTAGGTGATTGATAAAAAAAGGGGTCCTTTTCCCTTATGCTGTCGACGAGTCTTGACTGGTGGTAACTGGCTAAAGGCAATAGGGGGTCACTTCCCTTGATTGACTTGGTACCTTGTCGTAACTGACATGAAAGAAAGATACTCTCAATGATAAGGTGACCTCTCAAAGTGTCAGCGCCAAACTAGGATAATCAAAGTCCTCTATTGTCCAAAGAGAAATGAGAAGATAGAAAAGGGGCTTTACCAACACTGTCAAAGAGGTGCTTCAAATCAAAGGGTGACTACCCTTGCACTTTTGAACCAGGAGATTGGACTAGGCCAAAATATGATTGAAATTGAGATTTAAATGAAAGCGATTTGGACAATAAGAGCACTAAAATTTTCCAAGAATGTAGCTAATCAATCTTAGAGATGAACCTCAGCACCAAGAATGACCTTCTAACTTGACAATTATTCCAAAGTGATTTCGTAAATCGGATGATGCTATCCCGGAGGACTAAAACTAGAAATTTAGAGTCAAGACAGGTCTCAAACGTCAGAGCAAGAAGCCTACTCTAAGACCTAACCTGATTAACAACAACTGAAACTGACCAAATTGCAAGCACAATAGAAATTACCTAGGTGATATACTCCAGGCTACTGGGGTGATATTCCTACAACTGTGTGATACTTCACCTTATGCCAGGTGATATACCTTATAATAGTCGGGCGATACACTCTAGGCAGGTCGGGTAATAGTCTGCCAAGGGTGAACTATCGTGCGATATTTCTTCTCAAAGCAGGTGATACTTTTCAAACCCATGAAGTATCGAATGATACTTTGCTCTAAAGGGCGCGATACTGTTGCAAGATTACTTAACTCTTGACCAGAACTGTGTAAAATTTGTGTTTTTGGGTCTGCTTGGTCAAAACTTTCGGTCTGAGGGTTGATGTTTTTGATTTCAGTCACAATATCAATAGAATTTTGGCAGGTTTGCAAACAGTGAGGGATCAAACATGTCTCAAAACACTTGAAACAAGGGCGAAAGCAACCTTGCCAAGACAAAAACTTGTGATATCAGAATTGAAAAAGCACCTTATGAATGCTACCGATCGTTTGTATGTGAGAACGTTTATACTGGCATCACACAACCGAAGACAATTCAAGCAAGTCTATCCTAAAAAGTCAAGGCTCAATACTTACCAACTTAGCCCACAACTTGATGCCCCCTCACCTCACACCAAGTGGTTACCCACAAGAGATGTTGGCTTTGTCATGGAAGTGTCAAATGACACAACCAAAGGGACACATATGGTGAGTATCTTAAGGTGATCCGGGTAAACCACTTGGATCAATCCTTGCACTAAGAAGATAAGCGGCTAAACAAGGTGGCTTCTATCTAATGGTTCTTAATAAGGATTTTCGTTCACAACACCCCTCTCGCTCCTCATAAAGGACTAGGACCTCGCGGCCTCAAGAGTACCTTAAGCATTCTTGTTCAATGTTTTCCCCATGGTCGCAATCCCATGAGCTACTCACATCAAATGAAGATAAGTGTTATGTCTACCAAGGTTTTTGGTGTCCTTGATAGCCTTGAGATTATAGTGAGTTGGAATCACTTGCCACCAAGGAAAATGATGACAAGGTTGTCCCCACTTGAGTCATTCCTCTTGATTGCTCAAGAGCAGGCCCGCTAAAGGATTTCTAAACTAAACAAAAAGTGGATCAACTCTTGAGGTTCAAGGTTTTTGGTTCACCACAAGAGTGAAGAGCATACTCCCCTATCTCAAGAATCTCTCCTAAACACACCAAGCAAAGAGATTCAATTACTCCCTTGCTTCCAAAACCTTAAGATGGTCAAGATTTTCTAATTCACCTAAAGGTGAAGAGCATACTTCTCCTACCACCTCAAAATCCCTTTCACAAGGTTTTAAAAATTCCTAATACAATTAGTGAATGCCACACTTGAAAGGAAAGCAAATAAACAAGCAAGATTTTTTTTTGTTTTTATGCTTTTTGGGCAGCCCTGCAAAAACTGTTAGTAGCCCTCTTTGACATGCAATTTTTGGCAAGCTTCTCAAGCAAAGGCACCTACAACCACAACTAGTTAGGCTCACAATGTTAGCAAAATCCAAAATCTCAATAAAAATAATTGCAAGGAACTGATTTAACTAAGCTAAAAGATGCAGGTTAGATCTATCTAAATACAGTAAAGCAAACCAGCAAACTAAATATGATCAGATTCGGATGATAAAGCTCGAACTGCAGGTCTTTGTCAGATCAGGCGATATACCCTGAACTTCACTAGTATCACGCGATATAGTTTTCTATACCCGCGCGATATACCTCGGTTCAGGCAATATACTGCACAATAGGCGGGTGATACTTCGCACGACACCAGGTGATATACCTTAATACTACCGTGCGATTCTTCTCTAGTGTGAAGTGTCACACATATATAGTAAGGTATATGGTGTGATATACCTGAGAAGTATCGCGTGATACTCTGAGACAGAGAACCAGAACCTGCAAAATTTCTAAAAAATAATCTAAAAAATGATGAAAATGCAAGAAACTAAAGGGCAAAGCCTATCTACTCTGCCCCACGGTGGGTGCCAAAAATATACACACTAAAATGGTGCACTTCTATGAACCATTACATGCAAGGTTGTTCAAGAATGAGGCCTCACAAAGTGGCTCATAGCTCTCTATGCATGGAGTTGCAAGGGATTATGATGTATTTGCTCTCAGCTAGAGCTACAAGCTTGTGACCTTGCTAGTCAACCACAAAATGAGAGATTCAAGTGAGGACAAGGGCAAGAGTGCCAATATCCTCAAGAATCAAATGGAAATGCAATGCAAATGCAAGCTAAGAATGAGGATGCAAATATGCAAGCTATACTATGAAAGTACAATCTAAACTATGAAATGGAAATAGCAATGTGTTACAAATCCTTCCTATTAGGCTATGTGAGTTAAATCTATTACATCAAAGGAAATTAAGCTATGAAATGAAGCTAGAATGCAAGAATGAAAGACTAAGAACAATAAGGCTTCCAAAAGCTCCAAAAGTCTCCAAGAATTCTTGCAGCATAAGATTAGTATTCAAAACATGATATGAAAATGGAGGAGAGAGATTTCCTTTTATAAGAAATGCAAAGGAATGGACCATTGAGATTAAGAGGCAAAAGTCTTAATCGGCGGTGGAGGTTGAAAGAGGAGCAATCCATGTGCACAAGTATCCTCCAATGAGAGTGAAGTGTTGACTTTTGAGCCTCATGTGAGACAAAAAGTGTTTTTTTCCTTTTTGTAAAATATGAATAATGCTTTATTTGTGCAACTTAGGACAAGAGGAAAGGTGGGGCTCTTTATTTAATTAAAAGGGGAGGAAATATTCCTTTTAAGTAAATAAAGACTTAGGATAAATGATTAGCCCATAGGATAAAAATCCAATATATGATCGAAATTAAGACTTGATCAAGAGATTGATATTGTTGAAAATATTGATTATTGATAAAATTGATTCAGGATTGATAAATTGAATAAATGGGGCCCAAAGTCTAGGCGACCATTTTTGGGTGCATACAATGTCTAGTGGATTTCATGCATTTGGGCTGAGATTGTTTGGATACCTAATTGTCAATCAAGAGCTAATCCAAGAGGAAGGGGATTAACGACATTTTATGATTTGAAAACATTAAAATCATGTTAAAATTCCTTTAATATGGTAAAAATTATGAATATTTGATGCAAAGACCTGTGAACCCTAGAAAAACTAGTGAAACCATTGATCACTTAGAAATAGGACCGATTTTTAGATGATATCAATGTTTGTGCAAAATCAACATGGAAAGTGTTAGTATTATTTTTTAAACAAATGGTTTGACTCCAAACACCATGAATTGAGTTGATCTGGACTTTCGAGGAACGCCAACTCTCTATATTCTAAAGGTAAATGATGTAGTTAAAACTAGAAAGGACAAATCTATTGTCTAACTTTGTAACAAAGAAATTAGGGGTCAAAGAAATGTGGTCTCATGGAATGCTATAACTATTGAGAAGGCCATGGAGAATTTTAAGGAAATGCAATTAGTAGGTGTAAATCCAAACTCGATGACTTTTGCCAGCATCCTACAAGCCTGTGCTGAAACGGGAGTGTTAGAACATTAAGGCATGGGCATCCATTGAAGCATAATGGAAGGGGGATTTTCGTTGGATATTACAGTGGAAAATGCTTTGATAGATATGTATGGAAAATGTGGAAATATACACAAGGCACATATACTATTTGATGGAATGCCTCAAAGAGATGTTATCTCATGGAATGTGATAATACTTTGTTTTATGATGTGCTATCCCTAGGATTATTTCTCAAATCCCACGAGTAAATCTTCCAAATATTATGTTATCATTAGGATAAACTAATTACTTTAGTGCATTTCCAATATAAGAATGAACTCACAAGGTGTCAATGAAGATAGTGGTTCACTAAGTTGTGAACAAATTTTAGATTTGTTTGACCAAGGAATATCAAAGGTATGCATATTTGTATCCGACTCACATGAAGTTTGACAATGGGTGTATTCTTTTTCGTCCCATTTATGACACATGCATGTTTGAATCTCCTCATGCACCTAAGATGACTGGTTTGCAAAGCTATAATGCATATGAAAATAGGAATTTATGTGAACATAAAGGTGCATTATATGATAAGTATAAATATACATATACTGATGTAAGTTCAGATTCTTATGAGGTATGGACATCATATGATAAAAAGCCTCAATATGATAAGGCTCCAAGTTAAATGGCCTCATATGTTGATCACTCCCACCCCTATGATTACTTTGGTTTTGGTGGGAGATGTCCTAGTTGTATCCTATGTATTCTATGTTGTTTTGACAGTCCTGGTGGAGAACACAGTGAAGGGTGCACTTAACAAGTACCAGTTGTTGGTTGGGGATTCCCGATGAAAGTTGGAGATTCTCAAGTGGGTATGATTAAATAAAGTTGAAAATTTGTTGTTTGGCATCATTTTTCAAGATTGTTTGGAGTTATGGAGTCCTGGAAGTAAGTTGGTATGGGTGGGTTATGGAGTCCTAGAAGTAAGGGGTTATGGAGTCCATCTTTGAATATCGAGTATTCTTTGTGGACTATGATTTTCTTTTAATCAGAACAAAGGTACAATAAATTTCAACAATTTTAAGGGATAGAAAGGTCATCAATGTGCAACATAATATTAAATAGCAATCCTACTTGCCATGATCAAGTTGTGTGCATGTTATTAACCACAAGATACTTTATGGCCTACCCACTAAAAGTTTCTATTGAGCCCATGTAATCCCAGATACTAAAATTATCAGCACAAATAGTTACAAAGTTCTTGGACTTAGTTTACATTTTTTTATGAGAAGTTAGGAATGAATTGTGTTTCCAGGAGTTGTGGCCATCCTGTGCATGTTTTTTTAAGAAAGAAGTATTCTATTTACCTAACTTGATATCTCTCACTGTTACATGTTTTGTTCTACACATTGTTAATCTCATTTAACTAAATTAGTTCAATAGAACCACCTTTATGAAAATTTTATGTCTTTGATATGAGAACAAACTATTCTTCTGATAACTGCCTGTTCAATATCGGTTTCAAATCATTTGGAAATGGGTACTGTTAGTAGGGCATTTAGTACATGATACATCCATAAGGATGGGAGCTTTGAGCTTGAAATGAGTTTGAGGATCTATTATATGAAAAGTGACATATATGTTGTTGCTTACCATTTGTTTGCAAAGAACTTATGCCATGTGCCTTTCAATACTTGTGGTAGGCACTTCTATTCAGATGGAAACTCCTCTGAGTAGGTTACTTGGAGTGCAAATGTGAAAGAAGGGTTCACTTTTTTTTAAAAAAATGGCTACCAAATGTAAACATAAAGCAGTGATGTTGATAAAGATCTTATTGTATAAGTTCTATATTTCAGATTGATGTACATCATTGCCATGCTATTTTTAATATTTGTAATTGAACTAAAGCATTTCCATGATAAAGTCTTATTTTATATGGCATCCTCTATGATTGTTAATTGTTTTTTGTGCACATCATTTTGTTTGATTGCATTTATTTTTGTAGGCCCTTGGCGGTGTTATTTTCCAAAGGCCCTATTGATAGTGTCATTTTTCTTGCTCATTACATATAATATATTATTAAATATGAATATGCAAACCTTAATGAAATATGTTGATAATGTTGAGAGATTTTGATTAAGATGGGTATCCAACTGAGACTTTCAACCAACTAAGACTTTCAAATCTATCAACAACCATGGTTCTCTTATTGCATCATTTGACATATTTTCCCCAATTCATGGGCCACTTCTAATGGTGTTCATGCCACTTCTAATGGTGGCATGAACACCATTAGAAGTGTAGAGATTAGGGTTTCAAACCCATGACAAATGAAAACAATTTGAAATATGAATAAAAAACCAAATATACAATATATATTAATCAATGTATTAAACCAGTGAAGATCAGATGAAACGCGCGCAACAGCAGCACAAAGGTGAAATGGGGTCAACTTACTGATGAAGAGTGGTGCTTATAGGTGGAGTCGAGGCTAGATACATAGGCTGTGTCGATAAATGCCCTCCTTTGACCCTCCTTCACCTCTTCTTTGCCACACGTGGAATATAACAAAATGAAATAAAATGATCCCTATGTTTTTTTTAAAAGTTATATTGATGTGTTGGTCAGAATTATGATGATATGTCATGGTTTTCATAATTATTACCAACACGGGAATCTATTAAAAAAAATCAAATTTTTCCTTCTATAAATCGACTAAGGAAAACCATTTTAATGCTTGGTCAAAAATGTTGGTCAGAAATGTGGGTCAAATGCACTAGTGTATGCAATTTGTTTGCAAAATATCATCATGATAGTGCTAAGAAGAAAATCTTATCATTTGTGCTCTACATTCTTGATACAAAGTGTATAACAAACTTAGCATTTCAGAAAATACTTTTCTCATGTTTTCCTACTGTTCATTGTATGATATTAAGAGCTAAAATCTCTCTATTTTTATGCATTTGTAAGAAGGGAACTTATAAACATGAGTCTTTTGCAATCTACGTAATTCTCACAAAAAGGTCTAAACTTTATATGCATCCTATTCAGGTTAAAGTTTTTGTGCATCTCACTTATTGTACAATTCGTTTGCAAAATATCATCATGATGATGTTAAGAAGAAATTATTATCTTTTGTGTTATAGATCCTAGATACAAACTATATAACAAACTTAGCATGTTGGAAAATACTTTGCTCCTATTTTGCTCATGCTCACTATATGATATTGAGAGCTAAAATCTCTTTGTTTTTATGCTTTTGTAGTTAGGGAACTTAAAGTTTCTCAAAATCTTTTGCTTTTGGCTGGAAGGTTCATTTTCTGGTACAGTTTCTGATATGTTTACTTTTAGAATTTGAAGATATTGTTGGCATGATCCTTGTGTGAGTTTGTACTGAGAGTTATATTTTTGATAGAGTAACCTTGCTTCAAAGTTCAAATATTCTTTGATAGTTTTTCAGATTTTTAATCAAAAGTCCTTGCCAATGATTTTTATGAATTTGAAGCCCTCAACAACATAGATTTTTGTACTATTTAATGAAAAATCAATTGCAAGGGATTTTGAACAAAATTTAAGAAGTTTTTGGTTATATCATGTTCTATTTTATTTACATGGTCGCTCATGGAAGGTTAATTTAATGATTTGTTGTGTTGTTAAAGGTTTAAGATGAGGATTTTTTTGTAGGATGATTTGGGGCCTTACAATAAATGTAATTGTGTAATATGATTGAACATTTTAAATGTGTCAATATCCATATAATCTTATGATTTAAACATATCATATTAAATTGTGTGTGCAAAGACACAAACTTAAGCATATAAGCAATGATAACATTTGTAAAAAACCTTTGCAAAAGTTGTACACTCAAAATGTGCACTTCTCTAAGTCTTTGGTTCCAAGAGAATCCATGAATTGGAAGCCTTGAGAAAGTGACTTAGAGCTCCCTAGGCACGGAGTGCAAGGGCATTTAGAGGGATCTCAACTAGAGCTATTAAGCATATAACCTTGCTAGTAAACCATGCAATGGGAGATTCAAAGAGACAAGGGAAAGAATGCCAATATCTTCAAGAATCACAAATGAAAGATGTAGTGCAAACTATGCTAGAATGAGAATGCAAAAATGTAACTATGCTATGAAAATGAGAGTATTACAAGCCTTTACTAATTAAGATATGTGAATTGAAGTAGAACATGAAAGGAACTAAGCTAAGAATGCCATGAAAACTAAGCTATAATGCAAGTATGAAGACTAAAATGCAACAAGCTCTCCAAAGCTCCAAAGTCACCAAGAAAACCTCCAGCACAACATTAGCATCAAGAGTGGGATCCTTTGAATGAGAAAAGAGCTCTCCTTTTAAAGATAAATGGACCATGGAGATTAAGAGGCAAAATATTTGATCAAGGGCGGAGTTTGAAAGTGGGATCAATCCTTGTGCACAAATCTCCTCCAATGAGAAAGAAGTGTTGACTTTTGTGCCCCATGTGAGACAAAAAGACCTTTTCTTCTTTTTATAAAATAGGGATAATGCTTTATTTGTGCAACTTAGGATAAGAGGTAAGTGGGGGCTTTTTATTTAATAAAAGGGGAGGGAATTACTTTTAATTAAATAAAGACTTAGGATAAAATGGTTAATCCATAGAATATAATCGAATAAATGATAGAATTAGGATTTGATCAAGGAAATTGATTTAATTTGAAAATATTGCCAAGCATTGATTCAGGAAATTGATAAATTGGTGAATGGGGGCCCAAAGTCTAGGCGACCATTTTAGGGTGCATACATTTGCCCCTCTTTGACTAATGTGAGATTGATTTGGGATCACATGTAGTCAAAGAATGAAGTTGAAATGTGAGATCGATTTGGGATCACAAAACAACCCAAACGTGTGTTCGATGGATGGGAACACATCAGAACAAAGATAAGCTGATTGAAAAAGACTAGACCAAGACCCCTGTAAATAGGTAATTGTCAAGTCTCAAGCAAGGTTTGATTGATAGGTTTGATGGAGCTAAATCAGGGATTGAAGTTTGACAAGTACTACCCCCTCATGATCGAAATCAAAATCAGGTAGAGGGGATGCAGAAGTGAGAGCAACATGATCAAATCACTAGAAATCATAATTGAAGATGAAAGATGATAGAATAACCATCAAGCAGTGAAGATATGCCCTAGTTTGACTAGGTTTGATTGAGAAAGATATAGGATAAAGATAAAGTCAAACCTCAGAGAGATGAAGTGAAGGAGATGAATGTTAGACTAGGGTAGTGAGAGAGATGAAGATGAAGAAATGAAGATGCCCCAGCGAAGATCGAAGGATCAGGCCTCAAACGACCAGCCAACTGCGCAGAAGAAGGATAAATTTTAAAATGCAATTTTAACTATCAAGATGAACTTGGATTTTGATTTCAATCCTGAAAATGGATCCAGGACGTTGACATTAGCTAGGGGTGCTATTTTTGCAAAATTTTGAGATGTGTTGAAAATTAGGTCAAAAAGTCAAAATGCTATATAAAGGGTGAAAAGGTTATTTTCAAATTCATTTGTCTTTTGTGATTTCAAGAACTTTGAGAGATCAGAGAGAGACTATGGCCCAGCAAGCAATGATTCCTATCCACACACATTGATTCAAGCACGGTCGGTTGCACAACCGGCCTCCTCAGTATGGTGCCCCAGTAAGTTTTCAAAAAAATAGCCGTTTGAGTCATTTAATGCATTTAAAACCCATTTTTAGATTTTCAAATTATATTAGTGTGAAACATCATGCGATACTTTTAAAGTATCGCACACATGTTATATATTATATCATGTGATAGTTCGTAAGCCAAGAAAGTATCGTATGACTGTTCAAGAAAGCATCGCGCGATGTTGGATGAAATGTCGTGCGATATGGTAGGAACTATCATACCAAGGAAAAGTGTCGCACCACTATGTAGCAAAGCATCACACGATACAATATCAACAAAAAAAATTGCAAGAGTATAATAAGAAGTATCACATGCTCTTAATTTGAACAATATAACATATGTAGAGACAATTTTTGCATTTGAGATTTCTTGTACTGATTTTAGTCATCTATCATGATATGTTCTGACATCTGGGTTGCTGGTTATGGCTTGCAAGAGATTCTACTAGTGCTCATTATTAGAGCACCAAGAGTGGTTGGGCTACACTGCATCTGGGATCTAGATGATCTAGGTAGAGAGGACCTGACTAGGATGGGGTTCGGGTACCTGTTGGACATGCCCCATATACGGGAAAACCATGAGTTGCTGATGGCATTGGTAGAGAGGTGGCACAATGAGCATAACACCTTCCATATGTTGACTAGAGAGGCCTCGATCACACTGGAGGATGTCTACCAGATCCTGCATGTACCCAGCCATGGAGATGCAGTGAGTATAATCATGTTTGTAGATGCTCATAAATGTAGCATTTCCATATGATGAAAACTGACATGATTTTGTGTTGGCACAGATATACTATGATCAGACTCCCATAGAGGGGAGATAGGCCATCCAGGACCTCTTCCAGGATGTGACCATTATTAACAGGCATCTCAGTTGGGACCGGCTGAGAGAGGAGTATGGTCAGGATTATCCAGTGGCATGCATCGTGTGCTCGATAGTAGCATAGGCTTTGATTAATGACAGGAGTCAGAGGGGGTTCCCACTAGGCTGGGGGAGATTAGTGGTAGACTTGGTGGCACACTTGAGATGGATGGCGTGGGGCCCAGCCATCCTAGTAGACATGTATCATGAGATGCATGAGATCATATATAAAGATAGTAGATATTGGGCATGCAGGGCCCTCCTAGTGTAGATATGGGCATGGGAGCACATAGCCATTGTGCGACCATAGGTACAGCCTCAGGAGTAGAGGCACCCCTACATATATAGGTATACAAGATTCATCACCCAGACTCATAGTGGTGATATTACTTATTACAAGAGGCTATTGGATGAGCTGACAACCTTCGAGTGGAGGGAGGCCGTACAGGCAGTGTGAGCAGTGAAGTGATAGGGATCGCGAGCTCGAATACATGTTATGTAGTCAGCCATTACTAGGTTGACATGCAGATATCATTGAGCGTTTTGTGATCACTCAGGTATGGAGGTAGTTCAACCATCAGTAGAGGGTGGCAGTGGAGACCACCACATACACCAGGGTTAGGGAGGATGAGGGACAAGGATGGCTACCAATGCTGGACTACCAATAGGCAGCACAAGAGACAACAGGGTTATGGAGAGAGCCATGGGATTACCTACCTAATATGGCAGATGCAAGTGAAGATGTTGCATATAGAGTAGAGCATTGGAGATGCCCATTTCCTAGGTTCACGGTCCCAAATGCACAACCACATGCAGTAGGTGGGGATGAGGATGATGGGGGAGATAGAGGAGGGGGAGGAGGGAGGAGAGTAGCGGTAGGGCAGGGATCCCGATTGGGTGGCTAGAGATAGTCACATAGATAGTAGTCAGAGGATGAGGAGGGAGAGGAGGATGAGGTGAGACCAGTTCACCGATGGGTGGATGCAAGGCAAGACCAGCTTGCGGATAGGGGAGGAGAGGATCTCCGTGCCAGGATTTAGGCCTTAGAGGCTAAGGTACAATAACTGAGGACTACCATTGCCATTTGTGATCAGCAACTTCTAGATGCACGAGCCAAGATAGATCGGCGTGAGAGAGCAACATGGGATGATACCGCAGAGATCTAGAGGGAGGTGGCATAGACAACATATTATCATAGTTTATACATAGTAGCTGTACCCAAGGGACAGAGGGTGCCACTCTACTTCAAGAGGGTAGGGAGATCAGACATGGTAGGTGACAAGATGGGACCACCGCCTCTACCACCACCACCTCCACATGATGGAGAGAGTTAGTCCTAGGTCTAGGGCTTTGATGTACAGACATATCTTGAGAATTTGATCCAGATTTTGGGATCTCACATTGTACTTGTATCATGATTTATATATATGAGATGACTGGATTTTTGATATATCTTGTGTACTTGTCTCACTTGTGATGGATGTTTCAGTATTATTACCTTGTAATATTGTTCAAATGTATGATATATGCTCATAAATGCTCATGTATAGTATCTCTCATAGTTGTATGTTTAGTTCTCATGTTATGATATAGACTCATGTTTCTAAAAATGATCTCTTTATGATATAGATATGATAATAAGATTAACCCCTTATGATGACAGGAGAAGAAAATGATGCAATATGAAAGACAAGAAGTGAAAGACATGATCGAGAAAAAGTGAAAGGTGAGCGCAGTTGACCGACAAGTCTGTGAAAGATGAAAGGAGAGCTCTCTCCATATTCAAGATGCAAAACTAAACTAACATGAACCTAAGAATGCAAGCTACTATCAAAAGTGGTTTACTTGTAAGGTCACAAAGCCATTAGACTCTAATAATCATCATCAAGCTTTATTGGTAGCATCGCAAGATCATACAATACACACTAGTATAACTATGTGTATCTAAATATGATCTGTATTAGATAGGGATGTGGGAATCCCACCTAAGCATCAAAGACATGAAGGTCAAGATGACTAGTGCAGTGAGGTTCCCTAAGTTTGGTATAGCAAGATTATGCTCGAATCGAGACACAAGAAAGTCAAGATGACTACAAGCATGCACTTGTGGAAAATAGTCAAGGATAATACATTGTAGATCCTAGTGTCAAGTGGAACAAGCATGAATGCTCATGACATTTAGGATCAACAAAATATATCCACAAGAAAAAAATAGATAAAACATGTCCTCATGCCCCCAGTCTTCTAGCTAGGCATCATCAAAAACTATTAGAGAGAGAACACCAAAGAAATCATCATAGACAACACACAAATAAATAAAGTCAAGCAAGTCTTAGCGAGTCAAGTGGTTAAGTGTGTGTGTGTAGGTCATAGAGTCAAACTTTGAGTATCGCATCTGCCAGTGAGAAATATCGTATCATTGTAGACTGTAGGTAGGATATCTGATAAGTGTTGAGGAACACTTGATGCTAGGGAAGTGTTGAAAAAAATAGTTGGGGAGGTGTTGAAAAACACCATTTGCAAGGTATCCTAAAGACTAATGCATCCAAGAGACGAAAACTAACATAGTGATGCCCCCCAGACAAAGACAAACACCAATTCCAAACCAAGGCAACAAGGACAAGGCATGATGGAGAAAGGATAAGTGTCAAGGATGTGTGCTAAGAAATAGGTGTGCAAAAGCCTCAAGTAGTGCCTTTTTCCAAGTTTTCACCACTTGGCAGATTTTTTAGGATTTTTTCAATTTTTTTGTATTTTTTCTACCAAGGCGCCTGTTTCTAGGTTTTCACCAAGGCACTTTTTCTATTTTTTTGAATTTTTTGCAATTTCTTGATTTTTTTTTATTTTTTCAGGATCAATAAATATGTACAAAGGATGCCCCTAGACAGAACATGCATCATGGATAGAACTTCTTCAGGTGCAAGACATTGATAGGATCAGGGAGCTTCTCTCCCTCTTTAGTAGATAATAATTAAGCACCTGTCCCAAAAGTTGTTGTAATGATGTAAGGTCCAAGCCAATTAGGTTCAAATTTTCCCTTTTGATCTCTATGTTGTTGGTTCTTAGGATTTTCATGTAGGACAAGATCTCCCACTTAGAATTCTCTAGGGTGAACCTTTTTGTTGAAGGCCTTGGACATGTGCTTTTGATAAACCCTCATATGGTCAAATGATGCTTGACGTTTCTCATCTAGAAGTTCTAACTCTTGAAGTCTCATGGCACGGTAGTCTTCATCTGTAACTAGACCTTTGAGGAAAGCTCTAAGTGAAGGAATCTCAACCTCTAAAGGTAACACTGCTTCAACACCATATGTAAGGGCAAAAGGAGTAGCCCTAGTAGGAGTACAAATACTTGTTCTATAAGCCCACAAAGCTGGATTTATCTGTAAGTGCCAATCTCTACCATTCTTATGAACTATTCTATGTAGGATTTTAAGAATGGTTTTGTTTGAAGCCTCTGCTTGACCATTTCCTTGCGAGAAGTAAATGGAGGACCAATGTTGTTTAATCTTGAATTTCTGGCAGGGTTGTTTAAGGTCCTTATTTTTGAACTGACCTCCATTGTCAGTGATAATCTTAGAAGGAACTCCATATCGATAGATGATATGGTTTAGGATGAGTAGAGAAACTATCTTGCCTGAGGCAACCAAAACTGGGACAGCTTCTACCCATTTAGTAAAGTAGTCAGTAGCAATGATGATAAATTTGTGTCCACCTGATGAGTTGGGATGAATCTGCCCAACAAGATCAAAGGCCCAGCATTGAAATGGCCAATGAGATATAGAAGGAATAAGCTCCTTGCCTAGAGCATGTATCAGGTGACTATGTTTTTGACACTTTTCACATGATTTTGCAAAAGCTACTGCATCAATCTGCATGGTAGGCCAATAGTACCCCACCCTAAGCAACCTTTGAGCCATGGAAAGACCATTGGAATGTCCCCCACAGATTCCCTCATGAATGTCAACTAACGCTTGATCAGATTCTTCCTTTTCTAAGCATATAAGAAGTATCCCATCTAGACCCCTCCTATACAAATCACCGGAGATAAGGGAATGGTGAGAGGTGTTTCAGGTAAGATTTCTTCATTCAAAGCGGTTAAAGGTATTGGGGATAATGCCATCACAAAGGTATGAGTAAATGGCACCATAATGGGATGACTCACAACCAACAAGGGTACATATAACATGGATTTCTTGGGAGTCATAGATAGGATAATGTAGCTCTTCCATGAGGAATGCAAATCTGGATTCATGCTGCTCTAACTGAAGAAGTGAAGCAAGTGTGGCCATAGCATCAACTACTTTATTTTCTGCCCAAGGGATTTGCTGAAATGTGACAAATGTGAAATACCGTCTCAATGAATCAACTATTTTCTTATAAGGTACTAGTTTCTCATCTTTTGTTTGATATTCTTCATTGACTTGGTTGATTATCAGCTGTGAATCCCCATAGATGTGTAGCTCTATGATTCTCCATTCTATGGCCATCTTGAGCCCATTTGTTAAGGCTTCATACTCAGAAATGTTGTTTGTACATGGGAACAATAACTTATAAGACTTAGGAATCGTGTACCCATGAGGAGAAACAAACAACACACCTGCTCCATAACCATTTTGCATAAAAGATCCATCAAATAACATCATCCATGCTCTTTCAATCATGTACATGAGATGCACATCTGGGAAGTCAACTTGAATAGGTGCATTATCTTGAATTGGGAAGTCAGCCAATTGATCGGCTATGGCTTGTCCTTTGATTTCTTTGCGCTCAATGTACTCTATGTCAAATTCTAAAAGAATCATCATCCATTTAGCAAGTCTACCTGTGAGGGCAGCCTTACTGAGCAAATATTTGAGAGGATTAATTTTTTCTATGAGGTGTACTGTGTGCGCAAGCATGTAATGTCACAACTTTTGGGAAGCAAACACCACTGCAAAGCAAGCCTTCTCAATACTGGTATAGTTAACCTCATATGAAACAAGAGTACAACTAATGTAGTATATGGCTCTTTCTTTCCCATGTTCATCAAGTTGAGCTAATAATGCCCCCAAGGAAGATTCAGTTGTTGAGACATACAAAATAAGTGGTTTCCCTAGGATAGGAGGCATTAAGATGGGAGGATTTGCCAAGCATTCCTTGATTTGATCTATGCTCTTTTGACAATCCTTATTCCACGCACATTTGACTCCCTTGTGTAAGTTCTTATTGAAGGGTTGAGCTCTATCTACCAACTGTGAGATAAACCTCCTTATGGATTGAAGGTGCCCTTGAAGACTCCTCATTTGACTAATGTTTTTAGGAGGTGGCATATCTATAATCGCTTGGACCTTTTTAGGGTATACCTCTATTCTATTTGCTAAAATGATGAATCCTAGTAACGTTCTAGAGGTAACACCAAATGCACACTTTTTTGGATTTAATCTTAGTTGGAATCATTCCATTCGATCTAGAATGACTTCTAAATCATCCAAGTGTGTGTCTCTTTTTCTAGACTTAGCCAAGGTGTCATCCACATAATCTTCCATATTTTTATGCATCATATCATGGAAGATTGTTGTCATAGCTCGCTGATAGGTGGCTCCTACATTTTTTAATCCAAAAGGCATAATGTTCCAACAATAGGTACCCCATGCACAAGTGAATGCAGTCTTTTCTTGATCTTTAGGAGCTATCTTAATATGATTATATCCAAAAAAACCATCCATCAAGGAATAGATATCATAACCCACAGTCATGTCCACTATCATGTCTATATTTGGGAGTGGAAAATCATCCTTTGGGAATGCTCTATTGAGATCTCTAAAGTCTATGTAGATTTGAATGGATTTGTCATGTTTGGAAACTGGTACAATATTTGATATCCATTTAGCATAGTCAATAGCTCTTATGAATCCTGCACCAAGGAGTTTCTCTAATTCTGCTTTGACTAGAAGAGCTATGTGAGGATGCATTTTTCTCAATTTTTGTTTAACTGGTTTAACACCTGGAGCTATGGACAAGTGATGCATGATAAGATTAGTGTCCAACCCTAGCATATATGAATAAGTCCAAGCAAAGTTGATCTTCTTTTTCTGTAAGAACTTAGTGTAGGCTTCTTTTTCTTGTGTTGACAAGGACTGAGCCAAGTATACTATCTGTGGAGCCTCATCTGTACCCAAGTTGACTACTTATGTTGGATCAACAATAACTAAAGATTTGTCTTGAAAGTAGCTAGGGAGATGATCAAGTACCCCATCCTTAGGCACCTCAGAGAGGTTTTCACCCTTGGATACGTCATTTATTTTTACTTTTTTTGGTTCTGACACCACCACACAGTGGTTTTCACCATCAAAACTCCTATTCTTTTTATTTTATTTTCTTTTTATTTTACGACTAAGGTACTTGATGTCTGGCTCTGTCATGCTGGTAGCCAGTTCACTAGTGGAAGAGACTACGGGTTCAATTGCATTCAGGTAACAGGTTATCTCATAGTCATTCTGGAATGTCAAGAGCTCAGGTTCTTGATAACATTGGGACCAATCAATGAGATTAGGGTGAGCAAGAGGTAAGTCAATGGTAGGTTCAAGGTTGTGAATGCAGATGATATCATCTTTGGTGACTGAAGAGTCAGAGTCTATCAAGTATTCTTCTAAGCTACCCAAATCAGGATTCATCCTACCAAGTGAAGAATCATCCACTAAGGCAACACATGGGTTCCAGTCCTCCAATCCTACACATGACTCATTAGCTACCTTAGGATGAGAACTATAAGTATGGATGACATCAACATCCATGTCAAATGTGGAGGAATCAGATAGAGACTCCCATTCATACTCATGTGAATCTGTATCTGAATCCTGACTGGGATGTTTACACCATGCATGTTTAGGATGCCTTGATGTGGAGGCTCTAATGTCACCAAGGGTAACACCTTTTCGAACACCATTCTTATATTGATGTTCTTTGATAGGATCTTCTACACTTGATTCATCCTATTCTAGGTTTGAACCTGTCGCATGAGCAATTGGATTATCTGAATCTCCCCAAAGGAGATTAGTGGAAGGGACCCAATCTTCACATACATCTTGTTGATTTGTCAAATTTGGCATGTATTTTGGTTCATCTTCACTATCCGACTCATCAAGGATAGGATTAGTTTTCTTGTTATGATTCTCAAATCCTAGGCCAACCGTCTTCTTAGAGTTGCATCCAAAAAGAGCATGATCGAGAGGTTTAGCTCTAGCATCCAATCTTTGACTGAGAGGGCCATGTCTAGGATAGCCCATCTATTTGACAAAAGTGTATCCTCTCCCATAAGCCTTAGGAGAGGGAGAGAAATTCTTATTATGCACATATTTTTCTTCTTTATAAATCTAATCTTTAACAACCACTTCTTCTTTCTTATCTTGGATAGGCACTAAAGACTCTACAAATGTGCCAAATAAAGTCATAGTTGAAGAGGAAGGTTTCATCTCTTGTGAAGGCTTACCATAAGACCTAGGTGAAATTGGTAGCTTCGCAAAGCAGTCAAGTTGATATCCCCCATGCCAAGGTCTAGTGTCTTAAATCTATCCTTGCATTTTGCCAAGGTTGCATTGAAGTCCTCTACTTCTCTATTGAGAGGAACATGAGCATTTTCTGAGATTGAATTAACAGATAAAGTGTTATCCCTTGGTATACAAATCTCTACTCCATTGTAGGGGAACTTAACACACTGATGATAAGTAGACAGTACTGCTTGCATATTGTGAATCCATGGTCTACCAAGTAAGATGTTGTATGCGAGAGGTCCATCATCAAAAATTTGAAAGAAAATGTCTTTCTCAATAGGGCCAATCCTAACAAGAAGAACAACCAACCCCTTGGAACTTCTTTCTGCCTCATCATAGGCTTTTATGGTGATCTTCTTTCTGGTATCTATCACTTGTTCAGAATAACCCAATGTCTTTAAAAGACTCAAGGAATAGATATTGAGCCCAACGCCCCCATCTATCAACACATGCTTAACACGGGTTTTGTGGATCATGACTTCAATATGAAGGGAGATTTTGTGGGTGGCTCAAATCTTTATCATCATCTTTTGAAAAGGTAAGGTAACGAGGGATGGAAATATGATTAACCATGCTTTAGAATTGATCAACATCTAAGTTATTGGGAACATTTGCTGCACACAAAGCATCCTCAAGGACTTTCTTATGTCTCAGGGATAACTCTAAGAGCTCCAAGATTGAAATCTGAGATGGGGTTCTTTGAAATTGATCAACAAGGTTATAGCTCAGCTTAGGGCTAGCTGCTATCTTTAAGGTGGCATTCTTAGATACCACTTGCTTTGGTTTATCGGGCCAACTTGAACTGGGCCCTCTAATGACAATGGGGCCTTGACTTCTTGTGATAGCATTAAGAGCTTAGGATGACATCCTAGAGTGAGGACCCCTTAGCACCACAATAGGTTCTTCATCAAAGATAGGAGGAGAGTCCACATCAAGATCATAACCATAGGGATCCTTGTTCCTCATCATGTTGACATTTTCCTCCACAACTTCGAGCATGTTGAAAACATTCTCTGTAGCTGTGTAAGTGTAGTTGATCTCAGCCTTGCCATTCTTTGGTTTAGAGGTTTCCCCCTTCTCATACTTGGGAAAGGGTTCTTTGAAATTCTTATGATCAGTGTTGGTGTTCAAACCATCCACCTTAAGTTTTCCATTCTCAATGAGATCTTGGATGATATGCTTTAGTTTCCAACAATTTTTAATAGTATGTCCAATGCCATTATGAAACTTACATAAGGCTTTTTCATCCCACCAATGTGGCTTAACATCACGTATGTAATGCTCTATGGGATCTTGAGGATGCACAAGATTGTTGGAAATAAGTGTTTTAAAGAAATCCTCATATGAATCACCAAGTTTTGGAATTGATGCCTCTCTTTCTTAGGCTTATCTTGGTATCTTGGCTTGTTGTATTGTTGATGAGGCGCATTGAGTTTCATGGCTTGAAAAACACTAGACAAGTGAAGAACAACTTGATCTTTAGGTTGAGAGGAGTCCACAACTCCATCGTTGACCACTTGTTTGTTCATATTCCAATGCCTGTTCTTCCCTTTATCCTTATTAGCATTGTTTTTATTTTGACCATTGTTGTTATTATTTCCATGTTTGGTCAAAATTCCTTTATCTCTCAAGACATCCTCAATCCTACATGCAGTTTCAACCATGGTATTTGTATCATCTTAAAATGGAAGAACTTCCATGTTAAGAGCATTTAGCCCTCTGAGTAAGTGGTTTGGGGTCATGTTGAACACCTTGAATTGATCTTTTCTTTGATCTGGCTTTCTCCCCACTTTCCACTTCTTTTCTGCTTTGTTCTAGGTGAAATTAGGGTTAGGATCTTGAGGATTCTCCTTAATTTCCCTCTTCCATGGCTCTATTTTCTAGGTAGGACTTAAAAATAGGTCCTCCTACCTTTCATCATAGTTATCATAGGATTTTGTGCCTATCCCTAGCATTTTGTCCCATTCTGATATCATCTCTAGGTCTCTGGGGATCCTCGGGACCTCTTGTCCTGGTTCTGACTGAATCTGAGCCCAGGGTCAAATTCAAGGTTGATCCTGACTAGGTTAGGATTGAGCTCGAACTTGAATAGGTCAGGATCAAGGTCATACCTGAATAAGTTAGTCCCAACCTCTATTTTTCCCCTTTCCTTCAAATTTCTAGAATCCTTGATTTTTGGGCATCGAGCTTTCAGGATATTTGTTTTCCCGCCTTCGGGTTGGCCATTTCAGGTTTCAGGATGGTAAATCTTCTAATTTCATTTAATATAGGTATATTTTCTAAAGGTTAGGACCTAATTAGGATTTAATTCTCCAAGGTGGCCCCTCTAGAGGATTATGCCCTAGTTCACTATAAAATGAGGCCTTCCTCTCTCATTTTCTCATCCACAATCAAGCAATTGACATCCATCATTCACATCTTCTTTGCTCTCAAGCTCTCAAGGTGATCAAGAAAGCATTCATTCAAGCATTCAATTCCTCTTCTCCATCCAAGTTCTCCATTGAAGATCAAGGATTCAAGCATTCAAATCATTAAAGGGATTTGGTTCAAGCATTCAAGATTCATCATTCAAACCCTAGATCTAGCCATCATGATGGTGTGATCTTCCTTCAAGATCCTTTGTTCATCTTCTAGATCCATTCATTCTTCTATCAAGGTGGATTGAAAACATACAATCATGGAGGTTTGATTTACATTTTCCAATTGTCATGTTCAAGCTTTCATATTAATATACTTGTTTACATTCAAAATACAATTGCATATCTATTGAATAGCATAGCTTCATTGTTAGATCCATTTCTATTACTTGCTAGCATTCTCATTTCAATTTCAATATTAAGGTTGATTCCAAACCGGGGTTTGACCAAGGCAAATCCCTCAAGCAAACAACAAAAACCCTCCTTTTCTTGTAGGTATAGGTGCAGGATTTTGGATTTGAGAGCGAATTTGGATACCCTTTTCGACAAAATTTTGAGATCTATGAATAGAATCAGAATCGGCCTTCAAATAAAGAATGTAGTATTTGACCTTTTATGAGGGTCAAACTTGACCTAAGCTCATCTTGGAGAAAGATTTCTAGGTTTTCTTTGTCTCAGCATTTCCAGTTCGAAACATGTTGTAGAATTGCCTGAAAGTACACACAGACATCAAAATTTGACATTTTCTAGATCTTCCCTAATTTGAGGTTACTATTTGTATTTCAATTACTTCAAATCCTAAAGACTTCAATTCAACCATAGGGAAACATAGGGTTATTCTCTCTCTCTTCCATATTCTCCTTAGATTGATTCAATTGTGTATTAACCTTTTTGGTTGATCAAATTGGATTTCTCCTTTGGGAATTTGGATTTAGGAGTGAATCTCATATTTCCCCCATACAATACATACACACACATTTCAATAGAGGTGATTCCATTTTACCTCTATTCAGTATCAAAGGAATTAAAGACCATTTTCCTAACTTCATACTACATTTCAGGAACCAGATTGCTAATAAGGATATCAATCTTCTCATCTTCATGAATGGTACTAGAGTAGTGAGAGCATTGACATCTCCACCTTTGCAAGAAAGTGACAAAGGATTCCCCTTGATTTTTCTTTAAGTTACATAGGTCCAACATGGTGACAGATCTCGAAAGATTGTAGGAAAAGTGTTGGACGAATCTATGAACAAGCTCTTTGAAGGTCTTGACGGGGGAATTATATTGGTGAACCATTCCATTGCTTGACCTTTGAGACTCCTTGGGAAAAACCTCATGAGGTAGGAGTCATCTTGATGAAACTCAAAGCTCATAATGTAGAATTGGCGCACATGGTCATGTGGATCCCCATTACCATCATACTTGTCATATTGGGGAATTTCCACCTTCCTAGGAAAATCTTTCATGCTCACACTATTGTCAAAAGGATTAGGACAAATTGATTCAAGTGAGAATGAACTCTTAGGTGCCAATAAATTTTCCATCATACTCTTCATTTGTCTGATCTCTTCTTCTTGAGATGGATTTTGCTTCTTAATCTTTCTGTCCACATCAAAGCTATAGGGGACTCTAGCCCCCTTGTTGATTAATCACTCTAGGAACTTGTCTTTGTTTTGTTCTAGATATTTCTCCACATACTGTTGGAAGAGTGGTTCTTGTTGCATCTTCATGAAGTCTTGAGCATTGAGATCAAAACTTGAGCTACTACCTCCATGTTGGGAACCATGATGAGCACGTTGTGAAGGTTGTCTTGAGTTCATAGGAGGTGTTTGTCTCCTACAATGAGTATGTTGTGAAGTCCTTCTTCCTCTAGGACTATGAGATCTTGAAGGGGTTCTTGAATGCCTTCCACTTCATGGGGTCCCAGAAGGAGTAGATGATGGGGAGTTGTTTCCACTATTGACACCCCTGTTGTTGAATTGGGCACTAAGCTATTGGGCCAAAAGTCTATCTTTTTCTTCTTGAGAGGCTTTCCTTTCCAATTCTAATAAGGCTTGTCTCTCCACCTCTAGGAGTCTAAACCTCTCTTCCTTTGTAGCTTGTTCATCTAAAAAGGCTTTCTTTTCACACTCAGTTCTTTTGAGCCTTTCACTTGTATACCTTGAAGTTGTTTGGAGTGGTGAACTTGGTCTCGAATGTTTGAACAAGTCATTGGTATATGCTGCATTCACATGAGCATCACAAGGTTCATTATCTTGGTATTCATGTTGTGACCATTCTTCTTGGTGAGCTCATCTCTTATACCTTTCACCCCTTTGATGTGCATCCAAATATTTGGTATTGATAAGGGGTGAGTCTGGTTGATTGTCATGAGAGGAATCACAAAATAGAATGTTGTCTCTATGTCTCTCAAATATGTCCTCAAGATTTTTATCCATTGCTTCCCTCTCCTGTCGAGTCATTGTGTAACTTGTGTCCATACCTGAGCAGGAAGATGCTAAGGGGGTACTCAAATCACTAAGATTACTCTTAGGATTAAACCAAACTTTGGACTTTCTCCTAGGTGATTGGTCAAACACATGCTCTCTTCCTTTACATTTTTAGCAAGTTTGAATAGGGGGTAATTGGTTAAAGACTATCTAAGGTCGTTTCCCTTAATTTACTTGATACCTTGTCATAACCAACATGAAAGGAAAAGTACTTGGTGATAAGATGACCCTAAGAAATGTTGGTATCAAACTAGGATGGTAAAAGCATTCACTTGTCCAAAAGAGAGGTGATAAGATAGAATTTTTGCAAAAAGTGTAAATCAACACTGCCACAGAGGTGCCCAACAATCAGGTGAATACCCTAACACATATGGATCAAGAGGATGATTTAAACAAGTTATACTTGATTAGATTTGAAATTGGATGGAAATGAATGGACAAGAGATTACTAACACTCTCCAAGTGTGTTATCAAAGAATCTAAAGGTTTGTCTTCTCCACAAGGATGATTTCTAACTTACCAATCCCAAGCAAGGTCACTTGTAAAATCAAAGATTACTAACCAAAGGGTCAAAACACAAGAATCCCAAGTGCAAACAAGCTTCCAATAATGGGAAAAATAACCTGATCTGACCTAGATCAACCAAAGGAGACTGGAAATAGAATTAGACCGCTAGATAGCAAATTGATTGTGCAATAGTTCGCAGGATAGCAGGATGATATAACTTGACCAGATGATATTTTGCAAGAAGCAGTATGATATAATCCAAGTAGTTGATATGATAGAGTGTATAGTATGCAGGTGATACAAAAGTAGCAATGAAGTATCACATGATAATACTCAGGTAGGTGTGCGATGATTGTTTAGTATCACACGACTCTTGACCAGTGAATGTGAAAAATCTAGTTTTGAAGGTAATTTGGTCAAAGTTGTAGGTTGATAAGTTCAATTTCTCAGTTTCAAACGTAGTAATGGCAGAAAACATACAGGTTTGCAAACAGTAAGGGATCAAACATGTCATAAAATACTTGGGCAAGGGAAAAATAAATCTTGTCAAGACATGCACTTGGGATATCAAAATAGAAAAATCCTATGAGCACTACTATGATGTTTAATGTTCAAGAACATTTACATGGGTAGATCACAGTGAAGACAATTCAAGCACTTGCTAGCCTAGAAAGACAAAGGCTCAATACTCAACAATTTGGCCCACACTTGATGTCCCATTGCCTCACACAAAGTGGTTTCCCACAATATATATTGGCTTTGTCATGAAAGTGCCAATGACAACCAAAGGAACACAGATGGTGAGTAAAATCTTGGGGTGATCCAGGTTAGTCCACTAGGATCGATCCTTGCACCAAGATGTTGAGTGGCAAAATTGGGTAGCTTCTATCTAAGGTTCATAATAAGGGATTCCATTCGCAATACCCCTCTTGCTCCCCGAAGGGACTCCTTACCTTGCGGCAAGTAACAGACCTCGTGGCCACAAGAGTACCTTAAGCATTCTTGCTTAGCACTTTCCTCATGGTCACAATCCCACAAGTACTCACACTAAGAGAAGACAAGTACTACGTCTACCAAGGTTTTGTGTCCTTGATAGCCTTGAGTTTATAGTGGGTTGGAATAGTCAGGTATTAGCTTGTCCCCACTTGGGTCGTTCTTCTTGATTTCTCAAGAGCAGGCCCGCTAAAGGATTCTAAACTAAACAAGAAGTGGATCAACCTTTGAGGGTTAGGATTTTTGGTTCACCGCAAGGGTGAAGAGCATAATCTCCTATCTCAAAAGCCTTTCCCAAACACACCAAACAAAGTTCAATTAACCCTCTTGCTTTCAAAATCTAAAGGTGGGTCAAGATTTCTGGTTCACCACAAGGGTGAAGAGCATACTCTCCTACCACCAAAAGACTCCTATGACAAGATATTAAGTGCCTAAGAAAAATGAACTAGTATAATGTCACACTTAAAAATGAAAGCAAAGAACAAGCACTTGATCATTTTTATGCTTTGGGCAGCCCTGCAAGAAATATTAGTAGCCCTTGTGCATTTGAAGCTTTGACATGCGTTCTTTTTAGCAAATAATGCAAGCAATTAGGGCACACCTACAAACACAACTTGTTAGGCCCACAAATGTTAGTACAACAAAAACCAAGTAAAATCTACAAATGAATCTCTATCCTAACATAGCAAGTCAAAACCAGCAAGCAAACAAATCCAAATCTTGCAAAGAAAGAACCAAAATTAGTCACTACTAGGCCTGGGCGATAGTTTTGTCAAAAAAAGTTTCACACAATACTTTGCAGTATAAGAGTGTGATATTTCTTTTCTGGACAATACTTCACACTACTTCCAGGCAACAAAGTGTACTATAGTAGTGCGACAGAATTCTGTATGGTCGCACGATACTCTAACTGGAAAAGTATCACACGGGTATGTAAAGAACTGTCGTACGATACTCTGTCAAAAAAACAAAAAAAATAGCCGAAACAACAAGCTAACAGTGACGACAAAAATGTGTGGAAATGCAATAAAAGAAAGGCAAAACAGAAGTGTTTTGCCCCACGGTGGGCGCAAAAAATGTACACTCAAAATGTGCACTTCTCTAAGTCTTTGGTTCCAAGAGAATCCATGAATTGGAAGCCTTGAGAAAGCAACTTAGAGCTCCCTAGGCATGGAGTGCAAGGGTGTTTAGAGGGCTCTCGGCTAGAGCTATTAAGCATATAACCTTGCTAGTAAACCATGCAATGGGAAATTCAAAGAGACAAGGGAAAGAATGCCAATATCTTCAAGAATCACAAATGAAAGATGTAGTGCAAACTATGCTAGAATGAGAATGAAAAAATGCAACTATGCTATGAAAATGAGAGTATTATAAGCCTTTACTAATTAAGCTATGTGAATTAAGCTAGAACATGAAAGGAACTAAGCTAAGAATGCCATGGAAACTAAGCTATAATGCAAGTATGAAGACTAAAATGCAACAAGCTCTCCAAAGCTCCAAAGTCACCAAGAAAACCTGCAACACAACATTAGCATCAAGAGTGAGATCCTTTGAATGAGAAAAGAGCTCTCCTTTTAAAGATAAATGGACCATGGAGATTAAGAGGCAAACAATTTGATCAAGGGTGGAGTTTGAAAGTGGGATAAATCCTTGTGCACAAATCTCCTCCAATGAGAAAGAAGTGTTGACTTTTGTGCCCCATGTGAGACAAAAAGACCTTTTCTTCTTTTTATAAAATAGGGCTAATGCTTTATTTGTGCAACTTAGGATAAGAGGTAAGTGGGGGATTTTTATTTAATAAAAGGGGAGGGAATTACTTTTAATTATATAAAGACTTAGGATAAAATGGTTAATCCATAGAATATAATCGAATAAATGATAGAATTAGGATTTGATCAAGGAAATTGATTTAATTTGAAAATATTGCCAAGCATTGATTCAGGAAATTGATAAATTGGTGAATGGGGGCCCAAAGTCTAGGTGTACGATACTTTCTTGGCTTACAAACTAACACACGATACAATACTTTATCATGTGTGTGATACTTTAAAAGTATCACACAATGTTTTACACTAATATAATTTGAAAATCCATCACAAGTGAGATGAGTACACAAGATATATCAAAAATCTAGTCATCTCATATATATAAATCATGATACAAGTACAATGTGAGATCCCAAAATCTGGATCAAAGTCTCAAGATATGTCTGTACATCAAAGCCCTAGACCTAGGACTGACTCTCTCCATCATGTGGAGGTGGTGGTCCCATCCTGTCACCTACCTTGTTTGATCTCCCTGCCCTCTCAGAGTAGAGTGGCACCCTCTATCCCTCGGGTACAGCTACTATGTATAAACCGTGATAATATGCTACCCATGTCGCCTCCCTTCGGATCTCTACGACATCAGCCTGTGATTCTCTCTCACGCTGATCTATCTCAGCTCGTGCATCTAGAAGCTGTTGATCATGAATGGCAATGGTAGTCCTTTACTATTGTACCTCAACCTCTAAGGCTTGAATCATGGCACATAGATCCTCTCCTCCCCTATCTACAGGCTGGTCTTGCCCTGCATCCACCCGTCGGTGAACTGGTCTTGCCTCATCCTCCTCTCCCTCCTCATCCTCTGATACCTGTCTATGTGATTGCCTCTGACCACTTGATCAGGATCCCTGCCCTACCACTGCTCTCCTCCCTCATCCCCCTCATCCGTCTCCCCCATCATCCTCATCCCCACCTACTGCATGTGGCTGTGCACCTGAGACCATGAATCTAGGAAATGGGCGTCTCTGGTGCTCTGCTCTATATCTGTAACCATAACTTTAAAGTTATGGTTACAGATATATCTACTCTACTCTCCTCCCTCCTCCCTCTCCTCCGTCTACCCCATCATCCTCATCCCCACTTGCTGCATGCGACTGTGCATCTAGGACCGTGAACCTAGGAAATGGGCATCTCCGGCGCTCTGCTCTATATCTATAACCATAACTATAGGGTGCATACAACAGTGACCATAACTATAAAGTGTTGTAGTTACAAACAAATAGATATTTATGTAGACACATTCATGTATAGATAAATTATCTTTCAAAAAAATTGATTGCAGGGGATTCTATCCATGAAAAGTTGATCTATTGCAAATATGATTAAATTATTGTCTTTGTGATTGCACATGTAATGTTATCATGTTATTAAATTGTGATTGCACATAATCATTTAATGCAATATTATTAGTTTGTGCTAGAGGTAGGTATACTTATGAAAATGTTTGGTGCAATCTAAAACTCATGGAATATATTCATCAACCGATAGGAGCAAATTATTATAAAAATTCCTTTACCAATAAGAGCGAATTATTTTTTGACATGATAAGATTTTTGTATTGTTTGTGTTTTATGTTCATAAATTTAAAGTTTGCTTGTTACAAATACACACACATACATATCTATATATGGCTAGGAACATATACATGTGTAATTACATATGCATATATGTAAAGAAATATGCATTGATTTACATCATGTGTATTGTGTAATTGTTTGGTGTTCTTAACAAGAGTTTGTTTACCTTTTTCTTGAGATATATATGCGTACATATGTGTGTTTGCTTATGTACATGTGTATATATACATATGTATACTTATATACATGTGTATATAGACATGTACATATACACGCATACATGGACATGCATATGTTTTAAAAAGAGATAAAAAAGAAAAGAAAAGAAAAGAGATGAAACCAAAGAAAGTGTTTACATATATCTTCAACCTATTCCTTCCAAATGTAGATCACAAATCATTAGTTAAAGTTTGTAAACAAATAGATTTTGATGGGTTCCAAATTGATTACTTGGAAGTCCAAAGAACAAAGGATAGACACATGTTGAGAGCTGACAATTTTTTAATGATAGGATTTCACAAATTCTAGTTAAAGCTTGTGCAATCCATTTATTTATATATAAAAGTTAATATTTATAGTTGAACATTTGAAAGGGCATTGTATAAAGTGTTGAATTATGTTGTGCCATACCAATTGAGAATAGATTGTAGTGTCTCCCATGGTTTTATTATGTTCCATGTTATTTTTATATGAGCTAGACTCTATTATTATTCTGTGACTATTTGCATGATGTGATCATATATTTGCATTGTGTGATGCATTTGATTATAGTGGATTATTTTGTCTTTACCGGTACCATTGCTAATTTAGATGTTAGATTATATTATTGCTTACCATTTTGATCATGTATGCATAATGATGCTACCAGGATATGCCATGATGATTTATGATGATATCTAGTGTATTTTGTATTCGAGAACATTTGATTATGCTGTCATGATAATTATTACTAATGCCTATTTTATTGTTCCTTTTGTATCGATGGATATATAATTTGAGGTTTTCACTACTTTATGAGTCAAATATTGTATAATGATCATTTTAATACTTTAATTTAAATGAAATGGTTATTATGATGTACATTGAGGATTAAATATGGAATAGAACAACCTCATAACATTCTAATACATATGAATGATTACCTATGTTGAGATTCCTTTCATTAGGCACATTGTAATTATTTCATGTTTTTGATTTGGTTAATTATATTATAAGAAGTTGCACTTGATGTGTGCATGTTTTTGTGCACAAATACTAGACATTGACTCTACCTAAGTTGCGGGTTTAAGCATGTCTTATCCCCAAAGTGGCATAGGAGATAGTTTCACCAGTAGTTTATGATAGGCGATATTGTCCCTGTATGGATGATGTATTTGTAAATGATATATTATACCTATGGTACGTGTGTAAATTTGGACCTCATCTGTATTATTGTGTTGGACTATTATATGTTTATGCATTTAGAGTTCTCACAATTGTTGTGATAGGGTTTTAAATTAAACGTTGATTTTAATGTTTTGGATGTTAATTCTTTTTATTGACAATTTCTTCGTAGTTGAATTTTATTTAATTGGAATTCATTAGATTTTCTAGTGGATTTTTTGGGAAGTCTTTAGCTTTGATTTATTTATTTTAAGTAATTCGATTTTAGCCCTTTTTTGGCCTTTTGGCAAAAAGTGACTTTATGTTGTGGAAAAAGATTCATTATCCACACTTTTTGTTTGGAGAATTTGGATTTTGCTCGAAATTGTATTGGAGAAAATCAATCTTTTGCTTGTTGGGTGTGATCTGCTCATCCAAATTTTATGGGGGTTTTGTGCCAGGATTGCTCCTCTCTACTGAAGATTTTATGTGATTCCATGGGGGTTTGGATTTTCTACTCCAGTTTTTGTTTTGTCCATTTTGTGAGGTAGGTTTTCCTTAAAAATCATCTAATTTTCAATTTGATTGTTTATTATTTATTGTAAATGATATGTGGGACTTATTAGATTCTTTTCCCCACGTGTATGGTTTGTTTCGATATATGTCTAGGCTTCCATGCATTTATTGTGGCTTTGCATTTTTTATTGTATGGTTTTTATGGTGTTACAGTGCCTATTTCTTAATGTGTGCCCAAAATAGGAATTTTTATTAGACCAATGTGTTGTTGGGTATCATAGAAAAAATGGGTTTTGTCCTTTTTGCTTAATCTAAAGTTTAAATTTTTAGACATTTCTGAAGGATCGCCAACGGTGATGACCTTCAGGACTAAATTTTAGTCCATGCATGTTATTGGATTTTCTTTAAATTTAGGATTAAAAATTAATCCTATGATTGTGAATAATGAGTATTCTTTGTTGATATTGGATCCACCTTGGAATTGCTCTTGGAAAAGAGGCAAGTTGAGTGTGTCATGTGCACGATTAGGTTCTCATTTTCTTCCCTTTTTATTCTTGTTTAATGTTTGATTGAGATTGCATCTTGATTTGGTGATGGAAGTGTTGAGACCGCATCACAAGCATGATTGAGTGTGCTATGTTAGAATCTTGAGGGACTTATTCTCTTGGTTGAGGCATTTGGAGCTTAACTTATATTATTCCTTTGGTTTTGGAATTGGATTCCTTGTTGTATTTATTTCTCAGTGCCTTGTTGTTGAAATAAGATGACCTTAGGTGTTTAGGTAGTGGAGTGGATTTTCTCTCCATGGTATTTTGGGACATAAAGAGGTCATTAGGGTTGTTAGAAGGAGATTTCAATGCTATTCGTGATATTGCCATAAATGGTTCTCATTGATTACAACATATCTGATGTATAAATGTGGTTCATTTATGATTTGACTATTTTATTGTATTCGTTGATATGTGTATTGATATCTTTGGTGTATCAGTAGTTGGTTTTGGTGTATCAATAGAAGTGTTCAATAAAGGATGTTCTTTAAATGTTTGTCCTTATCTATTTTGGTGTTGGTCCCTTTTAATGTGCAACATATGGTGGAACGTTTATTTGGATTTGGTCCTATTTGGAGAATGTACATTGTTATTCAATCCTAGTTGTTACCGTGTAATGCATTGATCATATCTGTTGGTATCAAAAGTCTCGAAGATGTTGTAGCATGATGATTTACGCGATACATGTTGTATTGATCAAGGTGGTCCACATTTCATTCCTTACTAACACGAGGATGTTTTTGTGTGGCCTATTTCAAATTAGTTTTGGCCGAATTGGTTGATGGCATCAAGTTGTATTAGAAGAGTCATAATCTCAATTGTTTGTGTGATTCTTGTATTGGATTAATAAGTGAAGTTGATGCAAATATAACAAGGAAATATTTGTGTGTTGATTTTCATGCAAGTTGGTGTAATTGGTAGAAGACTTTTATATCATTTTGTATTGCAGTGTGTCGATGACAGTGACTTTAGTGGTGGATTCAGTTCTCATTTCCTATATTCTAGAAGTGAGCCTAATTGTATTGTAAATGAGCCTTATTGTATTGGTAGTTAGCTATTTTTATATTTCAAGGTAGTTAGCTTAACCAACAGTGATAAAAATGACAGTGATCCCTTGTAAAAATCACCTTAACTTGTGTTCATTTCATGATTATTAGCTTCTCTGTGGTTTTTCCTAGTTTGAGTTTCCACATAAATTTTGGTGTTCATTATGTTGATGATTTTTTGTTTTCATGTTTATATTTATTATAGTTTCTGATTTCTTTAAGTATTTATCAAATGAGTACAATTTTTGAAAAGTATTTTTGAATAACTGATTCACCCCCCACCCCCCCCTCTTAGTTATTCAGCTTGTTTAACAAGGGTAGCCTATGGGAAGTTTTAATCAAGTGAAAACTACATAATAAAGTGGGTAAAATAAAATAGCAAGAATTAGTATGACTACTAATCCATTTGAGGACATAGATCAAATGTAAGTTAGTGTCTAGCCATCTGAGAACGTTGATTGAAGATACAATGTTTGGTCATATGAGGACATTGATCGAAGCCATGTAGTATTTATCCACCTATAGGCATTTATCAAAGATACTAAGTCTGGTCAACTACAAATGTTGATCGAAGAATCAATACTATATTGGCCACTAAATGCCATGTAATGGTACTCCATTCTTGAGTCCCTCCACTGAAACATTATTAGTATTAAGTAGTGGACCTTTGTACTTTTTCCATACCATGTATTTACATATGTGCATTTACATCGGGATCATTGTACCATTTCTTGAGTTCTGCATTCGATTGGTGTGTGTGTGAGGCCATTCTTTGTGTGTGTACCTTGTATTTGTGGCTAGTGACAATCTCCACAAGCACAGTGGGGTGGGCCTAATGGTACCATATGGTTGGGTGGCATTGCACATCACTATTGGGGACTAGTGTACAAGTGATAGAATTATTCTAGTGATAGAGTTCCAATCATGATGTGTTTGACCTATCCCTTGCATTCATTTTTAGTGAGTTATATATATGTATGTATGTGTGTATGTATGTTATTATGCTCAATAGAATAGCTTGATTATATTTATATTGATTGTATCAAGTGATTATGGCCTTGATTGTGTGTATCCAATACTCATCGATGTGAAGCTAGTTTTAATTTAGTCATACTTTGGAGTTGGCATAGGATTTTGCTTAGATTTTCATTAATTTTCTAAGAAAATTGCAGATTGGCATCTACACCTACCTTTGGCATTTGCGTTGATTGAGATTTCTACCATAGAGTGGCACCTCTACCTCTCTAGTTTGAGACTTTTCTATCTCATAGTTTTACTAGTAATTAAATCAACATTTGCGCATGAACTAACATTTTTGCAAATCGATGTCTCCACCGACTTTCAGTGTTTTTGCCTAGTTCCTTGTATCATTTTATTCTTGTGTATCTTTTCTTACCTTGTGACTTTGGCTTACTTTGTTGGATATTATTAGCTCCATAATGGTTAGAAGATAATGAACATGTATGTTTACTCATCTAAGGCACACTTCTTTTGGGCTTAAAAGTGAATCTTTGTTTAGATGAATTATGAGGATAACTTAGTCTCCTCTATGTATAGCCATGGGTTATAGTCATCTTAGCCTGTTGTGATTTTTGGGCATTGTTTGAGTCCTTTTTGGGTAGCCTCGTGAATGTATGTACCTCGTTCTAAGCATTTTTTTTAGATTTTGATGGAATCTTTAGAAGTTCTTTAAGTCTTTCACTTGTGTCGATCATGTGATGATCACGGTTTACTTCCTTATATGTTTTTATCTCTTCTTGTGTATTGTGGTTATGGATGCACTTATGTTTATGATGTTATATCTTTACTTTAAAAAAAAAAAATACTGCATATTTGACCCCATGTTTCTTAAGGTTCCTTGGCAAGGCATTACATGAATGGTATGGTGCAACATAATTCAACATAAAAAATGTCTTTATCTTTGTTTTTTATTGTACATGGACTTTATCTATGAGTTTGAATGTTTCATTGCTAGGACTTTTGAAAAAAAATGAGAACTTTCTATTTATACAAGGTATTTCTTGGAGCTTTAAATTCTGAAATTACGGTTGGCGATAGGAACATATATGTTTGGAATTATATATGTATATAGTAAATAAATATGCATTGATTTAGATCATATGTATTGCTTAATTTTTTGGCGTTCTTAGCAAGAGCTTGTTTACCTTTTTCTTGAGATATACATCCATACATATGCTTGCATGTTTATGTACATGTGTATATATACATATGTATGCTTACATACAAACATTCTAGTTAGAGATTGTGCAATTCATTTGTGTATATATATAACAATTAACATTTGAAGTTGAACATTTGCAAGGGAATTGTGTAAGGACATTTAGTGCTGAATTATATCATGATGTGATGATTTAGAATGACTTGTAGGGTCCAACATGATTTAATAGTAAAACTGTCTTTATCTTTATTTTTCATTGTTCATGGAATTTATCTTTGATTTTGAATGTTTCATTGCCAAAGCTTTTGAAAAAAAATTGAAAACTTGTTGTCTATATGAGGTATTACTTAGAGCTTTGAATTCTGATACTATGATTGGAAATTGGCAAGATTGCTTCCAAGTTCTCTATTATTGACTTTTTTAACTGTATACTATGGCTCTTAGTTTTTCTAAATAGATATATAAAAGCTTTTAGAAATAATCATTTAGGCTCTATATTGTTTATCATTATTATTTGTTACATTTCATTTTGTGATTCTTTATGAGATGATGAGTATGAGAATCATTGTGCTTTTGCAAGGGACAAACCAAATAAATTTGAATTCACTACTGCACTGAAAGGTAGTGTTTTTTCACATTTATGTGTACCTTAATTATCCACATTCGTATAAATATAAAGTCTAACAACCTTAGTTTGGCTTTGCAGGGAAGAAAATAGTGAGCTACTAATTAGAAATTGGTCAAAGAACATACTTAGTAAACTGAAAAGGTTCATTGCCCGTTGGTAGACATAAAGGTAATAATCTTTACCTATTATCAATTTTCCATGCATTTCCACTTTCATTTATGTATATGAAAATTATCTTGAAAGTAATTTTTTTATTTTTCTTTAATAAATGTTTAGTGAAGAAAGATTGTGCTTATAAATAATGAATGGATACAATAGTATGTCAGAAACTAGTTGTATAGTTCTAAAAAGTTATCACCCATAATTGGATGTCTTCAGGACCTATTAGATCCCATTTTGGTGATTTCAAGGCTAGA
Source organism: Chamaecyparis obtusa (assembly GCA_027943335.1). Classification (NCBI taxonomy): domain Eukaryota; kingdom Viridiplantae; phylum Streptophyta; class Pinopsida; order Cupressales; family Cupressaceae; genus Chamaecyparis; species Chamaecyparis obtusa. The sequence continues at coordinate 217,906 of BSBK01004060.1, read as the reverse complement.
ATGCTCATTATGCTTGATCCCTGTGACCTGATTCTTCTTTTCTCGCAACTATTCACCATCCATGATGTTTTGATGAAATTTGAGCTTATTTTTCCTTGAACACATCACCAATGGTGATTTGTTCCTAGGGTTTTGGGTCCAAATTTCACCCAGAGCCCTATATTGGGGTCTTCTCTTGATATTTTTAATTGTGGCCGGTCTGGATCAAATTTGAATCCTAAACTTGTGGATTTAGTATAAAAGAACCTCCCATCTCCTCATTTTGCATATCAATATCATATAAATGTATAATTTGATCAAGTGAAATCCATTGTTGTCAAGTACAAGTCTTCCATCAAGCAATCAAGCATTCAAGCGGAGAAATCAAGGATGTAGGATTCAAGATTTGAAGGAGAGCATCCAATTCAAAATTTCCAAGTCTCAATTTCTTCAAGATCCATCAAAGCAAAGGAATTCTTCTCTAACTGGTGCAATTTTATCTCCCATGATGTCCAAGTAGAGGGAATTCTCAATTCAAACACTAAGATTCATTCATCCTTCTCTCCTTTCTTCATTGCATTGTGGTTATCAAGCATATGTACATTCTTGATCTTGGAGTGGCAATCATAGATCCATACATTTGTGAATATTTCCAAGTCTCATTTTCTTCAAGATCTGTTAGAGTAAAGTATTAATTTTATTAATTAACTTTACTCCTTTCTTAAGATGTCAACACTTTTATTTTTAGTTGTTTATATTTAAACACACATGCACTAGTTGATTTAAACTTATGCACTTGTTGTTTTAAATATAAACTTGCATGCATTAGTCTTGTAATAATTTAACTAATTATTACATGCACTTCTACTTTTTAGGTTTGCCTTTCAAGGCTTTCGATCTCCTTTGTATGGATGATCCATTGTACATTTTATTTATTCATTAATTGAGGATATTTTCTTCTTCATATTTTTGAGTCAAACCCTTGCCCTCTTCTTGTCTCTACTTCCTTGTAACAGGTTTTTGTATGTAGATGATCTTCAGGTTTTGTAGATTTGTATTGCTCAAATCCTTCATGGTATTAGAGCCCAATCTGCTATAGCTTGTTCGTGTTTGAAGGATTCAAATTGGAGTTTTTTTGGTTATTTTTTATTGAAATTTAGGGGTCCCTAATTTTTGGTGCACTTTGAGCTCAAACGGACCTCATCGTTGAGCTCACAACGCCCAAAAACCCCTATTTCGATAAAAGGCACTTCCAATTTGTACAACTTTGCATTTTGGGGCTTTTTTTGGGTACCATAAGCTTGACATGCTTCACGAGGTGGAAATTGTATGGATTGACATGCTTCTCGAGGCAAAATTTGTACAATTTGGCATGCAAATTGAGACAAAATTTTTTATATCTGACACATAAATTAAGACCAAAAAAATTGGCACGCAAATCAAGACAAAAATTTGAAAGGCTTGGCACGAATCCTGAGGCGTGCATGCAATTTTGCAAAAACAAATTTTCATTTTGCTCAGTGCCGACCATTTGGCCATCAAATTTAAGCCATCGAATGCAATTTTAGCCCCTGGTCATATGGTGACCAGGGGCCCAGAATTTTAGCCCCATGGGGCTTGTATGCTGTGACAGCCATTTGGCCGTCAATTTTAAGCCCGTGAAGTGCTGATGTTAGCACATATAAACACCATTTTGGGCCCTCCGTAGCACTCGGTGGTTTTTTGCTCATAACTTGAGCATACGGTGTCGAAATCAGGAAAACAAGATAATGTCAGAAAGCTAGTTCCGAGTTCTATCCAGATCTAGAGGTTTGAATTTTTTATTTTGCTTTTTTGATGGTGTTTTTTACTGTCAAAGCTAGATGTTCAATTTTTCACTCCTAAAGCTCTATATTGTGCATCTAGACTCTATTTTGGGAAAGCAAGATATTGTTGGAAAGCTTGTTCTGAGAGCTTTCTAGTGCTGTGAGTCATTTTCCTAGATTCTTCTCTAGGTATATTTTATTTAGTTTTTTGCATTTTTGCACTATGGTGGGTATCTTGGATGTTACAGGTCTTGGGATCTCTTCCCTTTAGGGGATGACTCTTCTTAGGCTGTTCTTTTGTTTCAACAACCTTCTCTCTTATTTGAGTAGTGTATACTTCACTTTTGTAGCATTCTTTTATGCACATGCACCGAGATAAAGTGCCATTTTCTTGCATGCTTGGAATCTTGAACATGTTTGTGCTATTTGTACTTGCACTCCATTATAAAGTGCCATGGGGGGGTTTGATGTTTTCTTTTGTTTTCCATCTACCTTTGTCAAGTGAGTGTTCCTTCCACGACATTAGCCTCAAGGTATCTTTATTTGTGCTTGTGCTTTCTATGCACCTTCCATGTTCCTGGTTCTTCATGATGTAGTTCTAATTGACACTCTTTTCAGTGTACCTATCACCTCTCTCTTTTCAACATTATGGGGGGGTTCTATTAATCATTCTTCTGCTTCCTTGGTTCGATAGTATGAGCTATGTATTCAGTATTTGTTCCTATGTACTAGGTGGATGCAGTGGCTAGGTACCTATGCATTTCGGTGAGATGGATCATTTACCATATAGACACTCTTTCTTTCCTAGTTTTAGAGGCACTCTTCCATCTTTGATTGATCAACTCTTCAAGCTTTGGTGTTTTATACCATCTATATCTTTGAGTTCATTTGTTTGCCTTTGTTTGCGTCCTGATTCAAGTAGTGTTATTTGAGGGCACTCATGTAGATTACAATCTTCTCTACCCGGTCATATGTCTGTGGAGGATCTTCAGATCATCAGTTTCTTCTTGATAGAGTTTGCAGTTTCATGCTTCAGTGATGTTCTACATGTTCATTTTTGTTCCTAGTTTCATCTTTGATTGATCAGCTCTTCAAGCTTTAGTGTTTTATACCATCTGTATCTTTGAGTTCGGTTGTTTTCCTTTGTTTTCCTCCTGATTCAAGTAGTGTTATTTGAGGGCACTCATGTAGATTACAGTCTTCTCTACCTGGTCATATTTCTATGGAGGATCTTCAGATCATTAGTTTCTTCTTGACATAGTTTGCAGTTTCATGCTTCAGTGATGTTCTACATGTTCATTTTTGTTCCTATTTTCTGGAACATCCCTAGTTTGGAGGCTTCTTTAGTCCTTTAGACTAGTCTTTGTCTCTTTTTGGAGTAGAGTTTTTCCCATGTGGTTTTCTCTATTTCTCTGCTTTATAGAGACTCTCTTTTGTACATGGGTACCTCATCAGGCCATGTTGCCGAGACCCATTTTTATGCTTTCAGCACTGTAGTTTCCTTTGCTTTCTTCTTGCATTGTTTGTAGTTGCATTGTTGCTCATCTTAAGGGGGGTGTTAGAGTAAAGTATTAATTTTATTAATTAACTTTACTCCTTTCTTAAGATGTCAACACTTTTATTTTTAGTTGTTTATATTTAAACACACATGCACTAGTTGATTTAAACTTATGCACTTTTTGTTTTAAATATAAACTTGCATGCATTAGTCTTGTAATAATTTAACTAATTATTACATGCACTTCTGCTTTTTAGGTTTGCCTTTCAAGGCTTTCTATCTCCTTTATATGGATGATCCATTGTACATTTTATTTATTCATTAATTGAGGATATTTTCTTCTTCATATTTTTGAGTCAAACCCTTGCCCTCTTCTTGTCTCTACTTCCTTGTAACAGGTTTTTGTATGCAGGTGATCTTCGGGTTTTGTGGATTTGTATTGCTCAAATCCTACAAGATCCATCAAAGCAAAGGAATTCTTATCTAACTGATGCAATTTTCTCTCCCATGATGTCCAAGTAGAGGGAATTCTTAATTCAAACAATAAGATTAATTCATCATTCTCTCCTTTCTTCATTGCATTGTGGCTATCAAGTATATCTACAATCTTGATCTTGGAGTGGCAATCATAGATCCATATATTTGTGAAGGAATCCTTGATCTTACATTTCATTTCCAAGCACATTCAAGAATCTTAATGAATTTGAGTGATTTCTACATCTGTTCATGAGGGTTTATGCAAGGTAAATCAACAATTTTATTTTTACTTGAATTCCTTGAAGCAGTTCCTATAATATTTCAGGGTTGATTTCTAGAAAGGGGTTTGACCAAGGAAAACCCCTTTTCCCAACATTTTTCCCCATTTCTCTATGTGAAGGAACAAGTTATGGAGTCATCGAAACTTTTTTTATCCATAAAAAAATAGTTACAACTATCTTGAAAATTTCATTCAAAAATGTCAAGAACATGTAAATTTCCCACTATTTTCCTGGGAATAGATTGACCAGTGAATTCATTCCTTCAATTTTTCACTAAAATTTATAGGATAAGTTGGTTCTATCTTCTAATCCTTGTTTATGTTATTTTCAACTCAATATCAACTTATATCAATTTGTTTCAATCAATTATTTATGTGTCTTGTCTATTAGATCTACTTAATCACATAATCATTGCATTACATTCTTTAGTGAAGGATAGAACATATTCCTAATTAATGCTTGAGTCATCCCTTGAGCGTATTGGGGATATTCTTCCTTCCTAATGTGCATTCAATGAAATGTGGAAGTAATTCACTTAGCTTATTTTATGTTGCTTTTCTCACCCCATTTCTTATTATACATTTTGGTGAACCCAACTTTTGACATTTCCACTTTTTATTTGGTAGTTAGGTCCTTTTGTATGATCTTCTTTCTATTAGATCTAGATCTAGTTTTGCATGTTTTACATTACATATTTTCCTATGTTAATTAGATGTGCTTTTCATAAATAAATTATTATTGCATCTCTTTCAAATTGCATTAGATCTATACTCTCTCTTTCATTCTCTTGTGCACGAGTGTTATCATCCTACTTATAATATTCTGGTTAGGAGAAGTCATAGACTTATGGGTTCCTTTGATCCCAAGCCTTCTTTCTTTCCTAAGAATATTAATGAAATCAACATACATACTAGTGTCACCAATTATAACATGGAGAACAATGCTTTCCATTCTTCTCATGATGAAGATGAGTCTTTAAGAGTTCCTCCTATGCAAATACAAAAGCTTTCCAATGATTGAGAAATTTCAACAATGGTGAGGACAATAAAACCCTAATCCTAAAGTCATTTATGTTGTAGAGGGCTTAAGAAAGTTAATTCATAATGATGAACATGGTGTTAACATTTTACGTAGTATCTCTCATCTCATCCATAACAATATTAAACCTATTATGGATTGTTCTCAAGAATTAGGCTTCACTCCACCTACCACTAGTGTTGAGACCTCCATGTCTATTTCTATTTCAATTCCTAGCATCTCTACTTATGCTCCACCTCTCATAACAACTTCAATTCAAGCTCTCAATGCTACACATGGTAGCATCCATAATCTAATTATTCATTATATCCCTTCAAGTGTGCTATGTGTTTCTTTACCTTCATCAATGCCCACTAGCAATAGTGTGCCCTTTTCATATTCAACCATTCCTCTCATTTCTCACAATGCTCCAAACATTTCTCATAATACTTATCCTCCTAGCATTCTTTCTACGATTCTAACCTTAATATCTTGGCTCAAACCATGTCTTATTCACACCAACAAATTGCTTCAATGACTCAATCCAAGTTTAATATTCCTACTTGTGACACTACTAGTCCTTTGTTTTTGGATATCATTCATATTGTTATCTCACAATACATGGAAATTCCTCATCTTGAGACCTATAACAGTAAGGGTGATCCTTTGACACATGTTAAAACTTTCCAAACCTCATGTAGTAATTTCTCTCATGACCATAGGTTCATGGCTAAGATTTTTACTAGAACATTTAGAGATAAGGATTTGCAATGGAATTTTTCTTTTCCTCCTTATTCTATTGATTCTTTAAAAAAAAATTCTAATGCTTTCATTCAACAATTTAAAAATAACATTGGTCCTAAGATCTCTTCAACTAATTTAATGCATTGTAAATAAGGAGTTAAAGAAAACATGACTGATTTTATTGGTAGATTTAAGCATTTGCATGCTCATATTTCTTATCCCATGCCTGATGTTGATATACAATGCATTTTCATTGATAATTTGCAAAAAATACATTAGAGATAAAATTATGCTCTTTGAATTTTCCTTTTTTACTCAATTATATGCAATGCTTCTTAATTATTAGCTTCAAGTGAGTCATTTTAAGAGCATTACTCCAATGGCTTTGATTGATAAGAGTGATGTTGAATACAATAATTTCAACAAGTTTTAGAAACTAAAGAGCTTCATCAAAATCAATAATTCAACCAATAATGTTGGTGAACAAGTGACAACAACATCTAAAGGTGTGGCTACTTTGTCATCTATTTTTTGACTTGCTTGTAATTTTACTCAGCTTTCTGAATCTTTGCAAAATGTGATGTTAAAGTTGATTAATGATAAAGTGTTAAATCTCCCTCCTGTTAAGCCTAATGACACATCTAAACCATTATCCAAGCTTGTTTTGATTAAGAGGATAATAGGATTTGAAAGGTCCTGAACCTTTTACAAAAAGAGAAAGGAAATATACATTAAGCACGAGAGACAGTAAAATCCTGTCAAACCAGAAGGAACAGCCAAAAGATGGACAACCAGAAAGGACCACAAAAGGAAAGCTTGAAAGAGCACAAAAAGGGCCAGCAACCTACATGAGGGACCTGACACAACCAAAGGGCCAAAGGTCACCGAATATTTTTCAGAAGGTCAGCCGCTTCTGAGGCCAAAAGCTCCATATTTTGAGTTATCTCCTTGAGAGAAATATAATCCTAATTAACACAGTTCCCAGAGTCACGGGGCACTAGATCCTTATCTTTTTCCTTAGTCCCTTCCCACATGTTAAAAAGGGTATTGATGTGTCTCACCACCATCTAAAGAGTACTGCAACTCTAGTCACCAAACTTAATGATTGCTGCCTCAAATTGGGAAATTTTTTCCTCAAAATTGAGGACCTTCATCTACATAGCCCACAAGTCCATATCACAATTGGAAACCTAAGCATTCATGGCTTCTAGCTTGGAGTCGAATGAACTAGCAATTCCCTCAGCTTTGTTGATAGCTACAGTCAGCTCACTTAGGATATCAGGGAAGGGCTTGTCACCAAGACCCATAGCCTCAAGAATGCTAATTCTCACTATGAGTCTATCATTAGTCTTCCTCAGATGGCATAGCTCTGTAATAACCCAATCAAAAGCCCCCTTGGCCATCACTACCTCAGTTGGAAGGGAAGCGGGAAGGGGATTCAACTTGTCCCTCTTAGCAATAGTGTCAAGTGTAGGCATAGGGCTCTCCTTCAGAGAAGGAAAGGGAACAGGGGAAGAGTCCATGAGGCCAGAAGTGCTCCTAATTTTCTTACCTTTCTTACCCTTTCCAAAGTCCCTTGCTATAGAGAAATCCTTTTCATCCATGGTGTCCTCATCACTGTCAAGTGAAGAATCCTCTAAAAAAGACTTTCTTTTGTGGCCAGTAGGGTTCTTGGAGGAGGAGGCCCTACCCTTGATCGGACCTTTCCCTCTTTTGTTGAGATTAGGAGACATGTCTTGAGAAGACTTAGAATCAAAGTATGGCTCACTGTCTGAATCCTCCCTGTCATCTTCATCTTTTTCAAAATCATCACCTGAATTTGAAGGAATAGCTTTAGGAAGCACAGAGGAGTTAGCAACAAAGTGATCATAAATAAGCCGCATAAGGCCCTTGTGAATGGAAAGGTTGCCAAGAGGATTATCCTGGGCATCTTTTATGCTAGCATTAAGAGAATTCAACAAGTAATAAGGAAAATAAAAATTTCCCCCATAATGAAAGTGGTTTAAGATCACAAAATGATACCCATAAACCCTAGAGAATTGGTCATCAAGAGTAATGTATTGCATAACAACAAAAAGAACTCTATGCCAAACCTTATTGATAACAGTCGGTGAGTAGTAGGTCTTTTTCTTTCTTTTGACCAGGTGAGCCTTCTCCTCATCCTCCTTGGGAAATATTTTTATAGCAGCTTCATTGAGACGCCTGTCTCTGTAGAACTTTCTCCCTTCCTTGGAGAGGCCCGTGAACTCCACTATGATGTCCTCTATGATTTTAATAGTCGAGCCCCCAAGCAAAATTTTTCCATTTCTCTAATTTTTTTATAAAATAGCTAGTAATCATAGAATCTTTCCCCCAAAGCTTCTCCAGATACATATCAAGCCCACCTTTCTTGAGGAGACTCTAGACCTTTCCTTGTTTTTTCAGCCCTCACAAGATGCCAGTTCGGTTCTCTTCCTCCTCCCTCCCATTTTAGAACACAAGTAACCTTTCTCAAAAATAAAATTCAAGATAGATAGCAGCGAAAAGCTTCCCTTATTCCAATATAAAGCCCAAGAAATGACTAAGCATACCCAGAAAGCGTGATGAATGAAATGCCAATAAATTCCCAAGTAGGAACTAAAGTCATAAACATGATGTGGAAATAAAATCAACAGGTTAGATTTCATCATTAAAATTAGTGATTTGAGCTTCGTGGGTATGATCAAAGATAAGCAACATCTTGATATTGTATGGGATGACCAACTCACTTCTCCATTCTATAATATCATTGGTGTTAACTACCTCATTAGCTAAGCCATCCACCACCATATTGATTTCTTGATACCCGTGGGAAATATGACATGCTTCAAAATTATTAATAATCACTTTGGCCATGGAAATAGCATTATTAATCATCCATGAAGGGGTACTAATACCTTTAAGGCAACTGATGATATTACTTGAGTCACCCTTGATCCAGACCTTAGAAAAATTACAATCTTTAGCAAGTTTGATTGAGAAGTACGCCGCCAAAGCTTCAACCACATGGTTGGATTGAACACCAATGGGGTGGATAGTAGCCGCTTTAAGGGTCCCTTTATCATCACGAATAACTCCACCATAACCTGCTTTACCAGGGTTACCTTTGGAAGCGCCATCAAAATTGATCTTCACCTAGCCTCTAGGCACAAAACCCCAAACTACTTCCTCCCTAGGGTTATAAGATTTTCCCTCTGGGTCCTTCATATTCAGCCTCCATATGTTAGATCCCAAGGGAGGATCAAGATGTGATTTGAATGAAGAAAGAGAAGGATAATTAACAAGATATTTCTAGTGCCAGATAGAACTACATTATCCTCTGTTATGAAAGACCCTCCAAAGTTGTTTATAAAGAAGAGCATTGTTCATCATTTTTATCCTCCTAAGACCCAGGCCACCCCAAGAGTAGTGGCTACAGAGTTTATCCTAGGCAATAAGAGAAAATCTCTTTTTGTCCTCCACACCAGACCAAAGGAAATTTCTTTGAATCTTCTCAATAACCTTAGCATACTTAGAAGGAATTCTGAATAGGCTAAGAGCATAAATAGAGATGCTCTAGAGATAATATTTTAACAACTAAAGTTTTCCCGCCAAGCTTAAAAGGGTGCCCTTCCAACCAGTGAGTTTTTTGCTAAATTTTTCCACCTGAGAGTTTCAAAACAACTTGGAAGGTTTTAGGCCCAAGAGGAGACCAAGATAAAGAGAAGGGAGGGATAAAATTTGGCAACCGAGAATGGCATCAATTTTATTTTGTCTCACCTCTGGAGTATTAATGAAAAAGAGGGAACTCTTATTCTAGTTGATAAGCTGACCTGAAGAAGAGTTGTAACAATTTAGAGCAACTTTAAGAACTTTTTCCTCTTTGATAGTTGAAAGACCCATAAGGATAGCATCATCCACAAAATGTTCATGAGCACAAGTGAGATTGGATGACGAAGGGCTGAGGCCTTTCAACTGTCCTTCCTTAATCAATCTATTAAGATGCATGCTTAGACTATCTGCCATAATAACAAAAAGGATAGGAGAGAGGGTATCCCCCTACTCTCAAAGCTTTGAAAAAGGAAGAGGGAGAACCATTAATCAAAACAAATAAAGTCACAATAGAGATAAGTTGAAAGACAAGCTTAAGAACTTTGGGGCTAAAACCAAAGGTGGAAAGAACTCTCAAAAGAAAAGACCAATCCACATGATCATAAGCCTTAGAGAGGTCAAGTTTCATCAAAAAACCTTGTTTACCAGAGGAGGAGAGAGAGAGTGGATATTATCATGAACAACCATAACAGAGTCCAGGATCTGGCGTCTAGGGAAAAACCCATTCTGTCGGGGAGAGATAATGTTCGGGAGGAGGGACAATAGACGGAGGGTCAGAACCTTAGAGATAATATTGTAGAAATAATTGCAGATGCTAATAGGTTTGAAAGAGTCCAGTGATGAAGCACTAACAGATTTAGGGATCAAGGCAAGAAAAGTACCATTAATCTCTTTCAGAATATAACCAGCACCAAAAAGCTCCTAAATAGCTTTAATCACATCATGACCAACAATCTACCAAAAAATTAGAAGAAGAACATAGGGAAACCATCCAAACCAAGTGATTCATTACCTTCAAAGGAGTAAACAACATTTCTAATTTCTTTACTTGAAGGGATAGCCACAAGAAAATCATTTTGATCATCCTTAACCACCAAAGGGATACAATTCAGGAAGATTGAGGTTAGGATCACTAGAGAGGAGGGAGGAAAAATACCTCCTTGCAACATAATTGATATCCTCCTCTTTGTCAAGCCTTGAGTTATCCACTGAAAGAAAATAGATTTTGTTGGCAGCTTTATGCTTGAGAGCTGTCATATGGAAAAATCTCATGTTCTTATCACCAGTTTTAAGCCAAATAGATCTGGATCTTTGTCTCCATTATTCCTCCTCCCTAGAGATGATATTATGATACTTTGATATGGAAATATTTTCATCATCTTTGGAGTAGGAAGTATAACCATTCTTCTGGATACTATCTTGAATTTTGTTAAGATCAGAGGTAGCTTTATTTTTCATTAGGAAGACATCCCCAAAGACCTCCTTTTTCTAATTTTTGGCCTTGTCTTTGGCAGCTCTCAGATTCTTAGCAACTCTAAACATGGCAGAGCCTTTAACCTCAATATCCCACCAACTTTTAAGGCTGACTTCCAAATTGGGGTGGAGGGTCCTCATCTTTTCAAATATGAAGGGAAAATTATGTTTACCAGATATAAGATCCACTTTGAAGGAGATAGGATAATGATAAGAACCAATGCGACTCAAGGTAGTCAAAGTATAGTGGTAGAGGGCTAACCAGTCATTAGAAATCAGAGATCTATCCAATTGGACTTGGATAAGCTCATCACCACTCTGCCTAGTAGACCAAGTAAAATTTGTTCCCAAGAGATCCAATTCATGAAGAGCTTGAGAATTAATAAAATTGATGAGATCCATTCTATTGTCCATCTGAGTAGGAGCACCCCCACTCTTCTCACTCTCCCTTAAGGGGGTATTAAAATCTCCCATAATGATCCAACCCTCATTACAATTTTTTTTTCCTAGTCTCATAGATCCTATTCCAAAATTTTCTCCTCCCCACTCTAGTATTAGGAGCATAAACATTGGCCAGAATCCAAGAAGTACTGTCCCTAATGTGATTAACTTTAACAATAGAAACATTATTCTCATGAAGAATAGGGGTTCCAACAACCAAATCAAGATTCCAAAAAATAACAGTTCCTCCAGAGGCCCCTTCAGAGCTACTTCCCAAGCTTCCACCATTCTTGTAGATTTTGATACTTTTGACCTTAACTTTAGCCATTTTAGTTTCTTGGATCATAACAATATACGGCTTGTGATCTCTACAAAAATTCCTTAGCACATCTTGTTTGTGAGGACCATTGAGTCCTCAAATATTCTAGGAGATAATCTTCATGACTTCTTCATAGAACAGACTTCCTGGATGGTTAACCGAGTTCCATCCACAATATTCCTATGGGCTTCTTCTTCCCTAATTTTGTTTGCATTTTTCCTTCCCGGGGACCACACCTGGTCTCCCACATCTGCTTTTATTTTGTTTCTAGTATTGACTAAAGAGGGGGGAAGGTTCTTAACCACACTTTTCTTAGGCTTCTTTTTATTAGCAACCAAGGAAAAACCATCTCTATTAGGGGTAGACATACTATCTTCATGGATCAAACCCTCACTAGAGATCTCCTGTAGAACACAGTTTGAGTTCAATGAGATCCTCTCCATAAACAACTGGGAAGAAGGGCTAACATTCAAGATATTACAATCTTGAGCATCAGGCATAGAGTCCCTCTGGGGGGGATTTGAGAACTTTCTCTTAAAAACCCTAATGAAGGGTAGATTCATGGCATAGAACTGGCTCAATCTCCTTCTCTGAAATGATCTAACCTGGTACCTCAAGGGTATCTGCCTTACTCATCATAGAGTTCAAAGTGGAAGCAATGAGGGAAAAGAATCCTCCCCCTGCTAATCTTTGCAAACCATTTCAAGGTTTTGGGGTTCCTCAAACAAAGCTTTAGGACCCTTGGCCTTAATTTTCTAGACTTTTTTGGGAGGCACTTCATTGAGAGAAGAAACCTTCTCCTTTCTAGTTTTGAGAGGTTTATGGGGACAACTCTTAACCCATTGACCCACTTTCTTGCAGTAGAAGCAAGCAAAAGGAATGCTTTCATAAGTGATCTCATGTTTCCATTTACCAAGTTTAGACATAATATCTATGGAAGTTGGCATATCAGCCTCATATTCCACTCCAACACAAATTCTTGCATAGGTAAGCCTATGTCTGTCAACAATAACTGGGTCAATAGAGAGCAGTTCACCAAAGGAACTAGCTATACCTACAAAAACATCTTCTAACCAAAACTCCAAAGGAAGACCCGGGAGATGAACCCAGACTGAAGTTTGGATAAAGAAAGAAGAGGTCGTTAGCTCCAGCTTAGGGGTCCATTTCTGGAGAACCAAAGTAGTTTTACCAAAAATCCAAGGACCAGCACAAAGAATACTATCCATATCCTCATGATAGGAGAAGGAAAAATCCAGAAACCCTTTATGCATCACAGAAATATCAACCTAGCCTTTTAAAACCTATTTACATCTAACAAACACTCTGACAACATCTTTGTTAGGTCGAGGACCTAAGAATTTTCCAACCAGTGACGAGGCCATAACAACAATATTATGATCGATAACCTTGTCAGGGACAACAACAACAAAAGTCCTAGTAGAGGAATCGGAGATGTTGTGAACAAGAGGGAAAGAGGACTTACCAGTAGGATTTTTACAAAAAAGAAAAGACCATGAACCCAAAAGCGGGGCCTTGGAAAGGTCCACCGAGCTGAGTTCATGAGGACCAGACCCACCTTCAGACATAGGTCCCAAAGAAGAGTTGACTACCAAAGCATAGTCATCTGGAGGTTTGTCAGTCCCATCCTCAAAGACCATAAAATGTTGTCCTACGCCTGGCCCATTCGAAGAACCAGAGGCAGAATTCCCTCCTTGAAGATTTGAACCAGCCCCGTTCACTCCTAAACTGATCCCTCTCCCGCTTGCCATGGTTGTCTTACCCAAGCTTGTTGATCATAAAGCTTTTTGTTAATACCACCACCAACCTGGTCATGATACTAAGAAGTGTTTTCATTTGAAAATTGTTATTCAAAACCTTATTGATTCTAATGCTATATTTGTTAAGGGTGTGAATGACCAACGAAACAAATTTGTAGCACCTCTCAAGAAAAATGTCCAAATCTATACCAATCCTTGGCCTTCTCATTCTACCAATATTGTTGAGCCTACTCAACCTTTATCTTCTTCTTCCACTCATGTTGTTGACTGTGATGATAAATGTGAAGAAGCCAATAACATTGTCAACCTCATTGATCGAACATAACCTAAACCTAAATATGAACCTAAGCTTTTCATTACCATTGACTCTACTAAAAAAATTAAAGCACCTGATGGTCATCTTTATATTGTGGAAAAGGTTAATGGCCTCCACTCCCATGGTGTTCTTGTTGACCCTACTTGCATGGTGAATGTGATAACTAAATAGCATATTTTTAGTAAACAATTGTAGTATGATTTTATGATAAATTTGATGTTATGATCCAAAATTGCAATGGTTTCCTTTATCATTCATATGGATCTATTCCATTTCCTATTGAGGTTGGTGGTAAAGCTTTAGATCTTCCCTTCACTGTGATTCCACCTTTTGATCAATTTCAAGTTAAACTTGGTATTCCTTGGCTTACCTCCATGAAAGCCATAGCCTCTCTTATTCATAAGTGTTTGAAATTTCCTCACAATAGACAAATCATGACTATTAATCATAGTGTCCATCATCCTTCAATGCCTCAAGACTCGATTGACCTTGATTTCATGTGGCCTTCTATGCCTCAACCTACCCAAGCATGTCCCAATAATCTCTTTCATTCATATCATGCCTACAAGATCCAGAAGATTGTTAAATTAGAAAACCTAAGGATGTTCCATCTTGTTTTCCTAGACTCGGACTTCTCCCTACACCTCATACACCTCCTATATATGTTTCCATTCCACCTCCTATATCTTATAAATATTCTATCAATGTTATCTCTCAACCTAGTGTGGTTTCTTCCGTTATTGCTACTAAAGAGAAGGACCTGATGTTATATGATCCTAAACCAATCCCAATTTATAGAAAAACCAAATGTAACTATCATGATCATGACCACCACCATAAACATCATGCTAGAGATTTCCAATGTGCTTCCTAAAACATTGCTTCTCCAAAACACCTATTAATGCCATGATTCCCTTTAATCAACCCATGCTTGAACCAAAGGAGGAAGTTAACTTGAAAAAGATCAAATTGAAAAAACATGATAATTCTATTCATATCTTGGATTCTATTACAATTAACTTGGATGAAGAAGATACTCTCAATGATGATATTCTTAATGCAACTAACAATGATATGCACGCTAGTGATTCTGATGACATGTTGAGCTTATTGATGTTAATCATGATTTACCTATTATGTTTTTAAAATAGTTATCTCTTAATCCTAGTGATGAAAATAGTGACCTATCTTCATATCATGGTCCTTATTTGGCTATTGTTCCATCTATTGTGCTTGATGTTTCTCATCTTGTGAGTTTCCCACCTTCCATAAACACTATAGATCGAGATGGGGGGCAGACAATATGCTTGACTAGATCCTCTTGTGTGGTGGAATTTGTGTGTTTGTCTTTTGTAATGTGTGTCCCACATAATGTGTTACTTGTTATATATTTTGTTTATATTTCTTTAAACAACACTTGTTTCTCTGTCGGTGCAAGGTGATAAAGGAATCAAAATGTCATAAACATTCTTCTATTTCTATCTCACTTCTTCTATATATTGTTACATGTTATGTCATGCATGTGCCACTATTATTAAATATTCCTTTGTGTTGTCTAATTAGGGATGATACAAAATGGTAGCTACCTTTTATTTTTGGTCTCCATAATGTTGGTCCAAAAAGACTCTTCTTTGTAACTCTTACATGACATTCTTCCATTTTTTTATGTAGTTCTACTGCATTTGGCTGATGATGATGGTTCATTTTGATATAATATCTCATGTAGTATCATATTATCATACTAACCCATAATTAGATGTCTTTAGGGCCTATTAGACCCCATTTTGGTGATTTTGATGCTAGAATGCATGTTATGCTTGATCTGTATGACCCAATTCTTCTTTTCTTGCACCTATTCGACATCCTTGATGTTCCAGTGAAAATTGAGCTTATTTTCCCTAGAAAACATCACCAATGGGGATTTGTTCCTAGGGTTTTGGTCCTAGATTTCTCCTGGAGTCCTAAATCAGGGTCTTCTCTTGAGATTTTCAATTGTGCTCAGCTTAGATCAAATTTAAATCCTAAACTTGTGGATTTAGTATAAAAGGACCTCATATCTCCTCATTTTTCATATCAATATCATATGCACACATAAGTTGATCAAGTGCAAGCTATTGTTGTCAAGTGGAAGTTTTCCATTAAGCAATCAAGCATTCAAATTAAGCAATTGAGGATTTGGGATTCAAGATTTAAAGGCAAGCATCCAATTCAAGATCTCCAAGTCTCCATTTCTTCAAGATCCATCAAAGAAAATCCATTATTCTTTCATAGCTATGAATACCACCTCATAATATTCGTTAGTGTCAATGTCAGTATCAACATCATCATCTCCAACTAGGTAACATGCCTTCTTGCATTTGTCTTTATAGTCTTGGTTGTTTCTTCTGTCATACTGTCAGTTTCCTCCGTGTTCTCAATTATCTCTTCTGTCAAACTTTCTATCACCAGATCGGTCATTGTCTTTATCATCATCTTTCATGTTAGGACATCTAGCTACAATATGGCCAATTTATTTACAGTTAAAACATGCTAAAGGTAACTTTCCCTTATACCTTCCTTTACCTTTCTGAAGTCTCATATTCATGAGTGCTTCAAGCTCATCAAGTCCAATTTCACTGTCACTGTCACTTTCATTTCTTATGTTATGTTTACTACTAGACTTACCGATCTTTAAGGATGACATAAATGTAGACTCAACACTCGGTACAATACTGTTATCATAGTTATTCAACTCAAAAGTAGTCAATTTACCAATTAAGCTATCAAGTGTAAGAACATTACTCGGTGCAGATCTCATTCCATGAATTGTAGAGATTCTAATAGCATAGACCAACAACAAAGTTCTAAAAATTTTACTCACAACAGTGTCTTCGTCAATAAAACCTCTTGCTCCTCGGATAGCATTAAAAACCTCCTTGATTTGGTTATTGTATTATGTAATGTTTTCACCTTCTTTCATCTTCATATCATCAAATCTACCTCTAAGGCTTTCAACTCTAGCCCTCAATACATTTGCATCTCCTCCATGAACTAGTGCAAGATTGTCCACACTTCTTTTGTTTTAGTACATGTTTTGACATCCTCAAATTCTGCATTAGATAGAACAACAACAATCTCTATCATTACCATGTTATGTTCATGTTTATCTCTCAGCTGATCAATAGTCAAAGGTCTGATAGTCGGTTGTATGTAACCATTATCTAGGAGATGTAGAGAAGATTATCCAATTCCAGATATGTGCAACCTCATTCTATTTTTCCATGTCGAGAAGTTATCTTTGTTTAGCTTAGGCACCTCCCTTTTATACATCTTGTGATCTTTAGCTCAAGTCTTTCAAACTTCCTTTTCAAGCACAAATGCTCTGATACCAATTTTTAGATAACTAAGAGGGGGGTGAATCAATTAAATTAGTTATCCTATAGTCCCAAACTCTCAGATGTACTTTTCAAACTTTTTCAATAGAATAATCAACTCAGCAAGATATTAAACTTAACTTTCTGTTCATTTACCGATTGTCAATAATTTCCAAAACTGTGTTTACCGATTAATCAAATATGAAATATGTAAAGTATGATAGCAATCCAATCACAACAAATAACACATAAAAAAAAGATTTAACGTGGAAACCCTGCTAAGGGAAAAACCACCTAGGACTGGTAACCCAAAATATTTTCACTCTTCTGAAGTGAGCTTGGTTAGGAGCCAATCCTGTTAAAGTTTACAAAACACACTGTAAGGTGTGACCTTGTTAGAGGATTTATCACTAACAGCTCTACCTCGACCAACATTCACTATGGGGTCAACAAGAAAACAATTAACATTCCTTGAATGTCATATTGAAATACAAAAGACTGTTAAGTCCACTCGGTTAAGAGATTTAGCTGTAACAATGGTTAAACTAATAGAGTAGTGATCTGATTCAAATACAATTCAATTTGCAAGTATTCAAATATATGCTAAGCTCAATATAACTCTTCTTATCAATAGTCAATTCAATCCATTATATCCTCCAACTTACTTCACTCGGTGTATAATTCTCTGATGCTTGGTAATACATGTAGTCCAGCTCGGTTCTATCTGTAACCAATTTGATTAGTAGTGCATGAAAAAATGTCTTCACATGAATTCTCCTGTAGTCTCAATTCATCTGACAGATTCAACAATGAATCTCATATCTCTTAAATAGACGTGTAAACTATTTTCATCTCATCCATTAGATTTCACCTCTTAATCTCCATTGTTCATTTTGCCGCTTCAAGCTTCCTTGGTAGTTGTATCAATAACATATTTCAATCTCTTCCCTTTGATTATCTCTGAATTTTGTCAATCATTGATCTTCATAACAAAATCTATCTCTTACCTCGAAATCATAAGCATCTGCTAGCTCATCCATTTCAGTCAGCTGTTATAAACATTTAATGTTTTCATCCTACTCGGTTAATACAAAATGCGTCAGTGATAATTAACTCGATTATTATTGTCACCCGGTATACATAAGACTGATTTGATGTATACATAAATCTTCAATTACCGACCACATTAACTTGTTCAATTCTGATCTCTTCTTCATAATAGAATAATGTAACATGCTCAAGTCAACAACATAATGCCATAGACTCATCAATAAGTTACCCAACGTATGCCTTATCCATATCTATCATATTCATCTTGTCCTTATGTAGATATCTCATTTCTTCACCATTTCTTCCTTCTATAGATGTTCAGATGTTTGTAACTATCATGATAAGTATAGTCAAAACTAGTTGACATCAATGGCAAAATATTGACTGATTTAATCATCTTACATATTACTTTAACAGCTCGGTGACCTCTTAAATCTTTATCAAGATATCCAATCAGTTGTAGGTTAACACCCAAACTTGTGGATTTAGTATAAAAGGACCTCCTATCTCCCCATTTTTTATATCAATATCATATGCACACATAAGTTGATCAAGTGCAAGCTATTGTTGTCAAGTGCAATTTTTCCATCAAGCAATCAAGCATTCAAATTAAGGAATTGAGGATTTGGGATTCAATATTTGAAGGCAAGCATCCAATTCAAGATCTCCAAGTCTCCATTTCTTCAAGTTCCATCAAAGAAAAGCTATTATTCTCAAATTGATCCAAGTATCTCTCCCATGATGGTCATTAGAGGAAATTATCAATTCAAAGAAGAAGATTCATTCACCATTATCGCCTTTCTTTATTGCATTGTGGTTATCAAGCATATCTACATTCTTGATCTTGGAATGGCAATCTTACATTCTATTTCCATACATTTGTGAAGGTGTCCTTGATCTTACATTTTATTTCCAAGAACATTCAAGCATCTTCATGAATTTGAGCAATTTCTACATCCGTTCATGAGGGCTTATGGAAGGTAAATCAATAATTTACCTTTTACTTTACTTCCTTTAAGAAATTTCTATCATATTTCAAGATTGATTCCTAAATAGGGGTTTTACCAAGGCAAACCCCTTTTCCCAACCTTTTTCCCCTATTTTTTTGTGTATGAATAGGTTACAAATCCATCAGAACTTTTTAAAGTAGTATAGTATAGGAACAGTTGCAGATCATGTGAAAAAATCATTTGAAAGTGTCGGGAACAGGTTGATTGCCCATTGTGTTCCTAGGAACAAATCTACTAGTGAATCTAATCCTGCCATTTTTATTGAAATTTTTGGTACAGGTCAGTTCTGTCTTTTGATCCCTATTTTTGGAAGTTTTAGCTCAATATTAGCTTATACCAGTTCGTTCCAATCAATTTTTTCAGTGTCTTTTCTATTATATCTACTACTTAATCAAATAATATTTCCTATTGCATTGCATTTCATTCTTTAGTGAAGGAAAAAACATATCCCTAATTAGCACTTGACATGGGTTTCCTTACTATTGCAGACTGTAGTTCTTCTTTTCTATAGGTTTTGCATATATTCACTTGCACATGCTACAAACTAGAAATGAGGGCAAAAATGATAGGTTGATATGAAATCTTTTTATGTATAATTTACACTTTAAACATCTCTTCCGCCCTTGCATAGCCGTAACCTTCATAAATTATTTTGTGCATTCCATGTATTTGAAAGCCGTATATTTTCTTTGGAAAAGATGAAACGTTTGTCATTTACAATGCTACTTATTCTTTCCTTGAAGCTCCAAATATAAAATGAAGGCTTATATTTCCTTTTGTATTGGCACACTCTTTGACTAATGCTCTTGAATACTTTCTTTGACCTATGCTTTGGCTAGTACCATATACTGTATATCATAATAATACTCTTTTTTTAATCCATGTATTAGATTTTGCATTTCAGATGATATGATGTGATATCTCAGGAAGAAGCTATTTCTATTTTTTTATCTAATGTATAAGCATATGTACCTTAATGTATAAGCCTATGCAAGGTAAATCAATAATTTACCTTTTACTTTACTTCCTTTAAGAAATTTCTATCATATTTCAAGGTTGATTCCTAAACAGGGGTTTGACCAAGGAAAACCCCTTTTCCCAACTTTTTTTCCCTATTTTTCTATGTAGGAATACGTTACAAAGCCATCAAAACTTTTCTAAGTAGTATAATATAGGAACAGTTGTAGATCCTGTGAAAAAACCATTTGAAAGTGTCGGGAACAGGTCAACTACCCACTGTGTTCCTGGGAATAGATTGACTAGTGAATCTATTCCTGCCATTTTTTATTGAAATGTATGGTACAAGTCAGTTCTATCTTTTGATCCCTATTTTTGGAAGTTTTAGCTCAATATTAACTTATGGTACAAGTCAGTTCTATCTTTTGATCCCTATTTTTGGAAGTTTTAGCTTAATATTAGCTTATATCAATTTGTTCCAATAAAAAAATTTTCAGTGTCTTTTCTATTATATCTACTTAATCAAACAATCTTTCCTATTTCATTCTTTAGTGAAGGACAAAACATATCCCTAATTAGCACTTGACGTGGGTTTCCTTACTATTGCAGACCATGGTTATGCTTTTCTATAGGTTTTGCATATGTTCACTTGCACATGCCACAAACTAGAAATGAGGGAAAAAAATGATAGGTTGATATGAAATCTTTTTCTGTATAATTTACACTTTAAACATCTCTTATGCCCTTGCATGGCCGCAACCTTCATGAATTACTTTGTGCATTCCATGTATTTGAAAGTTGTATATTTTCTCTGCAAAAGATGAAATGTTTGTCATTTACAATGTTGCTTATTCTTTCCTTGAAGCTTCAAATATAAAATGAAGGCTCATATTTCCTTTTGTATTGGCACACTCTCTGATTGGTGCTCTTGAATACTTTCTTTGACCTATGCTTTGACTCGTACCATTTACTACATATCATAATAATACTCTTTTTTTATCCATGTATTGGATTTTGCATTTCAGATGTTATGATGTGATATCTCAAGAAGAAGCTATTTCTAGTTTTTTATCTGATGTATAAGCTTATGTACCTCTCTTTTATTTTCTCCCCGTTAGCTAGCTCATGGGCATGTAATATCACACCACCAAATTTTTGACAGTAAGAAATCACCTTCTATATTTTGTGTAGCATGAACAAGTGGTTTCATTTTATGATCTTTGCTACACTATTTGATTGTGTTCCTTAGTAGAATTAAAAAAATTCTTGCTGAATATGATTATCTTGACAACCTCTTCAAAATATTTTGATACCTCTTTATGTTGATTGCAACAGTTAATACATGAGTTTTTTTTGAAGTAATCAAGATCCCTTTGATCCATGATAAAATACTATGAAGCTTCTTTGCATTTTGATAATTGTATTCTATATATTTCTCACGGAGACGTCAATGAATAAATAATTGATAATTAGCACTCCATTTTAAACATCTCCATGTTTTAAATCATGCTTGTAGCTTCAATGTATGGTACCCTATTAATATGGTACTCTCTTAAGAGCTCATGTTGTTCTTTGCATTCATCCTCCATTTTTTACAGGGGCTCTAACCATCGTTGGATCTCTGTATTGGAAATTTGTTGTCTTGGATACCTATAGAAAGGGATTTCTTTTAGATCTTATGTTTATATCTAACTTGAAGAACACACCATCTGCGAGTACTTATTGTTATTTTATCTTGAATTTTCCTTCTAGTTATTCTATCACCCGAGCTAAAACTATCTAACTTTTAGCTACTATTGACATTATCCCAATAGAGTTGATAAATGTTCTTTTAGTCTTGATTAAGCCTAGACATTTGCATGAAGTATACTATCTCTATGAAAACAATGAATAGCTGTATTGATTTCTTTCAAGCACTATGCAGGACATACTATTGTTAAAAAGACCTTTGATTTAGTAGCACTTTTTATTGTAGTTGTTCATTTCAACGACATAAGCTTGATCGACATCCAATATTATAACACATGGTTCAATCTACTCCTTACATGGTATATTCTCTCCTTTGTGATTCTCATGGATATGTGCCCCTTTTTATTATTGTTGATCATTGATTACTATCATTGGCTCTATCGACTATCATGAAGTACCTAGCTCATTTACTGCTTTTATTTTCTGATTGATATGATGTTGTAATGGTATCATTTAGACACTATCATGCATATGATCTTGTGTATGGCTATTCCTTTACACGTCAAATCTTGTTTTTAGTAGGAACATCAAAAACCATTTCTTTTTAGTATCAAAACATGACTGTACAATCTGCCCTTCTGGAAATGATTCAATACCTTGTTTTTATTACTATGCGCCTTATTTGTCTTATAGACTGTTCCATGAGATCCTTGTATTCATAATATCAATTTCTTTCATTACTCCACAATGAATACTACTATAGTTATTCTCGGTCCTTTAAATAATAGAATTGTCCCTGTGACTAATCATGAATGTCTCCTATTTCCATTGTGTGAATGTACTAACCTTCCTGATATAAGACCATCATTTTCACTTTATGAACCAGACTACAAGGTTTCACACTAGGAAAATATGTCCCTTGAATAATCCATTATCTTTACTCTAGATCTACAAAATAATTAAACTAGAAGGTTTCACATTGTGAAGATATGTCCCTTGAATAGTTTACTGTCTTCACCCCTGTAGTTGCACATAACATAAACTTGTTAGTTTAAAACATCTGATTCAACTTTCTTTTCATTTTTTCTTTTCTTTTGTTATGTAATTGAAGTATGCTAGTATAGTAACCAAATACTAGGAATAAGAATTCATATTCTCCATTGCTCAATCATTAGAGTGATCTCCATTTCACTCATTTTGTAGGTACATCAAGGATGCAGAACCTGGACTCAACTAGCACATAAGTCACAACAGTACTCCATTAACAGGTAATGGTGGACTTCTTCCAATTTCACCTAGTCTTGACTTCTATGCATTGTATCTTTAACTTTCAAATTATTGTAAGAGCTCCACGACTTGTGTGGTTTCCTTATTCTATTGTACTCTCTTCTTTTGTAAATGAAAATAATGAATAGAAAGACTTTGAATTTGCAAAATTACTTATGATATTCCTTATGTAAATATCTTTTACACGTGAATGTAATATTTTCTTTCATGAATGAAAAGAAAAATGATCTTTATTTTCCTGCATTTGTTCTCTTTTCAGTTTACTTTATGCATTATTATTTTTAGTTCAAACACAACACCTGAAATTTAAAACTTTAAAATGAATCAAATGTAGCTTTAATTAGTTGAATAGTTACCCAACTTTGCCAATTTGAGCTGGATATAAAAATTGATAACAATAAATGAATCACATCTATACATCAGATATGTTGACACCAATGAAAGCAACATGAATAACATCAACCTCACATTCTAACACAAATAGCATAAACAAACCACATATTGATCATGTTTGGAAAAACTCACATCAAAATATATATTCTATTTACAAAACTAAATCCCACTGGACAAACCATTTTTCAACTTATGTATATCTTTCCCTTACCCATATAAACAATAACACAAGTGGCAATCCACAAATCTATGAAAAATAAGTGGTTCATTCTTTTGGACCGAACAAGCATTTACCATCACAATCTATCATTTTCTCTGCATATACTCCAAATTCTATTTTTCCTTTTATGCAACAACAATGGATGGTACAAAACTAGTTGTAGACCTCATTCATTAGAAGTAGGAACAAGTAGTTAAAAGGTAATATATTCGTAAAAACTTCATTTCAAATTTGATTGGAGACTACTCCCAATTTGACAATACTTTCCTCCACATGTTTCAAGGAAAAAGTAAACAATAAGACCTTCATTAACATTGAAGATCACAATGCCAAAAAGGTAGACAATAGTTTTCAAGACAATGTACTAGTTGTCCACAAAGCCACATTGGATAGAGCCACTAAAATGTGTGCGGTCTTGTGTGCTAACTTGACAGGTTCAAAAGCACAAATGGATGTAATTTTAAATGTCATAGGAAAAATAATACATAAATTTGAAGACAATATAATTGTAGGAATGGGAATTTTGATCAATGGATTTGATATTGCACCTAGAACAAATTATGACTATAGTGATTGTGACTGTATACTGATAATCAAGGAGTGCACCAAAATTGAATCCATAACACCTATATGTCAGGAGTACAAGTTCATTCAAGGAAGTACTATAAAATAGTTACTTCTAAGAACTAGTGAATACGCGATTGGTACCATAGGTGCAGTGGTTGTGGCATGCAACAAAAAGGGTGCTCAACACATTATTGATGTCAAACATAACCTCACAGGTATGGGAAGAGCATCAATACAAAAATGGTAAAATATGCAACTTTGTTTCTTTTGAAACATCTATTTCTTCAATAAATGTTTGTCTCTTTCATTCCTCTTAGCCATTTCAAATCTGACTCTCCAATCCTTTTACAAATTTATGTTCATCCCAACTTTGAACAAAAATTTATTGTGATGGAACAACAATTACACAAAAATGAAATTCCTTCTCTACTTTTTAGAAACATCACCAAAAAGTTGGATAAAAAACATGCACTACAGACAACTCCTACATTTATATGTCAACTTAGAGATAAAAGAACCTTGCAAGCTCTAAGGGGGATTTTACAATCAACAATCCATGTAATATATAAAAATGTCATTTTGTCTTTAAATCCCATCTATTTTCTCATATATATGATAACACATTTATATATTTGACATGTGTCAAGATTTTTAAAAGTTGTCAATACTTTTTTAACCCCTTTCATCCATTCTGCCCCAAATGCACTTGCAAGTTTGACAACTATGGTTCAATTGAAAATAACACAATCTACTATGTTAAATGTGATAAAAATATACACTACATATAATATATGTTTCTTAAAACTATCATCATAAGTGATAATAGATAGACAATTTATTGCTCTGCAAAAAAAACCATTGCCCACCAATTGTTGCCATCTCTAAAAAACATGAGTTATGAAGACTATATTACTAACAAATCTATTTTTATCTTCACACTACATGACTTTTCAATGAGAGGAAACTTCACTCTCAACCAAAATAACATTATCAACCGTGTAAGTGCTACATATGAATGAATACACTGGGATATTCAATAGGTATTCCTAATGTTGTTGCAAATATTTATTGTGCTTGATAGTCAAAACTTCATTTGATTCTCCTATAAAATTGAAACTTGCTAATTTGATCACTATGTCATTCTTTGTAGGTGTAAATTTTGCGAAAAAAAAGGGAAAAAGCACACAATGACACATCCATCTCAGTAGAATGAATATACATTCATAATTTGTTTAGTTCATTTTGGACCACTACTGTAGTGCACCATGAAAGAAAATTATAAATACTTTCACTTCCAAGTGCAAAATATTACTATATTTTCCTACGCTATGTTCCAAATATTGAAACATATATTACTAACCTTCACACATAGAGACATCTATATCTTTATATATAATACTTATATATGACATTATAATGGTAAAACACTTATAATAAGCTTAAATTGGGTAGGTTTTACATGTTTCATATGCCTTTTTGCAAATGATGTATATATACATTACTTCATTTACCAACTTTTATAAATGTTGTTATACATTTTTCCTTATTAAATGAGACAAATATCCTTTCAATCTTTTTTTATTATTGTAATTAGTAGAACCGCATTTATTATTTATTGTTAATGTCATACATGTTTAAATTTATATGCATAATTGGTCAAAAGATACTTATGAGGCACTCTTAAATAATGAAATGAAAATTTTATCTATTTTCCCAACTATGCAGTAGGAGGTCCATCTGTGCAACATGCGTGTCCAATTGTGCAACATGACCCCCTTTGACCTAGTTTGACCTAAAAAAATGATTTAAAAACTATCTAGAAATGTGTGAAATAAATGTGTAATGATTAGGGGGGCATAATGTACATACCTATGCCCCTATTCCCTCTGGTCGTTAGTAGCTCTGCATGCACTCACCATGTTGATTCTACACCTGAATTCACTCCATCCTCCTAGCTCTAGAGCTCAAAATCTTCCAAATGAGAGAGTAAAAATGAGCTCCTTTCACCTCTGCAAGCTCTTTTATAGACCTATTTTTGCCTAGATGGGCGTGCACCCTTTAGGTGTTGTACTGGTCATGATGTTTTTCTCACTTCGAGCTTCATAAATTTCACATTTAAACTTTGATTCTTGATTTGTTTTTTTGTTGTGGATCTATCTCATCATTGTCAACAAATTGACCTATCACTTTATTTTTTCAATCAATTTTTTGAGGGGTTGCCCATATATCTTGTCACTGGCAGGGAAAGTTTTTATGTAACTTTTTTCTTGATTCTTCTTTGACACAACGCTTAGAATCACATTGTACCAAAGAGGGGGAAAATGAAGACACTCAAAATTGGTGAATGCATGTGATGCCACTTGTTAACACTTTTGCATTGTGATTGAAATGGCATTCTACATACTTTAATTATTCTTCTATGTTGCGCATATGGTCTCTATCATACGTTGACATTGTGTCTTTCATCATGTATTAAACATCAAAATTTATTTAATTAATTACTAATATTTCTTCTAATTTGTATCATAACCCTAACTATTTAATCATGTTCAAAATCAATATCAATATTATCAAAATCAATTCAAAACCCTATCAAACCTATCAAAATCATTTCAAAAACCTTATCAAACCTTTTCAAAACCATCATAATCATTCCAAAACCTTTTCAAAATTACGAGAATCAATTCAAACCCTTTTCAATATCATCAAAATCATTTCAAATCAATATCAAAATTATCAAAATCAACTCACTTCCATATCAAAATCGGTTAATTCACCCTTCTTAAGGGTAAACAACCCTTAATTTCCCCTAAACCCTAGGTCTTGATAAATAAATACACTTTTTTTATCCATTTTACTAAGTTTCACAATTAACTAATTTGACATTAATTAATTGGCTATTTCTTGATTTATGGGATTTTCTAAATTCCTAATACTAATTTGTGAGGATTAACTGTATTTCTAAATATAATTAATGTCTCATATTTCAACATGAGATAAACTCCCTATTAACTAGACTCTAACTCCCTCATCTCTTACACCTTCCATTTACTGATTCTTACACTTTCCTTTCCCATTCTTCACTCTAATTTGGCTACTTTCTCTTCCATACTCCCCTTTAACTTGTGCATTCTAAATGCACTCCAAACCTTGTCATAGTTTATGACACAATTCTAATTGTGACTCAATTTTCCAATTTGGAGAATTTTCCCTCAAACTCTATAAATTGGGCTCAGTTTCTCTCATTTTCAACTAACCACATCTTTTGAATCTTCTTATTATCATGAAATTTTTATTTCATTGAATGCATAGTGTCTTCATGAGAGCTACATCAAATCCATTAGAGAAACAAGAAAGGACGTTGAAGTCCAATTAAGGGAGTGCTTCTATTTTATGTTTTCATGTTTTAAGCACTTTGTTTCAATTGCTTTAGTGTTAGGCTAGGTTATTTGTTTATGTGCTTTAGAGTTTTGTGGTTGCCTTTTCATGCTGATTTCTATTTTTCCTTTCTTACATTCAAATGCACAAAAACACCTAGAGAGAGGAAAAATACAATAAGCACTATGTTGACTCCAATGTATGGGAAAAATACAAGTATCTCTATAGCAAGGGATGACTAAATCATCATCCAAGCCTACACAAAACACTATATTCATTTTAGAACACCAATAGAAGTGTGCCTATGATAAACTTAAGATAAACAAGAGTTCATGGAAAGAACTATTGGAAAGCATATCCAGTACCAACACCAAGACCCATAAACTACTGCTAAGCATCTCATTAAATTCATACAGTTACATTTCTTTCATATTGAGGATCCATTATACAAGATTAATTTGCATAGGAAACATGTCCTTAAGTACATACATATGCACAGTATAACATGACCCAAATATAATAAGTGAAGAGAGAGAAGGAGAGGAAGAGGATGAAGTCTAATGCCAAAATTAATGCCAATGTCGATGTTGTTGGAAGTTGGATTGGAATTGTTCAATTCCAATATGTTTGGGAGATTGTTGGAAGATTGTCTGGATGCTAGCACTCAGTGTTTGTGATTGATGAAAACATATGTTACTGACTGGTTATTCAGGGAAGCTTGTAGATAGGTTGCAAAGAATTTTACAAACATAATACATCGAATTAGCACGTGCGAACTTAGATGGGGAATCTATATGTTGTCTTGGGTCACTAGCTATGATCATACATGCTAATGAATTAATCTGACCGAGTTATGGTTGATTTAATGATGACTATTTTTCAGGAGATAGAAACTGAGATTTTCACAGAGCTGATTATAGAACTTTGTGGATAGCACTCATGGTTGTTTAAGTCATGATGAGAGAACATAGGTTCATTTTGGACACTGGATGGAGAGATTATTGTGATCATATGGATTTCTTATCATACAGGTGATGTCAGCTATGGTGTGTGTATTAGCGAAGAGCTATTTGGAGGATGACTTGGAACACATTTCAAGTAATTTGATGAGCGAGCTTGATTTACAGATTTGGATGATCAATTGATGTAATGGTTATGTTGTAACATTGTAAGAGGTTTTTTGTGCATCCTAGCATGGGTCTATTTATATTTTATAAATAAGATTTATCCTATGTAGGCCGACCTAGATGTAATTGTTGTAACTTGTATATAAGGATTGAGATCCTTGGAAAATTAGCAAGAAAAAAAAGGATAGAAAGAAACTATATATGCGAATTGTAGAGGTGAATGTGAGATTAAGGCTGCATTAGTTGTTGTTTGGAGAATAAT
Source organism: Chamaecyparis obtusa (assembly GCA_027943335.1). Classification (NCBI taxonomy): domain Eukaryota; kingdom Viridiplantae; phylum Streptophyta; class Pinopsida; order Cupressales; family Cupressaceae; genus Chamaecyparis; species Chamaecyparis obtusa. The sequence continues at coordinate 188,876 of BSBK01004060.1, read as the reverse complement.
AGCTGTGCATTTGGGCACAAGATGGAGCTTTCTTGGCAGTGGTTGAATGTTGGAAGTAGTTTCAGATCAGAATTGTCTCGCCCTTGAAGTTGTGAGGTTTGGAGAACCTGGGGGTGGCTTTAACTCTCAAATATCTTGATCAGGTTGATCTATTGTGCATGCCTAGTAGGGTTATTTCCTCTAGTAGGGCTGGACTCCTAGCAGGGTTGATTCCTTAACAGGGATCACATTGCAAAAGACTTCTAACAGGGTATGTCCTTTAAACAAGACCTGGCTATTGTAATACTCAACTCCTAATAGGGTCATAACTCTTAACAGGGTTATTATACTCATAGTGCATATATTTGTGGGTACTATCCCCACCGGGGTTTTTCCCTTAACAAGGTTTTCCTTGAGAAAAAATCTTGGTGTTCATGTGTTATTGCTACATTTACTTTTCAGTTCAGTATTTTGTTTTCAGAAATAAGTTTGAAGTTGAAGTTTAAAGTATTCTTTTGGAATCAACTGATTCACCCTCCCTCTTAGTTGATTAGGACATTGTTATTCTAATAGATGTCAAACTCTAGTCCATAATGGTGGTTGGCAATGCCACCCAACCATGTGGAACATGTAGGCTAACCCCACCATGCTAGGAGATGAACACACAACCCAAACACATCAACCAAGAATACACTTTAGGAGTAGGCTTACACACATCAATCAAGAGCACTCACATTATTCACATGATCAAGAAAGAATACATTATCTACTCAATAGAATATAATGCATTTAGGGTGTTACTCAATCTACAATGAGGTTAGGTGATAAGGGAAGACAATGGGGAAAGTATCATTGTGTAGCCCCAATAGCTCCACATGGAATGGATAATCCTCTCATAAGGACAAGGATTCCATGATCAATACCCATATGTAGTCTCATCATCTCATCTCATCTCGAGCCCAACAAACTCTTAGGCATGAGGAGAACACACATGCAATTACATGTAATCCACTTTCACATTTTGTCTAAACTCTTATTTCATATTACTCCCAATAAGCCAACCAAGTGATTACTCACACTTGGTGGCACATTAGGAGCCACTTCCCAACTACCCATATCATATACACCCAAGGATAATTTTTCTCTCCATGAGCACAAAACACAAATACAAATATGTGAATAAACACAAAACTACATTTACAATAAGTTTCATTAAACACATTTTTCATATTCTCAAATTGCTTAAAATCATAAAGCATAAACTCTTTGACATCCATGACGATAAAGGTTAAATATAAAATCAACCATTGAATCATTATAGGTATGCCAAATATCTCACTCCACTTTATAGCCTATCATTTTCATTGGATTTCAAATGTACAACAGGCAAGACAACTTAAATGCATGATTTCATCATTCATAATTAATCCAAATATTCAAATGGCTACAACTAATTAAAAATAAATTTGAATCGAGTCAAATAAGAAATTCTATTATATATATATATCCATCATTCCACAAAATAATATGAAATCAAACACCCAAATTTTAGTTTTTACATTTTTCCATTTTCCAAGCAAAACTGTAGATTCTCATAAACTACATTGAAATAACTTCAAACGTTTCAAAAAAAATAATTAAAAATCAAAATTCTAAATATACCCTTTGGTTCTAAAAGTGCCCAACACCCCTTTTAATATAAAATTGATATTTCTGTCATTTCCTAAACATTTGGGCAGCATAACACTACCAAGAGCATCATTTTAAAATTTTCAACAAAACAAATTATAGAATGCATGAAACTAATAATTTCAAATTGGAAAATAATTATAAATCAAAGAAATATAATAGAATAAAAAAGAATGATGAAAGAGGGAGAAATCAAAGTTTTCCTACCTCAACTTGAGAAAAACTTCAAAATTGAAGAGCTTTTCACATACCCAATCATAGCATTAATCCTTTGGACAACAAGAAGAATTCAAAGAAACTAATCCATTGAGATCCTACCCACACAAATCCTCCCAATAGATCACTCCCAACAAAAGAATCAAATTTTGAATGTAGAAGGGTTTGAGAGCCCAAAAATGTGAAATAAAATCTAAGTGTAAAAATAAACTCTTGTTTTCCTTTTCTAAAATGACTTTCACATTACTTTTTGAAAACATTTAAAATAACTAATTAATAAAAATACATTTCTCATTCTCATATGCCCAATTTATGTTGATAATGTAATGCCTATCTAAATGAGCACACATATGTCGTATTTAGCTCTTTTAAAACATCAACTAATCTCTTTCAAATATTTAATAAGCATTTACACTACAAAATTCAATTTAATGATAAATCATATATTTATAAACAATCACTTCCTTTTCGATCCCCAATTTTTCCCAAGTGCCCCAAGCAATATTTAGATATAATATATCATTAATAAATCATTCAATCAAAATTAACTATTAAATCATAAAATCATTAATTTAAACATAAGCTCATAATTTCGATGAAATTCCTAAGGAATGCATATAAACACAAAAATACTCTTTATGGGGTATCCACATAGGGTTAGGGTAATTGACATTATCATATAGAGGTAGCTAGATGTAACACAAATCTCATCAAAGATAAATCATGCTCAACTAAGCACAATGAGGCTAGGCTTAGAGAGATTGGCCAATGTATCATCTTTGAAAAATCACATTTGGGGAAATAGGCACTCTCATACCTATAGATCTAGGTGAAGTCAATGCTTGGTACCTTCCCATGTTAACAAAATAGCCAAAGCACATATGCATATATATAATATAAAATAGTGGAAAGTAGTGAAGGGAAATGAGACATAGTGTGGGCCTCATGATTGAGTAACTATGACTTTGTCCCTCTTCATACAAGCACATCAAACATGATCTATAAGAACAATAACATAAGCATAATAGTAACTAAAACATCGATAGATACATGAATTAGTACATCAGTAAATCGTAAACATGTAAGTAACCATCATCATATACCATCATGACATCCATTGGCATACACATCATCTATGCATTAACATCAATAACCAACATTTAAGCATTTCAATTATAAACTCTTCTACTAACTACATTGTTTATCATTAAACAATATTAAAGAATGTTGATGCCATTAATCATCATCAAAACATATTATAATCCATCTAAGTTAACATATGAGCATCATTAGGTACTGTAGACACCTAAAATTGTCCTAACAATTACCCTTATCCTAGCCAATTAAATAAATATTTATTATTTATTTAATAATTAACCTCATTCTACCCTTAATTAAATAAATTCACATTTGTTTAATTGTGCTCTTATTTATCCCTTATCCTTGATTAAATAAATTTACATTTATTTAACTTTAGCCTTTTACCCTATCCTTGATTAAATAAATTTATATTTATTTAATTCTATCCCATTTCCCCTTATCCTAATCTTCCATTTAATTAAGTAAATGATCTTGTTTACTTAATTAATCCCTTCTTATCCCTCTTGAAATTAAATATTGAATTTAATTCTATTTGAGCACATGGCTCCTAACTTTAATCCTCACCTAACCTCACTTCCCTAACCTAACTCATCGTTTTAACCCAAGTCAACCCACTTTCCCACTAATTAATCTTAATCTCCCACCTAATCTCTTCCTAATCATTTGTACAATCTTAATCTAAGGATTAAGAAATCCTAATACAAACCCAAGTCACGTGTGATTTTAGTCACATGTGACTCTTACACACTCTTACAAACCCTTACACACTTGTCTCCCACATGTCATTGACATGTCACTTTCCAATATCTTGGCTCTCCCCTTCTCTTCTACCTTTTGATCCATGTCATTGACATGTCATTTTCCAAAGTTGCTCACACATGTGTGAGAAACCTTGGTTCTTCCATCTTCTTACAACCCTTGACCTTTGTCATTGAGCCATCATTTTCTCAAGTTGATCACACATGTGCGAGAAAATTTAGCCCTCTTACACCTTCTTACACCCTCTTACAATCTGTTATGGACATGTCACTTTCAAAGATTTCTCACACATGTGTGAGAATCTTTCCCCATTTGAATGGTCAAACCCTAATCCACATGTCATCTACATGGCATCTACTTGGCCTCCACCTCATGGCCACCTCATTGATCCTAAAGAATCCTAGCCCTTCATCCAAATTTAAATCTCAACTGTCTATTTCCTTCAAAATTCTACAAAAGGAGAGTCCTCTCCTCATTTCAAAAAAGCCTTTTTTTACACATTGTCATGCTGCAGGATTTGTGAGAAACCACATACCCTCTTCAAAAAATCAATCAACACTTAATCCTTTTGGAGGTTTGCATTTGTGTTGAGTAGGTTAAACTAGTTTATTAGTTTATCTCTTCATGTTTACATGCTTATTTCCATAGTATTTTGAGGTTTGCATGAATATGTTAGGATAAACTTAGTTTATTTAAGTTTGTTCTTTATTACATTTTTATGCAATACATGTACCATCTTCAACCATCAATTAATTGTTGGAAACTGCAATTGAAGTAATTGTTGTATTGTCATTGATGTCAAACCTTAACTGGTAAGATTGTTGCTATCTAAGAAAGTACTATATCTATTTGATTATTGAGAAGGATTAGGGAAAGGTTGATAACAATAGTACCTAAGGAAAGGTTGAGTTATCTCGATACTTCAATGAGTACTTGATTATGTGGCACAATGATAAGATAATGTATTGCTTATCTAAGTAAGAAGGAAGAATAAACAAGTAGGCTTAACCGAGAAAAAGTGAAGAAATCTAGTTTAAGCTGAGAGATGTTAGTGTCGACCGAGCCAATATATGCCAAGTAAATTCAGTGTTGACCGAACATCAGTTAATTGCCAAAGAAGATAGTATTAGCCGAGGAAACAGTTTTAGTGATGACCAGGCTACCCAGTGAAGACCGAGGAGTTGAACACAGTTTTGACCGAGCATTAGTAATTTACATTTGAGGAAGAATTCAGATTCCTAGCCGACATAGTTGAATTCTTGGATTATGTAAAATGTGTTGACTTTATTTATTGATTGTATGGAAGCATTTAATGCACTGTAAACCATTTCATTGTGATTCCATAAAGAGATTTGAGATGTTTCTATAAGGATGGATGAAGAACATAAAAGTTGGAAGGATTCGATGAATCTAACCTAACCCTAAGATCTACGGAGGAGATTAAGTGGAAAAAGTTGGATCGACCTAAATGAAGAGGTATTAAGGAAACCTAAGTGTGAGGTTGAATAGAGAGAATGTTGGAGTTGTTGTTATTGATTGTATAAGAAGAAAAGGTTGAAGGAGAAGGAGTTGTGATTGCTTGAAGGGATTTCTGAGCAGATCAGTGATGGAGATGGAAATGGACCACAGTCAGTAAGCCAACATATGTGTACGGAATTGGATATGATATTTGCAAAGTGAGTTGTATATTTTTAGATCAAACATTGTTGTTACTTTCTAACCATTGTATCAATTTGAAATCTTTTAATCAAGGTTGACCTAACAGTCATATGTATAAATCTTTTGAACAAGGTTGCATTCTAATGGAATGTATGTAAGTCCTATAACAAGGCACACTTTTAACAGAGTGGTTGAAATCCTTTAACAGGATCACACCTGACAGTGTGTTTGTAACCTTTGACAGGGTTGGCTTTTCACAAAGCTCACTTCAAAAGAGTGAAAATATCAGTAACATGTTACAAAGTGGTTTTTTCCAAATTGGGTTTCCACTATAAATCTTGGTGTTAATGCTTGTGCGAATGTTTTGATTTGAATATTTTTGTGTTTTGCAAGTTAAATACTATTGGATAGTGGACTGCACTATTATATGTTTTTGTTAAGTATTCATTAATGACCGAGTAGCTCTTGGTTATTAGATCTGATTTGTTGAAGAGTTTGAAAGTTTATTTTATACATCTGGACCTAAGAACAACTGATTCACCCCCCCTCTCTGTTGTTCTAAATCATATTAACAATTGGTATCAGAGTTGTTGGTGCTTACAAAGAACAAGTTTAAAGGTACTTGAAGTAAATGATCAGGATGTATAAGGAGGTACCGAAGCTAAATAAGGAGAACTTCCTTGCATGGCAGAGTCTGATGAAACTACATCTAGTTGGTATTGGTGATTCAAAAAAGTATTACATTGAGCATGAATATGTTACACATGTTTCACCTCTGACTGTTGAGGAGATGAGAGCTAAACAAGAGCACAATCAAGCAATGTTGGAGATTGCTTCTACCTTAAGCTATCCATAATTTGAAGACATCAAAGACTGCACAAATGCAAAGAAAATGTGGGACACTCTTGCAATCATCTATGGTGGCGACATAAATGTACTAAGGGCAAAAGCTGAAAGCCTAAGAGGTAAATTTGATGAAATGAAAATGCAAGAAGGTGAGAATATTGCACAGTATTGTGGTAGAATAAAAGAAGTTGTAAATGCTATTAGAGGAGCCAATGGAACTATTGATGATGAAACTGTTATTGGAAAAGTTTTGAGAACTTTGCGTCCTATTTATGCCATCAAAATTTTAGCAATTCAAGAATCTAGATGTAACCCTAATAATACTCTTACTTTGGAAATTCTTGTTGGTAAGCTTACTACTTTTGAGATTTCTAATTTTGATAACTTCACTGTTGCTAATGTTGAATCTGCATTTAAGTCACAAATGGTTCTGAGTAAGTCAAAGAAAGAAAAGGAAAGATGCATCAATGAGAGTGAAAGTGAAAGTGATGTACATCTAATGAAGAACTAGAGGATCTTGAAGCTCTTATGGCCATAAGATTGAAAAGGGGAAAAGAAAAGTATAAAGGTAAACTCCCTGTCATATGTTTCTCATGTAATACAGTTGGTCATATAGCTACAAGATGTCCTGACAGGGATGACAAGGATGAAGAAAGAGATAGCAAGCATAAAGACAAAAGAGAAGATAGAGGTTACTGAAGGTACAAGGACTACAAAGGAAAAGATAAGAAATCCTGCTATATTGCTGAAGAAGAAACTGACACTGATAGTGATGATTTTGAAATTGAAGTAGTCTATGTTGCTATGAAAGATGAGTCTGATGAGGATGAGAAAACTGCACTGGTATCCTATGTGAACAAAAATGATAAGTGGATTATTGATAGTGATTTCTCACACCACATGATTGGTGACAAAAGTAAGTTTGATACCTTAGATCATTACAAAGGTAAAAGTGTTAAATTTGGTAATGATGCACCATGTCCTGTTAGGGGCAAAGGATTGATTAAGTTGACTGATAAGATCACTTGTGAAAATGCTTATTGGGTTGAAGGTCTTAACTATAATCTGCTAAGTGTTGCACAACTTAATAGCACTAGCTACCGAGTGGAATTTCATCACAGGAAGGGTAAAATATTTGATGCCACTGGTGAAATGATTGGAAGTGGAGAATAGACAAGAGGTAATTTTTTCTATCTAGACCTATTTGAAGAGACATGTATGATTGCACAACTTGATGATATATGGTTATGGCATAAGAGGCTATGTCATGTTAACTTTGATAATTTGGTAGAAACCAGTAAAAAGAAGAAAGTGAGAGGACTGCCGAGATTGAAGAATCCTGAGAATGTAATGTGCAGACAATGTCAGTTGGGTAAGATGACAAAGTCTAGTTTCAAGAGAAAGACTTTTACTTTTGAGAATGCTTTAGATTTGGTTCATACTGACCTTTGTGGACCTATGGGTGTAAAAAGCTATTGTGGTGCTAGATATTTTATTCTTTTGTTGATGATTACACTAGAATGATGACTGTTATGTTCTTAAAAGAAAAATTTGATGCTTTTCAAATTTTTAAGTGGTATTTGGCTAAGGTTAAAAAGGAGATAGGTAGGAACCTAAAGTGTCTGAGATCTGACCGAGGTGGAGAATTCATATCCAATGAGTTCAATCTTTTTTGCAATGATAGAGGAATCAAGAGACAAATATCTGCACATAGAACACCTCCATAGAATGGTATAACAGAGAGAAGGAATAAATCTATCATGGATTGTGCAAGGACATTGATGATCGAGAAGAATGTTGCACAAAAGTACTGGAGAGAAGCTACAAGTACAACTATTTATACTCTTAACCGAGTACAGATAAAAAAAGGTACAAATATTACACCTTATGAGTTATGGCACATGTATGCACCTAATGTAAAGTACTTTAGAATTTTTGGGAGCAAATGTTATATACTAAAAGACAATAAGAATGGAAAGTTTGATGCTAAAAGTGATGAGGGCATATTCCTAGGTTATTCCACAAAAAACAAAGCTTACAAGTGTTTGAAATCTAACACTAACAAAATTGTGGAAAGTGTAAATGTCAAAGTTGATGAGTATGCAGAGAAAAATGAATAGGAAAGCAAGAGAGAACCAAAAGATTACAGATCTTTTGTATATATAGAAGAAGGAGAGGCAAGTGAAAAAATTGCACCTAATGCAGAGTCTTGGGTAAGCAATGCTAAGCATCATGGAAACAATGCCGAGTGACAAGAAGAACATGCCGAGCGACAAGAGGAAGTTGTCGAGTATCAGGAAGAGGTTGCTAAGCATTCAGAAGCCAAATCTGACAATCTTGTTGGTGAACCTGAAGAGCAAGAAGAAAGGAGATTTGAACCTATTTTGGCACAATATGTAAGGAGACATCACAAGCCTAAACAAATCATTGGAGACAAAGAAACTGGAGTTCTGACTAGAAGCAAGATAAGAGACCCTACATGTTTACTGTGTGAATTTGAGCCTAAGACAACAAGGGAGGCATTAGAAAATGAAGATTGGATCCTAGCCATGAATGAGGAGATAGACCAAATAGAGAAGAATGATACCTAGACTCTGGTGCCAAGACCAGAAAACAAAAATGTCATTGGAACTAAGTGGGTGTTCAAAAATAAGCTAGACGAACATGGACAAATCACAAGGAACAAAGCAAGGCTGGTATGCAAAGGCTACACACAAGAAGAAGGAATAGATTATGGGGAGACATTTACCCCTGTAGAAAGATTGGAAGGAGTAAGAACTCTACTTGCATATGCTGCCTACAAAGATTTCAAGGTATACCAAATGGATGTCAAGTCTGCATTTTTAAATGGTATATTAGAAGAAGAAGTGTACATTGAACAACCTGAAGGATTTTTTTATCCAAACAAGAGACACATGATTTGAAAACTGAATAAGGCATTGTATGGATTAAAGCAAGCCCCAAGAGCATGGTATGAGAGGCTACACAACTACCTGATACAGATTGGATTTTCAAGGACAAATGCCACCAATGATATGTACATGAAAGATGAAGAAGGTAAAGGAATCTTGTTGGCTAAGATTTTTGTAGATGATATTATATTTGGTGGACAAGATGCCCTGTGTAAGAAATTTTCAAATGAAATGCAAACTGAATTTAAAATGAGTATGTTTAGGGAGATCAAATTCTTTGTTGGTTTACAAGTATATCAGATGGAGAGAGGTATTTTCATCACCCAGTCTAAATATGTTCATGAGATACTAAAAACCTTTGGTATGGAAGATTCAAGGCCAGTAAATACTCCCATGGCTACTGGACAAAAATTGTCTAAAAATGATGATGTTGTTGAAGTAAACCAGACTTTGTATAGATCCATGATTGAAAAACTGTAGTATGTTGTTCACAGCCAACCAGATATTGCTCTAGCAGTTGGGATTGTGGCAAGATTCTCTGCCAATCCTAAGGAAACTCACATGATGACTATCAAAAGGATAATGAGATATTTGAAAGGGAGTGTAGATTATGGATTGTACTACAAGAAGCATGAAAGATTTGAACTAAGAGTGTATACTGATGCTGATTGGGTAGGAAATGTGGATGATAGAAAGAGTACTAGTGGTGGAGCTTTCTTTCTTGGACAAAGATTAGTTTCCTGGACAAGCAAGAAACAAAATTGCATTTTCCAATCTACAACTGAAGCTGAGTATGTGGCTGCAGTAGTAAACTATTCAAACTTGGTATGGATAAAGCAATTGTTGGTAGGCATGAAAGAAGAGATCACTGAGCCAGTTGTCATTTATTGTGACAACACAAGTGCTATCAACATATCTAAGAACCCAGTAATGCACACAAAGACCAAACACATTGCCATCAAGTATCATTACTTGAGGGAATTGGTACAGGATAAGGAGGTCAGAATGGAATATGTGAATACAAAAGAACAACTAGCAGACATATTCACTAAAGCTTTACCTAAAGAAGCTCATGAATATCTGAGAGGACAATTAGGGGTTCTTCCCCTAACTGAGGCTGCCTAGTCAAGCTAGGAGTACTGCATCAAATGTGCTGCAAAGAGTATCTGACAAATTGATGCAGAGAAAGGTCATACTTTAGGAACAACCTAGAGTTTTGACAAGTACAACAAAGCTTATAATCAGTCATAAGCAAAGATGATAAAGGGAGAAATATTGCTACTAAACTGACCAGATGACATCTACATCTGAAGGATGTATGTTTTAGTTGCTGCTTTGGCATTATTGTCAAAGAGGGAGATGAATAAGATGAAAACACATGGTGAGATTTCATGGAAGATCGAGAAAGAGGGAGAAATTCAAAGGAAAGGAACAAGTAGAGATCAAGTGGATGTTACTGTGTGGATGATCATGTAAGAAAGGCTAATTGATTCTGAAACAAAATGAAGATAAGGATATTATAAATATTTCTAATGGATAGATAAGTTTTGGATTCGTTGGTAATTCATGTGTTATTCATATGGTGTTGCCATCAATGCCAAAGAGGGAGATTGTTGAAAACTACAATTGAAGCAATTGTTGTATTGTCATTGATGTCAAACCTTAACTAGTAAGACTATTGCTATCTAAGAAAGTACTATATCTATTTGATTGTTGAGAAGGATTTGGGCAAGGTTGATAACAATAGCACCTAAGGAAAGGTTGATTTATCTTGATACTTTAATGAGTACTTGATTATGTGGCACAATGATAAGATAATGTATTGCTTATCTAAGTAAGAAGGAAGAATAAACAAGTAGGCTTAACCAAGAAAAAGTGAAGAAATCTAGTTTAAGCCGAGAGATGTTAGTGTCGACCGAGCTAGTATATGCCGAGTAAATTTAGCGTTAACCAAACATCATTTAATTGCCGAGGAAGATAGTATTAGCTGAGGAAACAGTTTTAGTGGTGACCAAGCTACCCAATGAAGACCGAGAAGTTGAACACAGTATTGATCGAGCATCAATAATTTACATTTGAGGAAGAATTCAGATTCCTAGCCGACATAGTTGAATTCTTGGATTATGTAAAATGTGTTGACTTTATTTATTGATTGTATGGAAGCATTTAATGCATTGTAAACCATTTTATTGTGATTCCATAAAGAGATTTGAGATGTTTCTAGAAGGATGGATGAAGAACATAAAAGTTGGAAGGATTCAATGAATCTGACCTAACCCTAAGATCTACGGAGGAGATTAAGCGGAAAAAGTTGGATCGACCTAAATGAAGAGGTATTAAGGAAACCTAAGTGTGAGGTTGAATAGAGAGAATGCTGGAGTTATTGTTATTGACTGTATAAGTAGAAAAGGTTGAAGGAGAAGGAGTTGTGATTGCTTGAAGGGATTTTCAAGTAGATCAATGATGGAGATGGAAATGGACCACAGTTAGTAAGCCAACATATGTGTATGGAATTGGATCTGATATTTTCAAAGTGAGTTGTATGTTTTCAAATCAAACACTGCTGTTACTTTCTAACCATTGTATCAGTTTGAAATCCTTTAATCGAGGTTGACCTAACAGTCATATGTATAAATCCTTTGAACAAGGTTGCATTCTAATGGAATGTATGTAAGTCCTATAACAAGGTGCACTTTTAACAGAGTGGTTGAAATCCTTTAACCGGGTCACACCTGATAGTGTGTTTGTAACCTTTGACAGGGTTTGCTTTTCACAAAGCTCACTTCAGAAGAGTGAAAATATCAGTAACATGTTACAAGGTGGTTTTTCCCAAATTGGGTTTCCACTATAAATCATGGTGTTAATGCTTGTGTGAATGTTTTGGTTTGAACATTTCTATATTTTGCAAGTTAAATACTATTGGATAGTGGACTGCACTGTTATATGTTTCTATTAAGTATTCAGTAATGACCGAGTAGTTGTTGGTTATTAGATCTGATTTGTTGAAGAGTTTGAAAGTTTATTTTATACATCTGGACCTGAGAAAAACTGATTCACCCCCCCTCTTTGTTGTTTTAAATCATATTAACATTAATAACAAAATCTCATCAAAGATCATTAACTAACATCACGGTATTCCACTTAATGCTAGAATATGTTTTTAGCTACATTAACTAGTACTTAATATCAAGTATTCTTACTTTATATTTCTTGCAATCCAAAGTTCAAAACCATATTACCTTCTTACCATGATGGGTTTGGAGCAGCACTACACATTTCTAAGGAATAGTTTAATGTATTTTTCAAAGTAGTAATTTTCGTACATTTCAAACCTTTGCTCCGAATAGGTATGTTTTGACCTAATTTCATTACTATATATTTGTTGTTCAATATGACTCATTCTATATAATTTGATATTTTCTTTACCATATATGCTTAACTCTTCAATCTATAGGTTTCTCAATACGAAAAAGAAAATTATCCAAATTGTAAAACTAATTTCTTTGGAGCTTCCATTTACAAGTTCTATACCTTATTTATAAAGAAGATTTTTACATTCTATGTTCTCAAAAAATAGAAAATGCTTTGAGATTTTCACCCTTTCATTTTCCATAGGTGTAGTTGTTTGTTGATACGTCTACCATTTTTAGACACTTATTATTTTTCATTGACCACTAAAGTCTTTAGCTTTTCCCATGTTTATGGCCACAAGGCTTCTAAATTTTTTTAGTGAATTCCCAGAATTTGTCTAGTGTTTGTTCAAAACTTGTTCTCTCATCTTTGCATAAGCATTACAAAGAAATAGTTCTATGTATTACTTCATATATTTAACCGACACCTTTCAAAACACACATGAAAAGTAGGTTACTATACTACCTCCTTTAAGCACAAAATTCATAGCTATTTGCAATCGTTTCTACATCTAACCATTGTAGAGTTTGTATATAAATTTAAGGTAAATGGTTTACAACATGACAATTTTGGCATACTTTCCTACTACTACATATCAAGAAATTTACACATTATACTGAAGGATACATAGTGCTACTTATTGAGAACTCACTCCTCTCCATGCACTTTTTATTTAGGAAAAATTCACAATTAACTATACAAAATACAAATCTACATTATGTTCTATTGCAAAACCAGTTTGCACAAACATTCAATAGCCTTTTGACTTCATTGTTATGAATTGCTCATAGGTAAAATGTCATTTACATTTCTTCATTTCTATATAGCTTTAAAATTATTGAACAAAACTAATCATTGCCCTTGTCCTTTGCATTTGCAGACCACACTTAAAAAATACATCATTCTAATTTCATGGATTAAAATAAATGCATCATTGAATTATTCCTCTCTCAGATACAATTTCCTATCAAAACATATGCATTTTTCCTTACTTATTACACGTGCTCTTTTCATTTTCTTTTACTCTTAGTAAGAAGGAAGACATAATATTTTAAGATGCAAACTTTTTTATACATTTTTCCTTACTTATTACACGTGCTCTTTTCATTTTCTTTTACTCTTAGTAAGAAGGACGACATAATATTTTAAGATGCAAATTTTTTTATAAACTTAGCATTGTAGCTAGAAACCCTCAAACTTTATCTGGATTTTTGTCTCATATGATTATATTAAAAATCCTTTGCTATGTATTTAACAACAAAAGATTTACTCGTATAATACTCACACTAAAAAATTATTCAAAATCGAAACCCACATTATCAACTAATATTTTCTATAAAGTACTTACTTGAAGATATTCAACATCATCCTTAACATAAGCACATTCACGATAATATACTAGACGGCTAGAATCATCAAGACTATAATTGTAGGTCTTCTTTAGACCTTTATGCAAATATTCATCTATAGATGATGGCGAATTGGGGATAATAAACCATCCAAAAACCTTGCCTTATTAAATAATAATATTTTCAAGTGAACAAAATTCTCCAGAGGTGTTCAAATATGTTTTGAGATACAAAATTTGATTTCCTCTTTTTAGATGAAGAAATAACACAAAATTCTTCTAATCTCGTACCTTTATTTCCACTCTGATAGATATATAGTATGGATTCCAACTGCACTTTAAAGCAATAGTTTAACATATTTCTTCAGAGCTTCAACTGTCTCCTTTTTAAAAAGGCACCAAAACCAACTTTCTTTACAACCTCCATTAGGCAATGTATTTTCTACTATGTGGAAGCTTATCCAAATCTTACCATTCTAGAGTTTGCATTTAAATATGAGGTAAATGTTTTTTATGGTCATAATTTTTAAATACTTTCCTTGTCTATTAATTGTGCTTCTTACATTTTCTTTTACACTTACAGAGAAGAATGAAAGAATTTTTTAAGATTCTATATGTGTTGTTTCTTTAAGATATCTCATGTTCACAAGTTTCATTTTATTTGATCTTTACAACCATCAAATCACTTTGTGCATACCACAAAATTTATTTATATAGGCAAGAGAAAACTCTCTGTCTTCAATCCCATAACTATCATACCCTCTGCCAATATGGCATGCCATCTATTGCAATAATGGTATGTTCAAAAGTTTACACTTGTCCCTTATTCACTATTAACTTATTTTAATAGTATCATTTAATGGAACATATTTCTATTATTTGATTTTATAAGTAACTCTACCTTGTAAGGACATGGCCAAAGAGTTCTTTACTACAACACAATAAATTTGACACTTAGGAGCTTAAGTTAACATACAATTATTATTTGTAACCTAACATATATAATAATTATCACAAAATAATAGTTTGATTGGTGTTGATCATGTTACTAAATATTCTCTTCTTCAATGGAGTACTTGACATCATTCTTATATTCATGTTTCAACAATATTAGACCACTTATGCATATTTCAATTGTCCTCTCTATGTGTTTCTCTTCTTTTAATGAAATTTACACTCTTACTCTTTCCCTTCCTAGTCTTAGCATGTTGATTTGATTGTGTTTGCATTATTTTCTAAACATAAAAGTCTGAATGAAACCTTTAATTTTATTTTAGTTCACAATGGTATCCTAAATTAGTTGTTAACATTAGTATTAAATAATTTAATTAACTTATACTCTTTTTATATTAATAAGAAACAAAAAACTAGGGTGTTGATCCCTTACAGCTCAATAGCTCGAAAGCGTATAAACACAACACACTAACAGAAAAAAATCAGCCAAGGATAGAGGTAAGAAAGAAAAACATAGGCCATAAAACATTACCCTAAACACAAGAAAGTTAGTGCCAATGTACCAAGTACAACTAGAGAGAACAAACTAAAAAAAAACTAACAAACCTACTAGTAGAATTGGAGCCATAGCATAAATAGAAAGAGTTGAAAAAGCCACTAAGGATGAAACCACAAAATACAAGAAAGTCCCAAGGGGTAAGGGGATCAAACCCCGCTAAGGCTGACATGAAGATTTAATATCATAGTTGGATTGATGCAACACTTTAGACCAATCATCACTAAGTAATTTAAACAAATCCATGTAGTTGTCTTCATCATGTTCATCTTCACCCATAATATTGTGTTTTAGTAGGTAGAGAGAGGTTGTCGAGTTATGCATTACAAAAAGACTGAATCTGGATATACTTACAAGCTTCCTTTTAGCCTCACTCACTATTTTTTTAAGATGGATCACCTCATTTTGCAAGCTTTCCAAATCAGTAACCAAAACCGTGTCAAATCTATACATGATAGGTTTCTCTCAGAGGGAAACATAGAAATACATGTGCTGATATTATGGAAGAAATAACTAAGAGGGGGATGAATTATATGTTACAAATATCTTAAACTTCAAAACCTTAAACCTCAAAACCCTTAACCTTGTAAACCCTTAAATATGATCTCCATAAAAGGAATGTAAAACATGCATGCATAACCAAGTCAGAAACACATCCACACAATTTGTCACAAGATTTTTATAATGGAAATCATGTTAGGGGAAAAACCATAATGAGGTTGATTACCCACAATAAGAACATACCTTGTTAGAAGTATAAACTTATTACAATAGTGGGGAATGCACTTGTATTCAAGCTCACTTCCTAGAGCTCACTTCTCAAACAAAAACCCTCAAGATACAACCCTGAGGAAGGCTCACTGCCTTACAACTTGATCACTACAATGATCTCAACCTTGTTGTGAACTGTGTAAATGACATATTCCTTATGTCTGATACAACTCCAATCTAGCATAATGCAGATCACTGCTCAACCTCTTGTTGAACCTCTTCTCCTCATCTCTCAGATAGACTCTTCCTTTTCTAGTACCCTCTAGCAACCACATCCATGATTTGTAACTAGATTTTCCCTAATTCATCTCCTTATATCAAGAATTAGGCCTACAAACCCTAACTGACCCTCCTTTCAAATCACCAAGCCAAATCTCTTACTTAAGCTCATCTCTAGCCGTCAAATCCAAATAATAACACTTAGTAATCACCTAGAGATAATAAATCTCTTAGATTTCACAGTTTACCACTTTCACAACATGATTTGTCAACCTAGTCAGCCAAGAACAATAATAATAATAAAAATATTATTATTGACTGAAAACTCCACCAATCAGGTCCATTAAATCCATGAATATCACCAAACCATTAAGCACATACTTAAAGAACATCTTGTAGCATTGAGGCATGAAACAATGGGAGGAGCAGGAGTGGTAAAATTGTTTTTGAATGTCCAAGGTGGGAACAATGATGTTGGTTCTTTGTAGGCTGTAGGCAAAGGACAACGGTTCTTGGGTTTAGAGGATGGTCCTGACAAACCTCCTGAAGTTTATGTGGAAGCGGTCAAGTTACCTTTGGATCCCATTGATCAAGGGGGTGGGGTTGAGTCTCATGAATCCCACATTGTGGACCTACCCAGGGTACCAATACCTAATTCTTGGTCTTCTCTTTTTGGTAAAAAACCCACGAGTAAGTCTATATTTCCTGTAGTCTGTAATATTTCAGATCCAGCGTATGGGAAATTTGTAGCATCTATTCCTGATGTGGTTATTGATCACAATATTGCATATATGGCATCCTCTCTGGTTGGAAAATTTCTTGGACCTAGACCTAATATAGATGATCCACAAATGGAAGTTGAAGGGGCAAGTGGACACTTCAGCTATGCATAGAGGTTTTCTTGCTTTCTCTTTCTCCTTTCATGAAGATATGGAAAATATCCTTTGTGTTGGGCCGTGGTTATTTGGAAAAATTACTTTAGTGTTGCAGAAATGGACCCCTAATATGGAGTTGAATGGTTCATCCTTTTTCATTCAAACCCATGTTTGGATTCATTTCCCTAGTCTCCCTATGGAGTATTGGATAAAAGACATTTTCTCTCGTATAGTGAGCTCCTTTGGGGAAATCCTTTCTATTGATTCAGTCACTTTTGATAGGAGAAGGATGACTTATGCTAGAATATGTGTTGGGGTGGAACAAGATGTGGATATGCCTACTTTTGTAGATATTATCTCGAAGCTAGGAAAATGGACTTAGGAAATTATCTATGAAAGCATCCCCTTTACATGTTTCTTCTGCAAGAAAGCTCAGCATTGGGCCAAAAGTTGTCCCTTAAAACCTCTCAAGGTTCAAGCAGTGAAAGGAGTGAGTAATCACTTAAGAATAGTCTCTAGTAGAATTTGGAAAGTTAAGAATCTAGGGGTGGAAGAAAACAATAATGAAACCCACAAGGATGACTCTACTCTTAAGGAGAATGCAATTAATAGCTCTATGATCATTCCAGATTCTCTTCAAAAATATAGTAAGGAAAATAAAATTCAATTATTGGAGGAGGTTACTACTATCCCTCCTATCATTCATGAGGCAATCAACATCAATGAGGAGGGCATTGTTAGGAAGAAGGAAAGATCGGAGGAGGAGTGTAATGGACTGCCTCATGCAGGAAAGGATTGAGGTATGGATGAAGGAGATATCAATGTTGAATATTTGAAGGTGAATCCCTCTCTTCTTGATCTTGAAGAGGGAGTCGAGGATAACTCTTGGGCTCAAGAAGTGGAGGATGCTCAGAATTACAATATTTTAAAGTTTAGCCCCTCTGTGTTATCTGGTTCTCAGTCAAGTGTGGAAATGGTTAAATCTTCTTTACTTGTGGAACCCTTACTCCTCAAACTTGATAGTTTGGGCATGTAGGATAAAATTAGTGATTCTATTGAGGAAGAAGTTTGTCTCTCCACTCCTAAGGAGGATGATTTTTTATCGGTGATGAATAGGAAGAAAAATGAGAAAGGTACAACTAAGATTATCCCTCATTCTTCAGTTAGTACTAGAAATAAATTCAAAGCTGATGTGGGAGCTCAACTTACTACTCCAAGGAGGAAATTGGCTAACAAAATGAGGGAAGAACAAGACAATAAGAACATAGCAAATGGAACTCAACTTACCATCCAAGAAGCCTGCTCGCTAAAGAAGTTATGAAAGTCATCTCCTGGAATATCCAAGGACTAAATAGTTCTCATAAACAATATATCCTTATAAATATTTCTATAGATCATAATCTTGATATTATCCTTATTCAAGAAACTAAGATGGCTAATGAGAAGGTAGAAGGTATCATAAACTTCAAAAATGAAGGAAGTTTTGGTAGTATCTCAGAAGGAGCTTCAGGAGGTATTGTGATTTTTTGGAACCAAAGATCATATTGTGGGAACTCCTATTTTTCAAGAGAATAATTTGGCGATTGTGAATTTCAATCATATTAGGGATGGTACTTCATGGATCTTGGTTAAAATCTATGCTCCTAACTCTAAGGTGGGTTGGAACAAATTTTGGAAAAGACTTGTTGATGTGAGGATAAATTTTTGTAATGATAAATATATTATTATGGGGGATTTCAATACCCCCCTAAGGGAAAATGAAAAATTAGGGGGCATCCCCACCCGAATGGACAACAAAAGGGATCTTATGGACTTCATCAACTCTCAGATGCTTCATGATATGGAGCTCCAGGGAGCTAATTACACTTGGTCCAATAGACGCAGTGGTAATGATTTAATCCAGGTTTGGCTTGATAGAGCTCTCATTTCTAATGAAAGGCTTACCCAGTATCATTGTAATCTTGTTGTTTTGTGTTAGATTGTCTTTGATCACTCTCCTATCTCTTTTAATGTTGAGCCTCTATTAGGTAAGCATAACTTTCCTTTCATATTTGAGAAAATGTGGACCCTCCATCCCAATTTGGAACCTTGTATGTCTAACTGGTGGAATATTGACATGAAAGGTATTGTCATGTTTAGAGTGGTGAAAAAATTGAGAAATATAAAAGATAAGGTTATAAATTTGAATAAGAATGTTTTTGGGGATGTCTTCCTAATGAAAAGTGATGTTCAGATGAAACTTAAAGATATCTAGGATAGGATTCAAAAGGAAGGATACTCTAATACATATAAAGAAGAGGAAAATATGGCTCTTACCAAGTACCACAATGTCATTTCGATGGAAGAGGAATTTTGGAAGCAAAGATCTAGATCTATTTGGCTTTCTGCGGGAGACAAGAATACTAGGTTCTTTCACATGACTTCTCTTAAACATAAAGCTGCTAATAGGATTTCTTACTTGATATCTAACAACTCTAAGATTGATAAGGAAGAAACAATTAGGGTTAAAGCTAGGAGATCTTTTTCTAAGCTCCTTTCTATGGATCAGTGTCTCAATTTTCAAGATCAAGAGAACTCTTGAAATGTATCCCTCTGGTGGTGAATGAGGATCACAATACTTCCCTTTTGGCTATCCCTTCGGTGAAGGAAATATGGTCTTCTATCTTTTCTTTTGAAGGTAATAAATCTCCTAGCCCTGATGGCTTTCCTATGCTTTTATTTCACTTCTTATGGAATATTGTGGAGCATGATGTTGTTAAGGATGTGCAAGAATTCTTTGATGCCAAAAATATTTTGAAGGAAATAAATGGGACTTTTCTTGTCCTTATCCCTAATTTTTTGGGAGAAAACTCTCTAGATTAATTCAAACCTATCATCCTCTGCAATTCTTTCTACAAGATTATTTTGAAAGTTCTCACTCTAAGAATCTTGTCTCTTCTCCCCAAGATTATATCCCCTAGTAGAATGGTTTTGTGTCAGGTTGTCAAATTATGGATTTGGTCTTGTTTGTTCATGAGAATATTCACTCCCTTTCTTCTTCCAAGAATTAGGGGTTCTTGATGAAGCTTGATCTCTCGAAAGCTTATGATAGAGTGGATTGGTCTTTTCTAGAGAAAGTCCTTGCTACTATTGGTTTCAATTCTAAAGTTATTTAAATTATTCTTCAATTGGTCACTTTGGCTTACTTTTTGGTCCTGATCAATGACTCTCCTTTGTCTTTCTTCAAAGCCTCCAGGGGTCTAGGACAGGGAGATCCTCTTTTGCCTATTCTTTTTGTTATTAAGGCTGATTGCCTCAGTAGATATATCAATAGTTTGATTGATGAAGGGAATCTAAAAGGTATCAATCCTTCCTCCTCCAATCTTGTCTGCGCTCATGAACATTGTGTGGATGATGCCATTTTTATGGGTATGTCTTCTATCAAAGAGGAAAGAGTGCTCAAATATGCTCTTAATAGCTATGGTGATGCTTTGAGTCTACTCATTAAATAGTCTAAAAGTTCTCTTTTTTTCATCAACACTTCGGAGGATAGACAAAGAAGAATTTCCACTATTCTAGGTTGTGAGACTGCTCTCCTTCCTTCCTTTTACCTTGGTCTTCTGCTCCGATCTAAACCTCCAGACTCTTTTTGGAATTTTGTGGTGGATAAATTTCATAAGAAACTTGTTGGTTGGAAGGGAGATCTCTTAAGTCTGGCTAGCAAATATCAGCTTCTAAAGTCTTCTCTACAAATCATACCTATTTATGCCCTGAGTTTATTCAGGATCCTAGCTAAACATGCAGAAGCTATTGAAATAATCCAAAGAAAATTTATCTGGTCTTTTGTGGAAGATAAGAAAATACTCTCTTTAGTGGCTTGGGATAGACTTTGTAATTATATAAGTGTGGGAGGTTTGGGAATTAGGAGGATAAGGATGATGAATAGTGCTCTTTTATCTAAATTTTTTGGGAGAATGTATCATGATAAAGGTGAATGGAGTACTATTTGACATCGAAAATACTTACACAATGCTCCCTCTCTCCATATCTTTAAGGAGGAGTTTGATCCTCCCAATGGATCTCTTATATGAAATAATGTCATTCATACTAGACATTATTTTGTTCATGGTCTTTCTTGGAAGATTGGGAATGGGCAAAGCATCATATTTTGGGAGGATATCTGGATTTTAAACTCCCCTTTAAACCAACTATCCTACCTCTCTCCTTTTATGCATTCTTGCAAGGATAATTTTGGTAGTCTAGTGGTGGATTATTGGCATAATGGAGATTGGGTTAACTTGAAAGATATTGATCAGGTGTTTTCTCCTATTTAGGATGCCCTCAAAGTTGTGGTTCTCTTAGAGGACAGGATGGATGAGCTCATTTGGAAGGATAATTCTTCTGGTATATTCTTAGTGTCTTCTAATTTCACTATGTTGTCCCTGAATGTTGACCCTCCCCCTTGTTGGGCTCAGGCTTGGCTTAAAAATCTCATTCCTAAGGTGAATATTTTTTTTTTGGTGTGCCCTTCAAAATAAAATCCTGACTATTGATAATCTTTGTCATAGGGGTTTTTACTTAACCAAAAAGTGTAGTCTCTATTTGAAAGACCAAGAATTGATTGATCATATCTTCATCCACTATCCTTTTGTTGTCTCTATCTGGTTTAAGATTTTATCTTCCCTCTCGATAAGCTGGTCTTTCCCTGATAGTATCCAGGAGTTATTTTTAGGATGGTGTTCTCCCTTTAGTGGAAAGACTCTCAAGATATTTTGAAATTATATTCTCCCTCATACTCTATGGGGTATATGGAAGGAGAGAAATAATCACATTTTTTGTAATCTGTCTCTTTCTCTTGATGTGGTTGAATTTAAAATTAGGAGGGCTATCTTTAAAAATGTCAACATTTCTAGGGATCTTCCCATTCGAGTGTCCTCCTCTGAAGAGGAGACTTGTCTCCTATGGAAGGTGAATTCTAATAACTCTTTTTGATCCCCTAATAATACTAGGGAAGATGTGGTGTGGGGTTTCCCGCCTATTGGCTGGGTCAAGATAAATTTTGATGGGGCTTTAAAAGGCAACCTTGGTAAGGTTGGTTGTGGTGGAGTTATTAGAGATGATAAAGGTTCTTTGATGGTTGTGATTGCTTCTCCCATTGGCATCCAATCTAATGATGTTATTGAAGCTATGATGACCTTCTATGGTATTAAATTGGCTAAGGATCTTAATTTCACTAAGGTTTGGATTGAGGGACATTATAGTAACATAATTAATTACCTGAAAGGTACAAGTCCTTCCTCCTGGACTATTCATAATTCCATCCTTATGGCTAAAGAGATCATCAATGATTTCAACTTGTGTCATATATCTCATGGGTACAAGGAGGTGAATGTGGTGGTATATGGATTTTCTAACAAAGTTGTGAACTCAAGTGAAATTATGAAATGGTAGAATGAGTTGGACATTCCGCACAAGATCAAAATGTTGTTGTTATATAAATGTACCCATGGTTCTGCAACTACTCAATTTAATGATGACAACTAGAACGAGGAAGATTATTTCTCTTAAGTTTAGTGATGTCAAGTACCCTCATAATATTTTGGGAATTTATTGGTGTTAGGAGTGGCATGCTTTCTGGGTGTTTTTTGCTATTTTTGTGGCTTTATATTGGAAGTTCATGTAGCATCTGCATTGTACCATTAAGTTTAAGGTTTTCATTTCTAAGGAAGGTTTTTGGTGTGCTGAGATGGAAGGAAATAGGAAATGGATGGAACCCTTCTCCTATGAGAGTTGGAAAAATAAAGAGAAAGTTTGGAACTTTCTTAAGAAGGGAGGCTTGGTTGGGTATCTGGAAAAACTTCATGGAGGGATATTGCGGTAAAAAAATGCTTCATCAAGAATTGGAAAAATGGGAATTTTTTTTTGGCTGGTTCCACTATTAAAATTACTAAGGATATAATTGTTGAGGTTACGAGCCTTCCCAGAGGTGGTAGAAACTTCTACAGAGCTAGACGCCTTAACGATGTTGCAATTAAAAGATTTCCAAAAGAGGAAGATGAGAAGATCCATCTAGTCAAGAGAAAGAAGAAATCCTATTATTCTTTGAAAGTTATTAAAAAGGTATGGCATAGAGTCTTCTTCACTGTGATGTAGTATATTACTTTGGATGAAAGGTTTTCTAGGGTTTACGACTACCATTTTGTGCTCCTAAATTATTTTTGCTACGGGGACAAGATTTCTCTCCCACACTACCTCTTGAACTCTCTGAATGTCAGTATCAAATATGCTTAGGAGAACCCTCAAAGGAATTCTTCTATGCATGAGGGTCTTATGCTCCTCATTAATGAGCATTTCATGCCAAATTCTCTAGAACCTCAAACTATGAAGCCCTCAGACTTTGGAGATGATGATTTTGAGGAGGATGAAGATGATGAGGAAGATTATGATACAAAGGTGGATTATGAATCTGACTCCTCATAGGATACTATCAAGAACCCTAGTAAAAATGAAAAAGGTGTTGCTAAGGGTATTGCTTCTTCTAAAAATCCTATGGAATGGAAAAGAAGATCCTTTATTCTTGATGATTCTACTTCTGGTAGCAATGATGACATGGTTGAGGAAAGGGAAGATATTGATGAGATGTAGGTGGAGACTTGCAAGAAGGGGAAGAAGTTATAGGGAACCCACAATATCCCTATGGATTTCCCTTCCTCTACCCCCTTAAGGAAGTCGAGGTTTTCACTCAGGGGACTTCTTGTATGGAGGCCCCCACTAAAGATACTCCTAAACCTAACCCTAGTTTGAAAGGTATCTCTGAGAGTAATGTTACTGGGGTGGAGCAAGTGAAGCAATCCCTTAATTAGGTCTTCAATGAACTGATCAACCTGAAAAATGGGAATGTCAAACTCATGACCATAATCAACATTCTCAAAACTATGGGTCTAGGGGATAAACCATTTTTGGTCTTTTTGAATAAGCTTAGGATGACCATAAAAAAAGATGATGGGACTCTTGATTCCTATGACTCCAAACTTGATGTGGTGAGTGAAAAAATCTCCAAATGTGACTTTGTCTGGCATCCTTGGATTCTAAAGTTGCAGTCTTTGATCAAAGATTTTCCAACATAGAGGAGAATCTTAGGCTGATTGGTGATCAAAGTTACAACATCATTCAGGTGTCGGAAAACTAGATCAAATTTCTCATCAACAACTAGGAGAAGACAAAAGATAAAGAGAAGAACCTGGTTACTCATGGTGCGGATGATCCTGGTACTAGCCCCTGGTGTGCTAGTAAAGAAATTGATAATCTTAAGGCATCTTCCATGAATATGGATCTCCTGGTGATTGAAGTTGTTGACCTTCTTAATAGTATTTAGTGATCATGTTCTTTTGGTCTATTATCATTTTTTGTTTGTTTGTATTCTCAAGCAGTTGGACTTTGTCCCTGTCTAGCTGGTCTTTTGTTGCAGTCCCTCCTGGTTAGTTGTCCTTAGGTTGTCCTTTTTGGTTTCTCATTTGTACATTGTTTTTAGTGCTTAATATTTAATATCTCTAATCTTTTGTTAAAGGTTTAGTACCTTTCAAATCCTATTTTCCTCTTAATTAGAACATCTTGTAGCATCATTAAAAACACTCATCAATTCAAATCCACCACAACCATTGGATTTTCTAGCCCTTTTTCACTTGTTCATCTTGAACACTCACTCCAACTTTTGAGACAATAGAATTATGCCATGCAGACCTCTGAAGTAATAACCCTTTGAGCTAAGGAAACCCAGGTATGTCCTAAACACACTTCTAAGTGAAATCTAATAGATTAAATCTTGATTCAGTATATGGGGCCCTTTTCTATCTTCCCATCAACACTGTCTATTAGTCACCAATTCTGACCCTGAAACATACTCAAATCTTCATGTAATCTTCTAAAACTTGGCATGAACAATGTATTGACCTTTATCAACTATCTCCTATGTGTGCAACTTCATATCTTCAATATTTGGACCTCACCAGACCTCTGAAAATCATGTTCTCTTGGCTATCTCGAAATAGTTTGGTTGTCTTCCAACAAGTAGATATTCTAATCAATTCTCCCAAACCTTATGACATGTTGACATCCCTTTGATTCATCTTCTATGTTGACATCAATGAAAAAACATCCAACATGCCAACTGCCAAAAATATCCCCCTTTGGAATTGATAGAAACATGTGATGGGAAAATCATAAAACATAACAATGCAATTAGAAACCAACAATGTCCCCTTGAGACCAACCACTTATCTTCTAGAGTCTATCTGACTCAACTTCTTCACCAATCAACTCCCCCTAGAAGGAAACTCTTTTTGATTCCAATCTGGTTACATACTATTCTTTCCATCAATTTCTCCCCCTAGGATGTAAACCACTCAACATCTTCTTTCTTATGTGCAAGTATATAAACTTGCTTCACCTTTCTAATGTTCTCTCTTCATATGATCTCTTATTTACTAGACTTAGTAGTTATTAATTTTTTTCACATTTTATTCTCTCCCCCTTTGACATCAATGAAAAAGGTGTACCATCTGAACTCATCCAACATGCTTTTTCATAACAATGTCATCTTCCTTTACCTTCACTTCTTTTAGTTCTCTTGTCTAGTTCTTCCAAAAAAAAAATTCACACTTTTGAGCCATCAAATTATTGATTGAACATCAAAGTTGTGGCTCACTTACTTCTACTAACTCATGCATCTCTTTTACATCTACTTTATTTCAAAGACTAATCAAACTTACCTTACCATGCTTAATACTCCCCTTGAGTAGTAGCCTCCTTACATCAATCTAGTTTGAATAATATTTCCATAAAATCTTATGGATTGATGCATTCCTTTTCATCTTAATTTTCAATAGGAGGGGAAAGTACCTTTGAATTTCCTTTGGATCTTACTGAAGTACATCCCATATCTGAGACTAATTTTTTCTTCTTCCTCCATGTCCTCTTCATGTGTATCTATCTCATGTCTTCCTTTTCTTTTCCTTCTATTTTCTACAATGTTTGATCATGCTTATCTACCTTGTCATGTTCTTGTATTCTTCTATCAGCTTCTAGTGTACCTCTTCTTAACTTGTCAATGATTGTATTTTTTGTATATATGCAGTGATAAGTAGTTGGTACAGATTTATTACATCTGAGACATATGGAAATCTTCTGCTTGCTATTGAAGTTTCTCATTATGGTGCGAGGACATACACTCACCTAACTTATGATAGTATCTTCTATTCTACTCACACCTTTGGGTATATCATGAGCATGATTGTATCTTTTACCCTTAAGAGAGTGATCCTTACTCTGACAGTCTGAGGCTCTATGGCCATACATGCCACAATAATAAAAAATACCACTGAAGCTTAGAGGTTTAGAATTTCTTACCCCATGTTTCTTACTCTTGTTTTCTTTTCTGATCCTGGACTTAACCTGACACCTTTGTTGTTTGTTAACCCTATCCTTCTTATTTTTGCCTTTATTTTTCTACTTGACCTTACTCCTCTATCCTCCAGCTTTTGTAGTGCACACCCATAGTTTTCTTTTCAATTTATTTTTCCAAACTCTTTTAAGCCACTTTTATGTGTTCTTTGATTATTTTAGTGATATTTGGATTATTAATTTGATTTATTATGAACCTTTGGATAATGTGTTATATCATGTGTTACAATTAGATGAATATGGTTATTCTCTTGTCAATTTAAATGCTTATGATGATGTGTGTGTTATGGTCATTTCAGGATGTTATTTACATTTATGGTTTTACTAACCCCATACTTGCATGTGTATGGTTGGCGTGTATGTTTTATATTTCAATTTTATGTGCCTGATGTGGTTGAGGGAAAAATCCATAGTTACTTGCTTGCGAGATCCACATGATCGGCCAATCCCCGCCATTGTCTGTTATATATTTATACATGTATGTACATGATCATATTTTATGCAGGATTTCAAGTACCAGGCATTGACTTCCCTATATTGTCAGGATGAGCGTGCCCTATCAATATAATATCTCAAATGGTAAGAGAGGGGAGACAACATACAGGTCAAATCACAACCCAAGCTATTCACTATCCTAAATTAAGAGATAATTTTTTGATTGAGTTTCCTATCCGAATTCGTCAAGGCACTAGTACATTTGACCTTATTTTTCCACCAAAATTTTTGACCAACAAATTAAAAGGTTTTGGTTGGTCAGATTATAGAAGGAAAAATTTGATTTTTTTTATCCATGCCCACGTTGGTTGAAATTTTGACCATTACCATGGTGGTCAAAATTGCGACCAACATGGGCATAACTTTAAAAAAAAAGTTTAATTTGTCACTTCATTATTCCCCACGGTGAAGAAGGGCAGTGCATAAAGGAGGATTATTTGCATTTTCATTTGGACCACATTATCTCTCCATTAATATTCCCCATGATGAAGAAGGGTAGCACACAAAGGAGGATTATCTGCATTTTCATTTGGACCGCATTATCTACATTGTAAGGATTTTCATTTAGGTTTGTTCTGCACCCACATCTATGATCTTGTATGAAGTGTTAAGAAAATTTATATGCCTGGTGCAATCCATTTATAGTATCTTATTTCTTCTCTTTCAGGATAAAATTTAATAAGATCTTGGTCAATATTTGTTCATAAAGATTTAGTTTCAATGCCCTTCTCCAAAACAACATTCTAGACAAACAACGAGGAACCATTACAAGATATTTGTGGTCATATTTTTGGGCCTTAGAATGCTCCCATCTACATTGCAAAGCCACCTTATGAACCCTGTCTTCAAGCCCATCATCTGGGTTTCAATTTGCGTTATTTTTTATTTCATGATGATATGAAACATCTACAACATATGATGGGAGAACCATCCGCCCTAGCAAATAGTACGGGGTTAATCAAAACAAGACAAAAATAATGTTTGGGTGCATATGCGAGAAGGTTCTCATTAGGTCATTTGAAGGTCTTCGTGGTCTATTTTCAGCCAACAATGACATATATTGGTCTATTGTTCTCGTTTCCCAACCATAAGCCTCAAGCTATCCACCTTAGTTGGCATCCCAAGTACTTAAGCTGCAATTTTTCATGAGGGGTTTGGGGTTCCACTACTTTGAGAGATAACATATAGTGTTGTTGTTGAGGATGTATTAATTTTGGTTCTTGTCTCAAGTGTAGTTGGTACTTTGTCAAATTATGCCAACAAATGTCCATTGTCAAGGAGACACTAACCTAGAGGTCCTTTGAAATATTCTGCAACTTTACCTATCAAGAAATTTTTGGAATTGTGTTACTTTTCTTAATTATACAATATTTTGTTTCTTTTAATTAGTGAGAGTATCTATGAACTTCGAATGGTTTTTCTAACAATGTGGTAAGAACTGCTAGAAAAACCTTTTAGATTGACTTATTATGCTAGAATACTTATGCATAGAGGCAGGTCTCATTATAGACATGATCAAGAGATAGGCTCAATGGTTCCTGAAGGTAGTCCCTTATACTTGACATATATACACAACTATACCTTTATGGTATTCTTGACTTTCCTAGTCTAAATATTAAGGAGACTATAGGGAAATTTCTTGAGTTTCAAGGGAAGAATGCAATCTTAGGAGAGTAATAACTTAGGCACTTTATTAATATAATATATGATTGTGAGATTGATCTTGAGGATGTTATAATAAAACATTTGTGTAGTCCCTAGAGGATGGTGCAAGGGAGTGGAATACAAATCTATCCAATAACAAATAAAATTGACTCATGGGAAGAATATATGAGGGTCTTTGGGTTGCAATTAGAGATAGGATAGATCCAAAATTTCCATACTTTAGTTCACAATCATAAGAAAAGGGACCAATGAGATAGTTGTGGATTTGGAAAATATGTTTATTAAGAATATGAGGAAGGTGAAATTTAATTTAGGGCCCAAAAAATCTATGTGCCTAGTGTTGCATTATTGTGCTTTTGATGCAAAGTTGGGGTATCGCCTTGGACATGAGAATCCTAAAACTGTAAGCAATACCTATACCATAACTATCAACATTGAAAACAACATGGGAGCATCTAGTAAGCAGATCAAAATGATTGATGTTAGGATTTCCTAACAAGATAAAGGTGCTTTATTTCCAAACCAAGGAAAAATCTTGCATAAGGGTTACAAACAATAGATTTTCAATTTTTAGGGCCTTACCACTTACCTCTTCTTCTAGACACCAAACCCTCATTCCTAGGGTCATTAGGCTAGGGCTTGTTCAAAAGGACCTTAGAAAATCTCTTTAGATCCCCATAATAGATCTAACACACCTATATGGACCCCACTAATAATGATCCATCACAAAATACACCCATTCTTAAGGGTATTCACTCACAATAATGACTGGTGCAAACTGGGCACCCTTCAATCAACATTTCACCACCCTTGTGTGGTCTCTTCAACTCCATACACCATATCCCTGCATTCAAAAATTATCTTACAAGGATATTATACATTAATTGAACCCTCCCACCAATCACCTTAGTCACAGGGGTGGGAGATCATTCAATCCATTTAAGGAGACTTCAATCCCAAATTGCTAATTGCAAAACAAAATCCAAGAACAGTCAACACAAAGTTGATTCCTCTACCTTCAAATGTAGATGAAATGATAAAAAAAATGTCATGGAAGTATAAGAAAATCACAATACAATGTTTCTACTCTATTTTCTAATCAAAACATTTTAATTCAAAGCATTTGAATTCACTGGTTTGATGACTGTACCCACGGGCTGAACAATGATTGCAGAGAAAACTTTATTGTTTATTGACTCAAGACCATCTTCAATGATCCCCAAACACACCAACCTCTACATACATTATCCACTCATGTGGATCTCCTCTAAAAAACCAAAAAACCCTCGACAACCAACTCCAATAACTAAACTCTAACTCCTACAACAATCAAAACTGATTGTTCCTCTAATGTAAAGATAACAAAATGTTAATTTGTTGTTGTCAAGTTGACAACCAAGTTTTCAACTCAAAAACATGACAACCAATGCCCCTTTTTGGACATTTCAAAGGTTTATAAACAACCTCTTAACTTACTCTTAACCCCATAGCCCCTTCATGAGCCTTCTAGGCCATATTTGCATACAAATGCAAATTTACATCTTTTTGCACTTTGAGTGCTTTTACATGTTTTAATGGCTCCAAATGGCCATATAACTTTTTAAAAAAAGTTTCATTTATCACTTCATTATTCCCCACGGTGAAGGAGGGCAGCGTGCAAAGGAGGATTATCTGTATTTTCATTTGGACCGCATTATCTCTCCATTAATATTCTTGAGTGCTTTTACATGTTTTAATGACTCCAAATAGCCATATTACAATCATATATGACCTTATAGGTCATTAAACCAATATATCTACCTAGGATCCTCAAGTGACCCCTAGGTGCATTCCTAGCCTTCACATACCATCAATGGCTTACAATGGTTTGATCCTTTACAAAAGGATTCACATACAATCCAAAACATAAGCAAAACACATTTTAATGACCATTATTGGTGTCATTACAATACCAATGACCTTGTAGGGTCATGTTTGTGTTCAAATCCTTCCAAGGTCTATCAGTGACCCTGATGTATCTTCTAGGCCTTATCCTTATCCTTGGTGCTCCTACATCGGTGTCCCAAGTAAACCTCTAATAGCCAATGACAAACTTGAGTTTATGGCTGCCTTGAAGTAACCCTGTCAGACCAGTTTTATGAGGTTTTAAGAAAAATTCCCCAAAATAGTAGGGAAACAAAGAGCATATCTGGATACCCCTTTTGGAGTTACATAACATATCTCAAATCCAACTATGAATTCTTTGGACCATCTACCCAAACAATAATAGGTGCTATGCCTATTAGCTCTCCATTAGGCCTCCCATTACAAAGAAACTATTAGTTCATTACAACTCCAATCCTCCCAACCTTCAACAGAGTTGTAAAATCAACCAAAAAAAGGATTTTCCTATTTACAAAAGGTTCCATCAAGTTTTAACAACCAAATCACTAAACCCTCCTTTTAAGGCCTTCACACCTAGGGCTTTCTAAAAGTGATCCCTCCAATCACTTCCCAACCAAACTAATGGTTCAAAAACCATGAAATCAACATATTATGAAATTATATTCCATAAAACATGGTCCTCATGTGGAAACATGCTTCAAACCTTGACTGTCCCAAGGCAAGTGACCCTTCCATGGCACTTTCCAAGCAATCAGAGTTCCAATCTTCCTTCCCCGGTTCTAAATTGCAAGCCAACATCTTTGAAAATATTCAATACATAAAAAAATCCCTCTCTACATCCCCTACCATCCATGTTAGTGAGGGATCACACCAATACACCACAGTATCAAGTTAATTTGACTGTTGCACACCCTGACTGTACATGAACAGTCAATTGAAATAGGGGTCTAATCACTTTCAAACTTCACAAAAACCTATGTACTCTATATAGGAATGATTAACCACCATTATCCTAGTCCATTCAAACCATACTTGCATTGAAAGAATAATTTAAGAACACAAAACATGTATTGTGTCCTCACGGGAAGAGATAGGACAGGTTACAATAAATTTACATTACATTGTTCAAAACAAGTTTTACATTGCTTCCTTGATTCATCCATGCCTACCTATCTCTGCCTAACTCTCCTCTCTCCAAAATCATGCATCCTTAAGGAAAATAAGCCTCTTACAAACTGGTAACAAACCTTCTTAGACTGGTAACAGTCAGTTATTGACTGTTTGCAAATAGTTTATTGCTAACCTTTGTTGTCTAGTGGCCATTTTATATTCATTTGGACCTTTATAGGTCATTATCGCAATGCAACTAACCTTATCATATTGGTACAGAGTACCAAGGCCAAGGAGGAACACTAGGTTCACTCATGGATACTAAAGGAGTTTTGAAGACAAGTAATGACCATGAAAGGTCATTTGTAATGTAATACCCTATATGGATGTCCTTGGGCCATTAGAGCCACTTCAAAAGGTCATGAAGTCACATTGCCTTAGAAAATCCTATAAAGGCTAATACATGTATTAATGGGATATCATAGGCAATTGATGAGTTCAATAGCTTAAGGGTAACAATAAGTTACAGTCAGTTTGAGGACAGTTGTTGGGTAGTTTAGGAAGTTAGAAAATTTAGCTTGTTGTATCCATTATTTTTTCCATATCAATACCTTCTCAAAAGCCAATGTGGTGTTGGGGATATAGTAGATGGATTGAGTATTTTATGTGGCTCAAATCACTATTTTGGGACATACTATTATGATTATGAGGTTTTAGGACAACAAATTTTCCTAAGCACCACTGGGTCTAGCTCCCAGTATTGCTTGGTCAAATCTGCATGTTTGTCACTTGTGCATATACCTGCTTTGATCAAATCTTATATGCACATGTGATGAACATGAAAATTTTCCTAAGCACTACTGGGAGCTTACCCTACAACATATGTACTATTTTAAAAATTATCACAAGTCCATTTGTTTTTGGGTCTAGCTCCCAGTATTGCTTGGTCAAATCTGCACGTTTGTCACCCATGCATATACCTTCTCTGATCAAATCTTATATGCATAGGTGATGAACATGAAGATTTTCCTAAGCATTACTAGGAGCTTACCCTGCAATACATGTACTATTGTGAAAATCATCACAAGTCCATTTTTTTCTGGATCTAGCTCCCAGTATTGCTTGGTAAAATCTACATATTTGTCACCTGTGCATATGCCTTCTTTGATCAACTCTTATATGCACAGGTGATGAACATGGAAATTTGCCTAAGAACTATTGGGAGCTAACCCTGCAACACATGTACTATTGTGAAAATCATTACAAGTCCATTTGTTGTGGGGTCTAGTTCCTAGTAATGCTTGGTCAAATCTACATGTTTGTCACCTGTGCATATACCTTCTCTGATCAACTCTTATATGCACAGGTGAAGGCTGATCAACTCCAATCTCCTATTTGTATCTATATGTTATCAAAGCAGTTCCATTGAGAATCTTGTCTACTTGAGAGATTTGAATTGTTAAAGAAATTGGCATTTGAATTTTTATTCATTGGTTGTGTGATTAGAGAAGGTATATGCACAGGTGATGAACATGCAGATTTCATAATAACACTTTGAATATTATTTTGACCTCTTTTCATAACAATAATAATATTAGTTTTTTTTTACATGATTGCATTCCCCAAATCATTACTGGCAAAATTTTGAACATATCTAAATGGAATACTTTGTGCCTAACATACTTAAATGGAATATACCAAGAAGTACCAAATGATGAATGCTCAATTGTTGTAATGGAAAAGCATCAGAACCGTCCATTTCTAGAACTTGATTTTCTATAGTCTTAATGATTTTTCTTATTTCTTGTCTTTTGTCCCTTTTTTATTTCCCATGTCTGTGCTTGGTGACAGGATTTTGAACATTGTTGACAAAGCATGTTTCTTTTTATTATTATTTGATTGATCCTCTCACCTTTCCTTACTTTGTAAATTACATTCTCCCAATCAAGTTTTGCAGTGTTTTTTATTAGGTTTCATGTTTTTGATTGTGGGGTTCTGCATTATTTGTTTCTCTTGATAAATTAGGCCTTGAATTTGAATTTTCCCATGTTTGAGTTTTTGCCAATTGTGGAGTTCACCTTCTTTTGATGGTATATTTCATTCACTCTGTGGAATATTATTTTGTTCACTATTTTATTCCAGCTTGACATTTCATTCATTTTTTCATATACCTAGAGACTACACGTGCTAATAAAAAAATGATCTATTTGATTTAGGTTTGTTGTTCATGATTGTAAACGGTCAATATTTCTGATGGTACTCCTTGGTGTATTCATTTAAAAATAATCAGGTTTCTATGGCTATGATAAATGTCCCTTTGTGTTGAGAAAATTAGAGTTGACAAAATGGTTGTTCAATGTTTATATCTGCAGGTTGCAAACAAATCATCCTTCTTCCACCAACATTCTATTCAGTGTACAAGTAATGAGTCATTCCATTCAAGAAAGACCATGTTTGACAATATCAACCCAGAACAAAATAAGGAGACAATTGCTAGATTATGGTCTAACTTTAAAAGAAAAGGTGATGGAAAATGTTATTGTCCCTACAAAATTTGCAAGGGCTTAAAGACTCGCAGATATCTAATCAAAATAGTCGAGGAACATTGTAGGCAACATGGTCACATTGAAGGGGGAAATGAATTTCATCCATTGGTATGTATTTCAATATATTATTTTAACAATTTATATACATAAGAAATGAATTGATGATGAGTACATCATGGTCATGGTTAATTTAAGGTCATCATTTTGATATAGGTCAACCACCTTGGGTTTCATGTTATAGACCATGACAATCTAAAGAATGTCGATTTCCAACTGAGGGAACATGGAGGCGTGAATAAAAAAGTAGAAGGTAATGATCCCATGGAAGAAGATCATGATGATCACGATGATCAAGATGATCATGATGATCAAGATGATGGTACTGGCGCAACTGATGATCATGATGATAAAGATGAACTTGATGTACCTATACTTGAGAATGCATACGAGCCCCTATACAAAGGCTCCCAAACAACTCTTCTTGCCATTGTATTGTTGTTGGTGAACTTGAAGGTTATGAATGGTTTATCCAATGTAGAAATCATACGTATGTTAAAGTATGTCATATATGTCATCTTTTTTCATCTTTTTTAGTTTTAAATTCCTTATAGTTAACAAAGGGTGAATCGTGTACCAATTAATATTCTTTATATTAACAAATTATATTTTTTGTCGTAGGTTGATACGTGAGTTTTTGTTACCACCATCAAACATTCTACCTCCCTCGTACCGAGAATTATCTGCCATTATGAAAGATATTGGAATGGAGTATAAAACAATACATGCATGTCTGAATGATCATATTATATATCATAAACAACATGAATTTGCAACATAATGCCCTGATTGTCATATTAGTAGATATCGATTAGATCAAATAACAAAAAATGTGTCTCGCAAGGTTCTTCGGTATATTCCCATTATTCTACATCTGCAACGATTATTCAGGTGCACTAGCTTGGCACAATTTATGGATTACCATGGACGTAATAGAAGTCGAGATGACATTATGCAAATTCCTACGGATGGTTCGACATTTAAGGAAATAGAGGAAACTTGGCCACACTTTAAAGAAGAACCTTGTAATCTCAAGCTTTCATTGGCAGCGGACGGTGTCAATCCATTTGGAGAGATGACATCTGTTTACTCGGTGTGGCCTATTTTTGTTATGAATAATAAAATTCCTCCTTAAATGTCCATAAAGAGGGAGCACATAATGTTGGCAATGATTGTTCTAGGTATTTTTTATTTAATAGTCATCTAAATTAATTTATTATAAATACCCCATCAAAATGGTCATAATAATTATGTAATGTTTTTGTTCATTCAACTAGGTAAGTACCAAGTTAAAGATATGAATGTATATATTGAGCCCCTTATCGACGATTTGATGGTGTTATGGAATGAGGTCACTATGTATGACATCTCTAGACCAATAGGACAAAGATAATTTCAATTCCATGCAATACTTGTATGGACAATACATGAAGCCCCTGGGTTAACACATTTTTGTGGTATGTTCTCTTGTTAACACCTTTTTTTTGGTATGTTATAGTGCTAACACATTTTTGTTGTATGTTTAAGTTGTGCATGATAATTACAATTATCAAAATTAACATATTTAATCCAATTATACACGATCTTGTAGGTCTTCAGACAAAGGGAAAATTTGCATGTCTAGTTTGTGGTCCAAAGATGAAATCTTGTCATTCAAAAATTTTAGGAAAGCAAGTGTTCGATGACTATAAACACTTTCTCCATGGAAATCATAAGTACCGAATTACCAAAAAATGTCTTTTCAATGGGAAAGAAGAGACTACATCGAAGCCATGGAGAATGACACGTTGCCTATGGAAGTTGGAATACAATAGAATAAATCATTGAGGTAATGTCATTCCATCTGATGGTTTATGTTTGAAATTTATATTTTGATATTGTGTTTTATTTATTGATGATTTAATTGATTCTCATGAAGGTCATCAAGGCATTAATGACCAACTTCCAAAAGGACTAAAAATTTATCCTACATAATTTAGTAGGTTGTCGTACTACAAGCAACTCCCAATCATGCATTTGTTTGATGCTATGCATATTGGAAAGAATGTAACAAAGACATTATGAAAAATATTGGATGGAAGACATGACAAAGATAAAATTATCAAAATTTGTAGTGACATTGAAGAATCCAACCATGCAATGAAAAATGTCATTTGATCAAATAACAATGGAGACCAGATTGATATAAGTGTCCTTCCTTGGTTATTTTCGGAGCAACAGAGCAAAGCTATAAAAGAAGTCATTCACAAAATTTGATTTCTCACAGGATTTGCTACGAACATAAACAATCTCATATCAAAGAAAAGTGAATTTGGGCCAAGGATAAAAACACACGATTGACATACATTTATTAAGGTAATTCATGTTATTTTGTATTCACTATATATTTGTATAGTGCATGTAGTTTTTATTGTATTATTTTATAAAATATTAAAAAGATCAATTTATAATTATTGCAATATGTTCTACCTCTATCTCTCCCACACCACTTCGACAACAGTGTCAAATAAGTTATATATGATCTTGGAAAATACATGAGGTGGTTGTTATCGAAAGAAATCAATAAAGAATATATAAAATATTGGAAGAGAAAAATTCATCATCTTATGTGTGAAATGCAAAAGTGTCTACCTTCAACTTTTTTCAATGCACAAAAACACTACCTCATACATCAAGTTGAGGAGATTGAATTGTGTGGACCTATACAAACTAGGTCAATGTGGATAGTTGAGAGGCACTTGAAATTTTTAAAGGGTTTGGTTCGACAAAGAGCACATCCTGAGGGTTCTATGGTGGAGGGATATATGGTATACCAGACCATGGTGTACATTAGTGATTATCTTCCTAAGTTTGTAGCAAAGATCTATGTAGATCATATTTAGGATCCCAAATCCATTAACAAATTCAAAGGGGAGTACTTGATGGTGAAAGGTAGATTGACGAAAGTGAGAGGTAATTATAAGATGTTATTGTAGTTAATTAATTCTTATAAATATTCAATATAATTTATTTCTAATTGGTCTATTTTTTTTATACAGTTGGTCGAGAGTGGGATGCACTACATTTGTATATTGCAAACAATCTTGATTGGATGACAGTATGGATTGAATGATGTCAACAAAATAGTCGCTCATTAACATGGGAAGGTGTTTTTTCATTGGTTAGAGAAGCTCATCGTAATGGAGATTCCAATGTTATGTCAATGGTAATTGATCGAGCATATGGTTTAAGAAGTAGACATGTACATAAAAATTTATTAATGACCGTGACCCATATGTTTCATATCAACTCACGATGCAAATAATTTTTGCACGCTTGAAAAATTGCAGGTCAAGCACCACAAAGCTATGTACTATCATGGCCACAAATTTTGCATAAAAAAGTTGGATGACACGAAGAAAACTTGTGATTCTAGGATAACTGCAGTCTTCAAGGTCACTAATATTTCATCTAGAAATGACATACATCCTCAACAATCTCAAAATTGATACTATGACATCTTGGATGATATACTTGAGTGCGAATTTAACTTCTTCAAATTAGTTCTCTTCGTCGTCAAATGGTAAAAACTATGATTGAATCAAAATTATCCTAATAGAACTTTTATTCAACATGATAATATATTTACAATGATTAATACTTGGTCATTTGAGCCAGTTGGAGATGAGCCTTATTTTCTTCCAAGCCAATGTGAGCAAGTATTTTACTTAGAGGTTCCAAATAAATTAGGTTGGTCATTTGTTGTTAGACATGATCCAAGAGGAAGGTCAGTAAAGTATAATGTGATGGAAGAAGAAGATACTGAAGATGATGATGAAGAAGAAGAAGAAGAAGAAGAAGATGGCGGTGGTGGTGGTGATGATGATGATAGTGGTGGTGGTGGTGGGGGTGATGATGATGGTGGTGGTGGTGGTGATGATGATGATGATGATGATGATGATGAAGATGATGATGATGATGATGATGATGATGATGATGATGATGATGATGATGATGAGGATGGTGACGATGGCAACGACGATGACGACGATGACGACGATGATGATGGCGATGATGATGAGATGGATGAAGTAGATGATCAATGACATGATTGAAATGTACAAAGTATGTGATTTAATTATTTATATATATTTATATTGATTAGTATATATATTTAATATTGATTTATTGATGTTGTGAATTTAACCTATGTAGTTGTTATTGCAGCAGACCCCCCTTTGGTGAAACAGCCTCATGTTCCTCAATGCATGAGGATGAGACATGTGTTACCTTAAAAAAAATGAACAAGAAACAAAAAAAGAAATGATTGTAATTAACCTTTTTGCTAATGAAAGAATGTTGTCTTAATGAATGTAATTTTGTAATAGTAAATATTGATGAATGATGTGTTAATGAATTATTCATGAATGTTGTGTGTTATTGAATTTTATGTGTTAATGAATGTTATGTGATTATAATGATTGAATGTTATATTTCAAAAATGGATGAATGAATGAAAGAGGCTAAAGTTTTCATAGTAGCGTACTTGCAAGAAGCTATGAAGGAAATTGGGGGGATAGAAGAAAATAAAACCCCAATTCAAATGGAGGTAAGTACTTTTCCATGTTAAGTTTGGTTTATATAACATGTTCACCTATAAAGTATTCATTAAGGTTTACTAAAATTAGTGAGTATATGAACAACAAAATAGCTATGACCTTCATTTTCCTTTAAAGGTAAAAATTTAGTAATAATAAGTGCTTTCAACTTGTTTGAGCTACATAATAGATACTAATTCTTATACATGTAGTACATAATATTTCTAATAAGAAGAATTTTTTTATCAGATTGAGTACATTTTGAAATATCCTTGGAGATGTAGGGTTCCAAGATGGGATACTTACAATTTTATTCAAATATTCAAACAAAAAAAACCGTTGGCTTTTCAATGACATTTACAAGTATGAATTAAAGTTTATGTATCATCATTCATATTTTTAAAACAAGATATAATGTTTTTTTTCTGATACATGGTGGAAGCATTTGAAAGTAATTCATCTTGATTTCTTTCATCATCGACATGTTGAGTTTTATTTATGGTGGGCTTGCTCATTATTTGAGCCCGAATTCAGTGTATGCAGAATTAGTTTTGCAAAATTAGCCATGTTGATGATGATTATGAAGAAGATTTGAAAATGTTGCACCAATCTGAATTGGATCAATCATCATTTTCAAATCTTCTTCATCAATCACCATCAACCATTTTCCAAGAGAATCACCTTTCTCTATATGAATCTTGGTTTACATTTCCCTGTAATCTAATTGGTAATTTGAAGCCATCAATGGAAACTTACAATCCTAAACAATTAGTATACCATTGATGGCTTCATAATTATTACGTGAAAGGGAGTTTTCTGATCTAGAACCCCTTTTGGTGATGATCCTATGCAGTTCCACATAGACACGACATGTTCCTTAGAAGACTTTTAATCTCACAACAGATGAGAAACATACATGTAGGCATCATGGTCACAATTCTTTGGAGATACAACATAATTGAGTGGTATACCCAGACAATGCAACACAAGTAGCACTACTCCTCTGGTTCTAAGTTGACACTGTAAGATCCAAAAACCATAGATAACGATGACTTTTGGATCCTATCTTGATTGGTTTTTGGACCCTACAGTGTCAACTTAGAACTAGAGGAGTAGTGGTTACGTTGCATCATCTGAGTTACACTCAATTATGTTGTATCTCTAAAGAATTGTGACCACAATGCCTACATTTATGTTTCTCAGTTGTTGTGTCCTAGGACCCCTTATGACCCTTTATGATCCCTAAGAATACATCTTAGAGGTCTTAAAGTTTCGTAAGGGGTCATAAGAGGCTCCTACGAGGGGTCAAATGAGCTTCCACCTTCACGTGGTTGGCCATGTTAAGTAGAGAATGTTAAACTATTCTCAAAACAAAGAGAAGCTCAATATTTCAAGGTCCCAGGGACAAAAAAAAAAATTTGTAGTTTTTAGTTTATGAAACCGTCCAAACCTATTACACTTTTGTAGCTCATCAACACTAGAGGTCTGACGGAAACAAGAGAATTTGAAGAGTCACGAGTCTTAAGATTGTACTTAATATAGAAAAACCTCATGCAATGGTACATTCAAACATGAAACAAACCATTCTTAAATCAGTGATCAAGATTAAACTAGTAAACCAAAGGACAACAGACTGAATTACATTAACTTGATGTGTTGTGAAAAGCAATGAACCACAAATAAATGTTGTAAGTGCAACTAATATCACTTTGGAGGAATGCACGATTGTTTGACATAGTAAGCCAAACTATTAATATGCAATAATATGCATTGTGCACCTCATGGAGCGATTTTACAATAGATGATTAATATATATTATTTTTTTTAAAAAAAACTCAATATATCATCGATTTTTTGACCAACATGATTGTTTACTTCGATGTCGAAGCTATACTCGTGACGTATATAGTAGTGGAGAATTCGACCAAGGTTGGTTGAAAATGATGAATGCTTAATTTGACCATTCGACCATGTTTGGTCAAAATTCCTCATGGATATGTCGGTAATTCTTGATATCGTAGCTGGCATTTTCGACGTTGTCTTAGTCAAAATTTTGACCAAACGGTAAGTTGAATATTCGACTTTAAAGGAACTTATGGAAAAATTGACAAAGAAAGTTCGACAACAAAAAAGGTCGTTTGGTCAACCATTTGCATCGAAAAATAGACCAATGTGCGTCGAAAATGAGGCTAAAATTAACTAGTGAGGTGATGTGAATTCGTTAATCCTTTCCCTTAGTATGAATTTGGTCTTTTTGGTTTAGTCAGTTATTTCTCATGTTGTCATGTTATGTGGTTAGTGTGATTTCATGTTATTATGGTTAAGTGATTTATGGGTTTGATTATGTGAATCAATAATTGAATCTTAGTAAAATATAGAATTGTTAATATAAGGGTATTTAATTAATGAGACTTAATTAAATACATTATTTAATTAAAAAAGACTTAATTTAAAAAGTCCAATTTTGTGAATGAAGGATTTAATTAATTATTAAATCTAAAATTGAAATTTAAAAGCAATTAATGAATTGATATTTAATTATCAACTTCATAATTATTAATATAATGAAAAGTAATAATTGTCAATAAATTATTAATATGCAATTTAAGTTGCACATTCAGTTTAATAAAATTGAATTAGGGATTTAAGTTTAAAGTTGGGATAAGAGTTGACAATTGAAAAGTGTGTATTTTATTATTAAAATTATAATTAATCATGTAACAAATTTGATAAAAACAAGGTTAGGGAGTTGAGTTCTAATTTATGATTGGGAGTTGCATGTTGAATTCTAATTTTTGATTTGGAGTTGTAGGTTGAGTTTTGTCTGGGGGGTTTTCATTATTAGGAATTCTTTTAGCCATTATTCACAACACGGGTTTGGAAGAGACCATATTTTGGTGAGAAATTGTTTGAATTGTTTGAAGGATTATTTTCAAAGCTTATGAGTAATTTGAAATCTTTGAGTCTTCAATTTGACCATTGTTGTTCCAGATCTTCTGGTGGATTTTCAGTTAGGATTTGAAGAACCCATATTAAATTTCTTTCGAAAAGAATGTCTACGTTGTGTTTGGAATGTTTGTTGAATTTCTAATTCTTTTATTGCTTGGTTTTCCATTATTTTGGTTTAACTTGGTTATTTAAACTTTGTGTGAAATTTTTAGAGAAACCCAGATCTAGAATATTTTATGAATTAAAAATTTAAGAAATTACACTTGATGAAACCCTAGGTTGTTCTTAGCAAAATTCTACATGTTTTTCTTTTAGAATATCATATTTTGATTATTAGTTTATTTGGATTTAAGGAAACTTCCATTATAGATGTTTTGTGTAAACCCTAGGAATAATTGGTTGAAAAACAATAGGAAAATCAATAGATTTAATCAGATAAGGTTGTCTAAATTTTTTTAGAAAACCCTTGAAATTAAATTTAAAAAAAAGAGAATTATTAAATCAATCTGGTTCATTGTATACAATTGGAAAATAAATTTCCATAATTGTGAGAAATTATTTTTTTTTAAAAGAGAGGTTGCTCTTTGTTTTGCATTAGAGATTATCTGACATAATATATATATATATATATATATATATATATAATTTTGAGTGGTGGTGGGGCCACCACCCCTGCGGCACCGCAACCTTGCAGCCTGAGCCACAAGGCTTGCGGCTTACCGCAAGGTGGAGAGGGTTGGGCCCCACACAATAATTGCTAAAATTTTTTTTTATTAATTTATTAAATTAAATCATAATAATAATAATAAATGTTTAATAATTTATTTTATAATTAATTATTAGATAATATTATCAGATAGTAGTAATATTATCAGATAGTAGTAATGTAATGTATCAGTTACACCTCATGATATTATTTTGGATTTATATGCCTAGGTAGGTTAACTAAGTGTAGGTGGGGAGTGGCTTGCAATAGGTGTTGGGGCCTGTAAGTGGCTACTAGGATAACTTATCGCAAGTGACTTAATAAAGTGATAATGTAATAAAATCTACTAGGATATAAACATTGATAAGATGTATTTGTTCCTTGCCCATGCCTTGAGCTCTAATATAGGATGGGATGGTTCGTGAGAGGATGCTTGCTGCCTATGTGGAATTGGATATAGCATTGTTGGTATCTTGTTTGTATGAGAGGATTATTGATACCACATAGAGTCACTAGGGCACCGAAGTCTTGAGAGATTGGTAGGATAACTTTAGAGTTGGCTCATGTGATGACACTTCCCCATGTGCATCTTAGGTTTCCTACATGTGTCAGTTACCTCTAGTTGAGTATGTTTTACCTTTGTTATCCTAGTGTACCTTTTGTGATAGAGAGCTTTCAAGATCCCTTTCTTAGTTTGCATTGTGTTTGATTTTTGGTGTTTGATATCTGAGTGAGATCTGTTGTTATCTCCTCAGCATGGTGGGAGTGGACCATTTAGGTTCCATGAGGTCGAGTGGTAGTGATTCTTTTACCATTT
This sequence comes from Chamaecyparis obtusa, assembly GCA_027943335.1. Taxonomy (NCBI): domain Eukaryota; kingdom Viridiplantae; phylum Streptophyta; class Pinopsida; order Cupressales; family Cupressaceae; genus Chamaecyparis; species Chamaecyparis obtusa. The sequence continues at coordinate 145,337 of BSBK01004060.1, read as the reverse complement.
GAGATTTCAACATTCGTGTACCAGTGTTGGATGATCCTAGCAGCAGTTGTACCTTCTTGTTCATCATTGTTGGAGATGTATTCTTATCTTTCTTATATTATGTTCTTGTATCATTTTATCAGTTAGTTTGGAGATATCATATTGTACTTTATATTGGATTATTATTACATACCCTACAAAATGTGCAAAGGATGTCTTTCATTATGGATACCTTGTGGTATTGGTTGTATCAAGATTTCACATATATGATATTGTACTTATCTACATAATGTGGAGAGTTTGTATGGTTGTTACATTAAGTGGTTTAATTAATACTTATGTAATCTACGTCAAGGAAACCTTGAGATTTGTAATCTATGTTTGAGTGGTACTTGTATGTATGAGTTGTAATTATATTGTATTGCTTCTGCATTGTTAAACATAGTTGTTGTGTAAACTCTTAAGAAAAAAAATTACTCTGTAAACTTAGTAGCATGTTTAGGTTAATTTCTCCTAGGTTCCTTGGCGGGGCATTACAACCTCCTTCTTCTTCTTCTTCTTCTTCTTTCCAATCTTGTTTTGGTGTGATACCAGACTGGATTTTGAAAATCTCTTTTCTCTGATCTAGTATCATATTTATCTTTTTTCCTTCTTTGATTGAGAAACACTCCAAGCTTACCTAAACTGATCTTGAGCTTATCTTTTAAATCATGTGCAACTTTAAGCTCTTCTTCCATGGCTTTAACCCATTGAACTTCTATGCAAGTCTTTCCCTTTTTGTCTTATGCTTTTCACTTTGTTCTTTGACTTGTTCTTCTTGTCTTTGACTTTAGGCTTATCTTGACTTGATTTGGAACATTCTCCCTTTCCTTATTTTACACCATTATTTTGTCTTTCTAATAGTGCTTCTAGTTTAACTTCCCTAAGCATAAGCTTTTCCACATGAACATTTGTTATTGAAATTTCTTTCTTGATAGTCCTTGTCCATTCATTTTCATTTTGACAGGATTCTATTGTATTCTTATGCTCTATATGTGACATTAGGCATATTTGATTCTGCATATTTCATCTTGTTGTTTGAGATCTTTTATTTATGTTTCGATTGATCTATTTTTTTCTATGATTTAGCCTTATAAATCTTGGTATCATTTGTTTTGACACAAACCTTGCCTCTCCTCCAATATCTCCATATTGTACAGTCAGAGATACCCCTGAAGTTTGGACTAGAATCAGTTTGCCTTTTCTTTTGTTGTCATTGCTAATTTGTCTTTCTACATCATACTTGATGAGTCCAGCCAATTTCTCATATTTCTCTTCCATCTTGACATGTTTACTTTCTATTAATTCCTTTCCCTTTATGTTATAGCATCTATATCCTCTGCTTTTGGTAGAATATCCAAGAAAGATGCCTTCATTACTCTTTACACAATGTTTTCTTGTATTAGCATCTTTTCTTAAGAAACACTAACTACCAAAGATTATAAAGTACGTAACAGTGGGTGCATTTCCATACCAAAAATCATAAGGTTTCTTACCAATTCCATCTCTGAATTGCACTCGATTGAGAGTATATACTGCAATGTTGACAACTTCTCTCCAAAATAGTTGTAGTACATTCTTCTCAAGCATCATAGTTCTAGTTGCCTCCAGAATTGATTGGTTCTTTAACTTGACTATATCATTCTGGTGTGGATTCAAAGATTCAAATAATTTTCTTTCAATTCCATGCACATCACAGAATGCATTAAATTCATTAGATGTAAATTCTCTACCTTTGTCCAATATTGCTTTCTTAAAATTCTATCCTATCTCATCTTCAAGGGTTATCTTGAGTGTTTTGAATATGCTGGGAACTTCTGATTTCTCCCTCATAAAGGTCACCCATACCATTTCTGAATAGTCATCTATTAGCAACATAGAATACTTATCTCCTTGTAGACTTTTAATCTTGGAAGGTCCACTCAATTTTATGTGAACAAGATCAAACAAGCCTTTTGAAATTACTTGTGTAGAGAAAAAAGAGATACTTGTTTTCTCAATTGACAATCCTTATAGAAACTGTTAGTTGGCTTCTTTAATCTAGGAAAATCTCTAATATAAGAAATAGAACTTATAGAAAAAATACTATTAAGTTTTCATGACACAACCTCTTGTGCCAAAACCAGTTTTCATCTATCTATGTTGCCAAACAAGTATTTTGTCTATTATCTAGGAGAAATACATTACTTCTAGTCTGGAATCCAGTAGCAATATCTCTTCCAAGATTATTCACGTTCTTGCACATGTCATTTTTTAATGCAAGCCATAGCCTTTGTTCATTAACTGACCAGCACTAAGAATATTGTGTGTTACGCCATCAACATGTAGCACATCATCTATTATATTGTTTCCATCAATTGAAACAATACATTTTCCCTTGATCTTCCTTCGAGTGTTGTCACCCCATCTGACAATTCCGCCATCATACTCTTCATATTTAAAAAACTTTCTTATTTCTCTAGTCATGTGATGAGAGAATCCACTAACTATCAACCAATCATTCCTCCTATCTAGTTGTGCAACTATGGCCTTATCTTTTATATCAACACGACTTTTTGTGTCATTAGAAGTAACTTTATTAACACTACTACATGAAGAAGTATTGCTAAGGATTCACCCTAGTTTTTTTTTCCTTACAATCATTTTGAGTATCAACTATAATATCCTTAACAACACTTGTAGTAGAGGTGTTAATTATAGAATTCCTACCTTTGGATTTTTATTCCTCTTTATCAGTGTTTCCTTTAAGCTCCTTGTGGTCCAGAGATTTATTTGAGTCGCTAGTCAAGAGACATGAGTAGTTTCTATCAATTCCCTCATTTTATTCTTTACACCCCTGTGTATCTTCTTCATTGATTGCAATGAGAGAGAAAGTGAATGGAGAGCCTACATAATTGGTTTTCTCTATTTTGACAGCTACCATGGGCTCATTAATAGTTGTCTTAACATTAGATCCACTATTAGAGGTTGCAGATGAATTTTTTGATGATATCCTAGCAAGGATTTCTTCTAATCTCTTGACCACTCTTTCTTCTTCTTCAAGTTCCTCACGAGTCTTTTCATCTCCTTTCCACACCTGGACAATTTATTTAAGGACTTTTGTAGCTCCTTTCTTTTGGCTGTCATACTTGGATCTCCCTCAATATGTTAGGCTTCCTCCAAAGGGACTAATGCTCTGATACCACTTGTTGATATTATGGAAGAAACAACTAAGAGGGGAGAGGGGTGAATTAGTTGTTAACAATATCTTAATCTTCAAACCCTTAACCTTGTTAACCCTTAAATCTTATCTACATAAAAGGAATGTAAAACGTGCATGCATAAGCAAATCTTAAAGACATCCACATAATTTGTTACAAGTTTTTTTTTTTATCGTGAAAACCTTGTTAGGGGAAAAACCACGGTGTGGATGATTAGCCACAATAGGAAAATACCATATTAGAAGTATAAAATTATTATAATAGTGGGGAATACACCTAGATTTAGGCTCACTACCTAGAGCTCACTTCTCAAACAAAAACCCTCAAGCTACAACCCTGAGGAAGGCTCACTACTTTACAACCTGATCACTATAATGATCTCAACTTTTGTGCGAACTGTGTGAATGACATATTCCTTATGTCTGATACAACTCTAATGTAGCACAATGTAGATCATTGTTCAACCTCTTTTTGAACCTCTTATCCTCATCTCTTAGATAGGCTCTTCCTCTACTATCACCCTCTAGCATCTGCATCCATGATCCACAACTAGATTTCCCCTAATTCATCTCCTTATATCAAGAATTAGGCCTATAAACCCTAACTCACATTCCTTTCAAATCACTGCACCAAATCTCTTTCTTAAACTAGTCTCTAACCATCAAATCCAAATAATAATACTTAGCAATCACCTAGAGACCATAGATTTCATAGTTTACCGCTTGTGCAACACGATTTTTCAACCTAATTAGCCAAGAAAAGGAATAATAATAAAAGTATTATTATTGACCAAATACTCCACCAATCAGGTCCATTCAATCCATGAATATTGCCAACTAATCGAGCACATACTTTAAGAACATCTTGTAGCATCATTAAAAATACTCATCAATTCAAATCTACCATAGTTATTAGATTTTCCAAACCATTTTCACCCGTTCCTCTTGAACTCTCACTCCAACTTCTGAGACAATAGAATTATGTCATGCGAACCTCTGAAGTAATAACCCTTTAAGTTGAGGATGCCTAGGTATGTCCTAAACACACTCCTAAGTGCACTTCAATAGATTAAATCTTGATTTAGCACATCGGACCCTTTTTTGTCTTCCCATCAACACTATTTGTCACTTTGTCTGCCAATCACCAATTCTGACCTTGAAACATACTCAAATCTTTATGTAATCTTCTGAAACTTGGCATAAAAAAAGTATTGACATTTATAAACTATCTCATACATGCAATACTTCATGTCTTCAATATCAAGACCCCACGAGACCTCTGAATATCTTGTTCTCTTGGTTATCATGCAACAGTTCAGTTAGCTTCCAACAAGTAGATCTTCTAAGCAGTTCCCTTGAACCTTCTGACATGTTGACATCCCTTTGATTCCTCTACTATGTTGACATCAATGACACCACATACAACATGTCAATTTCCAACACTAGGATTAGTGGGTTCCTCCTTCATTTTGTTAGAATTATTTGAGTTGTTAGAAGTGGATTTATTCAAGTGGCCATTATCATTAGTCTCCACATCATCATCCTTGATGTTCTTGATTTTTTGAGTCTTGTCATTAGCAGCCTAGTTCCTATGTGTTGTATCCTCCTTAGAGCCATAATCAACAAGTATCATTTTTCCTTTCTTCGCAGATCTATTAACCAGTCTATTAGATCTTTGGGGGTTGTAATGCTCCTCTTCTGCTTCATCATCACCATAAGTGTTAACCTCATGAACAAAGAACTTGGATGTTTTGGATGGGGGGAAGGGTTTCTACCTTTCCTCTTGGAGGTCAATGGAAAGGAATATTTTCCGTTATGGCTAGTGTCAATAGAAGAAACATCAAAATTCTAAATTTTATGGGTGCTTAGCCACAAGGCAAGTTTTCTAGCTTCTGGGTTTTTCATACCTTTTTTCTTAGTCTGGATAAGCACATCAACAATGCCTGCAGAAGGGGGACTATGACATAGGGGTCTCATAGACAACAACAGGTTTGGGAGGGCAAAGGGCGACGTGAAAATTGAAAATCCTAAAAATTAGATGTTGATGCAAGTAAGTTGATTTCTTACCCTAATAGACACTATCCCTAAACTCAAACACAAAATCCTCAAGAGAATTCAACAGGAAAAATGGAAAGAGACGACTTCATGATTCCTAAAGTGACTAAGAAGAAACATATTGTAAAAATAGTAAACTTTAAAATGCCCTTCCAACATAAAATACCTCATAGTCATAAAAAAAAACCTTATCCTAAGGAGAAAGTAGCTCCAACCTATCGTATATGCCTTGCCTCTTAAATGGAGCCTCACTACCCTTAAAGAACTTGTTAAGACTATCATGTCCACTACATAGCTGGTATTCTTTCATTTTTTTCCCTTGGTAGAAATTCTAGTGGCCTTAGCAATGACCTCTTCACTTATTTCAAAGGAGATACCCCTAGCTGAAACCCTTATGTTATCCTAGGAGCTATCAAACTGTGCAAAAAGTCCCACATCAAACCCATTGATGGATTAAATGAAATTAGTAACCACACCCTCCTTGCAGATGTTGATGAGTCCAAATAATGGCTCAATTATGTGAATATTTCTTATGTTTTAGCTAGTTCTATCAAGGGTTTACTTCTATAGGGTTTAAGACCTTATTGATGATGTTTCTATGTTGTTTTCTTGAACTTTTCAAAAGTGGGCATGAACTTGAACTTATCCCTATACTTCTTTTTTTATTAATGGCGAAAGATATTATGTGATCTTTCTATGTGATTTATTCAAATTAATCTTGCATGTATTTTGTAGTTAAATAAATTTTATTCAGATGTAAAATGGATATGCCTTTGTTTTGTACACACTAATGTCATGATGGAATAATAAATGAAGATGCAACAATTGTTAAATCCTTACAACATGGGAGTTCATGCCAAGTAATTGGTTGAAGACAAAATCACGCCAAGATGAACATTGAAAGAGTCAACAACTGATTCTTTACAACTCATGTGGAGTAATAATGCGACTTTAGTTTTCATGCTTGTGGTAGAGTTGATCTAGGGGGAGCAGTTATGCTATATTTTCTTTGCAATAGAAATAGTTTGATTGTTTCATATTCGGAGCATAACTTTCTTGCTATAAATAAATTTCGGATACCCCTTTTCAAGAGGTTGAAACTTCAGATATTGTAGTTTCAATTTTTAGTTTGTCGAGCAAAGTTTTAACTCCATTATGTTGTAACAACACTTTTGGATGAATAAAATGATATTCTAGTTCTTAACATCTTAGTTGAGCTTTAGGAAAGACTCACTCAAGGGGGACCACCTGGTGAGGGTTCCAATCTTTATGTTAAGTAGTTATTTTTCATATAGTATTTAGTTGTTGTCCTGGCAGTTGATTGTTCTTGCAGCCACTAGAAACTCCATCATGTGATTGTTCTTGCAACCAAAGCAGTTTCCTATTCGCTTGCCATGGATTATATTGTTCTTATTCATTTGAGTTCAATTTAGATGATAGCTTTTGTTAAGCATTTGATTTGTTTCCTTTCCATGCACTTTACTTTCAGTACCATCTCCTTTTTAGTCATAGATAACATGGCTACAATTAGGTCTCTAGTGCACATACAATGGTGTCCCATTTCAAGTATACATCCCCGTGTTGATAGAAAATGAGCTTTCATAATGATGAGATAACTACTTAGCAAATCCTTAAGTTATGGTTCCAAGGCCTAGTTAATAAAACTATTAAAGAAGACAAACTTTTTTGGTGTTGTTGCCAAGGATAGTGTTAAACTAGCAAGTTCTTTGGAGTTATTTTTAGTTTGTTGATTATTTCTAGTAGTGCAGAAATTTAGTTTAATGTAACCTTCATTATGATAAAGTAATGACCCACCATTCTTTCAACAATTATTTGTGTGAGTTTTTTGTTACTGAGTTAATACCACATGCATAGAGGCATGAGAAGAGATGCTCTAGTGATATTTCTTCGTAATGACCCTTATCCTGATAACCAACTAGATGAGTTATATAATAAGCCAGAAGAAGAAAAAAGAGAGATAAATCCTTTAGTTGATATAGTTGTAAATTTGAGTAGATTTGAAACTTCCTTTGAAGACCCAACTGTCCAAAATCTGTTTGATAATCCAATTTCCTTGGTACTCTATCAAGCAAGGATGGCTGCCCAAAATAAACCTAACCACCCAACTTTTCCATTTCCTATCATTGACCAAAATGAAGTTGATAACCTCGAGAACATCGACCCTACTTCAGTCCTTCCTAAGTTCTATGGACTAGTAACAGAGGACCCAAACACTTTCCTGTTTGAATTTGATATCCTTTGTAGAAGCTATGACTACACTACTAACGCTCATAGGTTTAAATTGTTCCTTACTACCTTAAAGGAATATGCATTAAGACAGTTTATGAGATTAGATATAAATGTTGTAGATACTTGGGATGAAATGAAAAAAAAAAAAAGTTTTTGAGAAGTATAAAGAATATTGTAGAGGCAATGATATGAGGAGAGATGATATCTTTAGGATGCAGTAGAAGGAAGATGAGATTTTAGAAGACTATTTCAAGGTTCATGTTTAGTCTATAGAAATCTCCACATTATGCACTTAATGAAGAGTCTCAAAAGTTT